>JASCZW010003479.1:0-355848 GCA_034211315.2 Aedes japonicus
TAGAGTTAAATTCCAAAATTTGACGGGAGAAAAAATATTTGCTTCCATCTTCGAGCAAAGCACGCTTCGATCTCCTCTTCAAGAAAAATTTGGTTGATAATTGGGACCAAATTCCTAAGGAAATCGTGCGTGCCAGCTGCGATGGGTTTACAAGCGTTTGCGTAAAGTTATCAAAGAATGTTTGTTTTTATAACATGTATCTTTCAAATAAAAAATAAATGCTATGAATTAGTTGGTTTGTTTTGCTGTAATCCCATTTTGTTTTAGTTACACCTATTGTGAGATACTTGAGACATAAACGATGACAACATGGCGATCAACTTGTTCCTAAGCAACTGAGAACTATTTCATCACTTTATCGTTATGTAACTGTTCGCATTTAACGATTCACCTAACTTTATAGCCATCATGTTTTTGTTAGTATAGCTGATAGATTTTCTGCATGATCTTCAAATGTCCTAAATGTGACTGATCTAGATCTGCAGTAAATAGCCACAAGTTCCAAATTGATTTTCATACGAAAAGATCAATTGTGATTTTGGAAGAAAATCGTAGGCATAATTTTGGGGATAAATTATTTGGTTTGTTCCTAATTATTGCTTACTATTTTCATTAGATAGTTCAATATAAGCAGTGGTAAATAGTCAATAGAAATAGAAACAAATAGAAACAAATAGAATATCTTAATTAGTATCTAAGCTGAAAAAATGCACTATGTACGTTTTTTTTTTTTGAAGCGATCGGTAAAATACATGCAAAAATAATTTCAGTCTTCTAAAGATTTTTTTTTTAATGTGATTTTTAAATTTTGAATTCATTGAAAGGAACATTACTAACAATGGAATTTCTTAAAAATAATAGTAAAAAACCGAAAATTGCTCTTAATGTGATATTTAGAGGATGAGACGAAGTTGCATCCATAAATAGACCCAACATGGAGCCTACATCGACATTACATCCATATCTCTCGCATGATTTGCAGTCAGAAAGGAAGTTTTTCAACATTTTGGTGGAACATAATGAGAAGCATCTTATAAAGAATTACTAAACAAACGTGAAGCTAGTTGAATATCGTTTGTAGCTCAATTATTTAATAAGTTACAATGACAAATGGAAACGACATTCGCCCATTTGGCTGAGATATGGGATGCATACCCTACATATCTCTTAGCGATGTGAACTTAATTGTTTAGTTCAAGTTCCATTCCTAGCCTGGTGGCTAAAACCATTGCACCCCGACTTCACTACAATATTTCCGGTTTTCAGTAGTTTATTCACTGTCGCTGCCGTCTGACGCCTCTTACAATGAGATCGTCATTGGCACATCCCAGAATTGCTTCATCAGGGCACTTTTCATCTCCTCTGCTGTTGTATTTTCTCCAAATCTCTTTACTCAATAACTGCCCCTTGAAAAAAAAAAACCCTGACGTGTGCCACCTTTTCCAAGAATAACTCGATGAGTGTCTCGAAGGCTGAGTTCTTAACCACAAAGATCTTCTTCAGCTCGGAGAGTATCTTTCCTTTTAAAGTGCACCAAGGTTGAGCATAACAGCAATTCTGCTATGTGTGTGCGTGTGTGCCTGTGTGTGTGCGAGTGGGCATATGACTTAGTGGTGGCGCATCCTTTTCCCTTTTCAGAAAGTGAGTAAGGGCGCTATAACCATAAGCCATAAAAGGGGGGTGGGACGTTTGGCATATGAACGTTTGGCCGAATGGATGTTTGGCCGAATGGGTGTTTGGCCGATAATGGTCTATTAGCATAAATGTATTGCAGAGAAAAGGAAATAAGAATCGAAAAAAGTATTTTCAAACGCTTAAGATCTGAGATTGCAAGAACACAGTGTAATCAAGCTGAACAATACATTAGGTCCTAAGTAACAATGAGAGATTCTCTTCGTCGACTTTCTCTTTGGTTAATAGTCTATTGAATAGCTGATGTTTTCGACGTATTCGATCCTTAATCACAGTTTATACTACCGTATTGTATGTAGAAAATACGAGAACATGTTTTTACATAGCCGTAGGAACGCAAAGAGAGTCTCTCAATGTTACTTAGGACCTAATGCATGTTTAGCTTGAAATGATTAAATTACAGTGACAGAATCATTGTTTGCAAAAGCATGGCACTCTTAGTACGAACATTTTCGATCATTCTAAAGTCTACTAAATTCCAAACAGCAAAATTTCCATTCGGCCAAACATCCATTCAGCCAAACATCCATTCGGCCAAATATCCACTCGGCCAAACATCGGTATGCCAAACGTCTTTATGCCAAACGGAGTATCATCCGTAAAAGGCTAGGACAAGAGTGCTCTCATGTCCCAACCGAAAGACAAGAAGGCATGCAAAGGTACTACACCCTTGGCTTAGGAGACTAGATACAGCATCTTCTTAGACATCTAATCAACACTTTCCCATTTTGCTGAGAACCTGACCAGGTGTTGTGCAAAGAGATCGATGGATGAAGAGCCAAAGGCAGCTCTTTTGGCGCTTCCGTCGTCTCTACAACAGCCAACCCATCTGGTCTTTTTTTTCACCATACTCTATAAAAATAGTTTTACTGAAATGGTTGATAATCTGCGTTTGTGTAATAGGAAAAAACGTTACCAGTAAGTTACCAGTGTATCTTTTGACAGGATGTATCACAACGCCCAGCTTTTTTCAAATATTTACCTTTGTAAACATTAACAAATTCATAACGGAATGACCATTTTTTTCGCCGATCACTGTACCTGAATCATTGACCAGGTTGGAACGCGACTGTTTTTACACTAGCAGTTTCCACGATTTATCCCATTGTTGATGTCCTAATTCATTTCCCAAGTCTGTATGCTGACCTTCGTTTTAGTTTTTAATTAATCAAAAGCCACATCTAACATGGAAGGGAAAATCAATCAAACCACGGAATTTCAGTACATAAAGGTCGACAGTATTTACACACACGATGTACAGACATTGTTTATCTTATCGTGTTTTCTTCGTTCGGTTAGTCATCTTCTAATAACCGCATGTGCTTGTTGTATTTACTTCTACGTGTAGGCAGTGCGAATAACAGCCAGGGCTTCGAAGTTCGAGTCAAGTTTTGTTTATGTTATCTGTTGTGCTGTAGTACGAATTTATAGAGTTTTAATTATCTCGAGAAGACATCGCATGGTCCGGGACCGCACCCTCCGTTGCCGCAAATCATTGGAACACAGCTGATGAGACCGTCCGACACATATGCAACTTCAACTTGTTTTAAGCTATGGGTGTTTGTGTGGGTTTTATTTTCAAAATTTGCCTTCGGTGGAGCCATGTTCCACACAGCAAAACAAAAACAATTTACGACGTGTAAAAATCACATCATCATCAATATGTTCATAACCCTCGGCGAACCGGGTTAGCTTGAGATGCAACTTCCTACTACCACTCTCCGGCACTCTACTTGGGACAGTAAAAACGATATATGTACTGTACATCCATTAACGCATTCGAATGCATTCGAGTGGATGGACGGTTGCACATGGCCTGATTTACTATAGTAATTGCATTACATCTTACATCTTCCTCTTGTTCTTTCACCCCTTGAACCGAAATGTTCATCCTCCCAACAGATTTGCGGTGGCGCCCAGCTGGTGATTGGCGCGTTCCTGCTATGGACTCATCGACAGTATTCGACGATAGTTAACGATCAGTTTTGGGAACAGTTCGCGATAATCATCGTGCTGGGGCTGGTCTCCCAGTTGCTCTGCTACTTCGGATGGACATCGACGAGCAAGAAGCACCGATGTTACTTAGGAACGGTGAGTACTTTTATTTTTATCTCAACCCGAAAGCAATGAATAGTAACTCATTAGGTTGGTCTTGCATCTAGAACTAGGTGCATCTAGTTGTGTGCATCTTATCTTATCTTAAGTGCTGACGGAATTGTTTCATGATTGTAGAGTGTTTCGCTGAAACACACACTTCGCTTTGTTCTCATTGAAGTCTGTCCTTGAGTTTTAATTCTTACCGTCTAGGGGCAGCGAAGTATGGTTTTTGCCGCGCGTCACAGTATTTTGTTTTTCATCACGAGGTAGTGTAGAATAACAGCCTGCTTTTCATCACTAAATAAACAGTTGCGAAAAGTCGAAAGGAATTTCCATGTACACATTAGGCAACTCATTTCATTTCATTCATTTTCAAGGCTTCACGAAATCTTGCTTGCTTTTGAGGTAACAGCGGCTTGGTAAGCATATCCGGTACCATCTGATCGTTTGAATGGTAGCAAACATCGATGAGGTTTTCTTCAGGTCGTTTATGGACAAAATGATACTTTGTATCCACATGCAAACGGTTATTGACCTTATCGACTCCAACTGTTCGATGCATGATTGGTGATCCTAATGCACCAGAACTGGGGTTGGGTCATCCTAGGAGAAGCTTCTATCATTCGGACAATTCAACTGAGTTCCTAGAGATTCTACTCGAAAAAAATGCAACACTTTCTTTTGTGCTTAACTTTTTATTGCATGATTAGCATTAGCATTGACGTTTGCACTCCTCGTGGATGTAGCCACGATGAGGAATAATTCGTTAAAGACATTGCATGTTACCATGAAACGGAACCAGATAACCAGAACTCATCTGACCACGTCCATGCAACCGTTGGAGATTGGAAGGATTTAGTATCTACACGGGGAACCCACGTAGCCTTCAGTAGATATCAAAGGAAAGGTGAAATGAATAGTCGGAGAGAATAGTTAAATAGAATCCCCTTTCAGTGTACAGAGCAAACATTTATTGAAAACGGTCGTTGGGAGCAGCTTGTCTAAGAAGGTTAAGTGATGCTCCATTTCTCTTCAAATGGTTAGGACTTTTACTTTAACTATAGTCCTAGTCCAATATGGCTTATGGTTCTAGCGCCATTTCAGTCTCTGTAGTTAATTTGTTTCTGAGATTCGTGTTCGTAGAATTGGCAGATATACAAGGGTATAAAAAGGAATGATCTTACCCAGATTTCAAGACGTTCCGAGTCGTAGCCACAACGATTATCATCCAAAATCGCTCCCATATCTACACAGATCAGTTGAGGTATTCACTCACAAACTTCACCTCATGATGAATTCATAACAAAATTCACCTCATGCTGAATTCATAGCCCTTCTGTCGCATATCCGTATGAATTTTGGTTTTTGGTTTTCACAACCGTTGACAACCTCGCAGTGGAGCACCCGCTGCTGAATTTCTTCTAAAACCGCATCAACAAAAATATGTCGGAAAAAACAACAATGAGGCTAATAGATTTACTCCAGCGAAAAATAAACTTAATGGCTGTCTGGTTTATTGAGCAAGATCTGCAGTTTTCTACACTTGTAGAGTCGTTTGAAGACCACACATTTATAATATATGATGATGAGATACTACCATTTACTGTAGCAAGGTAACTTTCCATAGCAGTGAAATAATCTGAACAACAATTTGATCAGGATTCTATTGTTGTTTGTGATCATCAAGCTCCTGTATAGGGGGCCCGTAAGCCGAGACACTTACGCGAAACCCGCGAGTATAGGGAAGAGAATCTTCTTCCAAAGGCAAGTTCACATCAATAGCATTAGAATAGAGCCCTTCGATCGACAGAATAAACCCAATAGATGGGGTCAAAGAGCCTGCCCTCGTTTCGCGAAATGTTTACAACAGGGAGGAGATAGTCCCATGCTCCCTATCCAAATCGTTTCACTTGAGTGCCCTGATGATCCCTCCCTTTCCCCGTTATATATTAGGTCATGGATATACAGTATATTTTGTAGTGGTCATTTGATTGCTTACCTTGTGTTAGAAAATTTGGCTGAAAGTTAAATTGGTTAGGGTTCATACAGTGCTGTCTCGTAGTGTATACTGTGTTGTCTCGTAGTGTCTGTGGGTCTACCCCTACTTTTTAAAGAGTTGACTCTAGGACGTTTGGTATGGCTCACAGTCATAGGATAGGGAAGAGAACAGAAAAAAAGCACACATTTATAATATATATGTATAAACTTTAAAAAAAATAAAAATTAAAATAAAGCGAAGAAAAATGAGACTAGAAAATGTTTCACGCCTTCTTTTAAGCTGCGCTTACAACGATCTAATGATAGGTGAAAATTGATAAAATTTTTGTTAAACTAGTTTAGAGTGTTATGTTTGAATATACAAAATTTCGTCACAATCTGTCAAATGGTTATCGAGATGGCTTCCAAGCAAGAAGTTCTTCGACGAATAAATTATTTGCGCGGACGTGGAAAATCCAGGCCACTCCCACAGGTAGATCGCGAAGCAGTTGGAAATCGACAATTCGACCGTTTCCCCTGTGGTGAAATCGTTCAAGGAGACCAAGACGACTCAGCGGCGAGCTGGCAGCGGAAGAAAAGCGGAAACGACCGGCCTCTTAAACGCAAGGAAGGTGATGGATTACTTCAAGTACAATCCGAACCATTCGATTCAGGACGTAAACAAGGTCAATTATTCCGTCTGGTTCAGCAGACGATAAAACAGGCCGGACTTCATGACTTCAAGGTAAGGAAGGCACCTGACCGAACCGATAAACAGAATACGGTGGCCAAATACCACGCCATGAAGCTGTACCTCGAGTGGTTGGTGCAGCCGAAATGCATCGTAATGGAAGACCAGACGTACATTAAAGCGGGTGCCAAGCAGATTCTCAGCCTGGAAAGTTTCGTCGGCAAGTCCCGCCTGGATGTTCTGGAGAAGTTCGCAAGGAAAAAGGTCGACAAATTTGCCAAGATGTACTTGGTGTGACAGGCAATCTGTTGGTGCGGCAAATTCAGCAAGTCGTACATAAGGACCGGGACCGCCTGCTGCCTTTTCCCCGGTCTAACGAAGGTGACACTCTGTTTTGGCCGGATCTGACATCGTGTCATTACTCGAAATCAGTGATCCAGTGGTACGAAGCCAATGATGTTGTTTTTGAGCTGAAGGAGTCAAATCCGCCAAACTCGCTACAACTTCGCCCAATAGAAAAGCTCTGGGCGATTATGAAGGGCAAGCTCCGGAAAACAGGACGGTTTTCAAAAACGACCAGGATTTGAAAAAAGAGTGGATCAAAGTGTGTAAAAGAGGAGGTTGAAAAACCTAAGAAAAACATATAATATCAGTTTATTCATTTCCTACGAGTAACAAAAATATCCAAATCTAAATGAATTTTTGGTAATATTTTTGTATGTTGCATTTTTTCGAGAACGATCTTTAAACATCAGGCTTAAGGTAACCACAGGAAACTAATTTTTAAAGTTGAAAGTTGACCTATATTGAAGGTCATTTGTTTATGTGACAGTAAATTATACAAAAAATATATATATAATTCTTTATAAACCACTACTGTGCAGACTATCTGTCAGTATATCTATGAATACTAAATCAAATGCACCCTTTACATCCAGAAATACAGAAGCCAAATTCACCTTGTGTGCAAAGGCCAGTTGTATATCGGATGAAAGCATAAATAATTATATAATATATTTTTTTCTTCTGATTTTCTTATGGACATCACTTCACTTCACACTATCACTTCGAAGTTTTCTGACCACAAACCTTAAATACTATGAGAACTTCAGGCATGAAATATTCAGGAATTGTTTACTCCACTGGAGCATCCAAAGAATAAAAATATAAGCGTTGTTTGTGATTTTTAGTCTCGAAAATAGTGAAGCCTAACCTAACCTATAAATCATATAGAAAAAGGACTTCCTCCAGTTTCACATTAAACACAGTGAAAATTTAATTTAGTTTGTCTTACGAAATCGAGTGTAGGACTCACGAATCTATTTGTTGTTTTCCGAACGAAACTAGTTTGTATTATTTATGTATCTACGTTCGTATTCTATACCATACCCGCAACTGTCAAAAGTACGAAGCATTTGTTGATCATTCGTGCATTGTTCGAAAACAATACAAAGAGCTACGAATATGTTGTTACAAATGAAAAAGAAAGGCTTCTCTGGTGGTTGCATGAATTAATAGCAGATTTGCTTTATCAACTCGGAATGTAATTGAAAAAAAAAAACGCAACCTCGAGGGGCTGTTCGTCGTTTTCAATATTTTTGAAATGGGGGTTGATCCTGTACTTTTGGAAGAAGCTATTTTTTTTGACAAAGGTCACTTATAGAAAATGGTCTATATACTACAATAGGCAGTAAGATTGAATTGCCATGTACGAGGAAGCTGTTGTGAAGCAGCTAGACAGCATTTCTTTCTATAATTGACAAGAAAAAAAATTGGCGCACGTTTCTGCAACTTATTTACATCAACTGACTACCATTGTATCTCGTATCGCCTCATTTGTGCATTTATTTCAGTCACGATTCACCAATTGATTTAAATCCTAAACCGGCATGAGACAGTCCCAGATCCTGTATATATCTCATAAATTAATCCTTCTGCTATGTGGTTGCTTTCGCATCAACTCATCAGTAATTGTAAGAAAGATTGCTAATGAAATATACATTAAAGCTAGGATCTTATTTAATTAAATTATCAAACATTGATGAGTCACTTTTTTCCTTGAACCATAAGAAAACATTTCCAAAAAGGGGACGGACACATTGCTGTATCAATTAGCATGTTTGAATAAGTTGAAAAAAAAAGTACAGAAATTCTTTCCTTCACGTGCCCAACCTTTACCATACCCACATGGAAGACCAATCATTGCGTTTGAATATCCAATTAGCTCCCATGAGCACAGCTTCCGGCAATTATATCATCACCTCCACATGCTTCAATCACACAACTAATCGTTTTCGTGTCTGTTTTTCCTTCATTCCTTTCAGTTTTGTGCATTTTTAGTGATACTAATTGTGATCCAGTTTCTAATCTGCGGCTGGGCGATCGCCACTAAAGAGCAGCTCATAACGCCTGCCGAGCTGGCCATCGAGGCCAGCTTCCTTCAGTTCATCAGCAAGGACGGGGCCATCACCGATCAGACGCACATCTGGAACCGACTGCAGCGGAATGTTAGTATCCGAGGGCGATGTGTTATTCTTAATTTGATTCTTATTCTTGTTTTTTAGCTTCAATGTTGCGGTTTCAACAAGATCGATGACTACAATAAGTTGAAGAACGTTCCGTGGTCCTGTTACGACCCCATCAACAGCAAAGTGCACAGTACCGGCTGTATGCATGTTCTCGTGAAGAGCATCGAATTCAACATGATCAAAGTAGCCATCGTTGCGATAGCATCTGCACTTATACAGGTTCGTAGGTTGTTTAAATGACGAAACCAACCCATCAACATTTCCTAGAAAAGAACTTAATTGTGACATATAGGTTTCACATTCGACTGCGCTAATTAGGAAGGAAGTTTTTAAACTGATTTTCCATGTTCTTTGGGAATTGAGAAAAATCTCTACCATAACGAAATGCTAATATAGACCATCGGTCATTTCGAACACAGCTCTCCTGAGGGAAATTTGGGGAATGGTCTACCGACTTTATCGCTCATTTCAAAACATAATAGGAATTTAATGTTTTGACAATCCATTAGGAGGCACATATCCATTCAACAAGATTGATTAACTTCAAACACCAAAGTGCAGAAAGGTGTCAGGGGACTGTTTTGCCCCACCATCCCTGCACACCTCACGCACATGTCGGGTAGCACTATAGATACTCATTTTATAGAGAGGCGAATGTTTGTTCTTTCGTTTCTTCGTTTACGAAAATTTCTAATGAATGCATGTCCAAATCCTGCGATGGAACATCCTAAACATTCTTCATCACTTTCTGTTTGTATTGGTTTTGTCTTCTTTGTGAAGTTGTTTAAGACAGTGATAATTTTCAATCCGCGTATCTTCAACGCGTGTATCCATAGTAAATCCATTCCTTCTCAATGGGATGAGTTGGCCGAGCTTCGGATATACCTACCTACCTACCTACTAGCAGCACGAGATTTCAAAATAATGAATCGCGAGGTATTATTTATTTTTATCTTTTTTCCTTGCGGTCACGCGTTTGTTTGCAACCAAGCGCATCTGTTTTGGTCTCTGCTCAATGAAATTGTTTGTTCTATGGGACAATTTTACGGCTGAGAATCTCGACCAGAACGCGGTGGCAGCGGATGACCCCTCGTCCGATGTCGCCGTAGTCGTCAACGTCACCATTTTACGATCGTTATAGCAAGCGCTGAGCGGTGATCGTTGTGTCACGGCAACCAGCTCAAATAAACAGTAGTGCATAGTAGCAACAACAGGAACAGCATGTTGCCTGTCGACAGTTTTCTCTCACTTGGAGTAGTGGCGAACAGTGTTGCTGCGGAAAACCCGTGTGAAATTTTTCCCATTCTTCATGTGCATGCGGTTAATTTATGCGCATATCACTCGCGTGGTGACTTTGAGCCACTGACAATGCCGGGCATGATAATGAAATGTTAATGGCTACACTTGGTGTGTGATGTTGAGAACAATGCATTATTTTCGAATGTAGGCCAGTATCAGGTGAATCGCGCAAATACAACATTACTTTTACGGATTTAAATCCGCTGTATTGGTTCCTTATGAGTAATGTAGAGGCACTGATTTTCGGTGAATTGTTGTAATTTCTTAGAATAGCTATCTTAAGGCCAGTATCGACCTTAAAAGTAAAAAGGTAACGGAATTTTGACAATTCAGCGTCAACATTAGATTAGGGCGAATCAGCTTTTGTAAACAATGATTTTCGTAGTCATTTTCTCATGAACAAAAGGTCACAAATACAAATTAAGCACTCTTTAAGGAAGAGAAGCTTTATCTCTATCCGCTGATATGTTCCATTTCAAGGAATTGTACTCAACTTCCAATAAATTAGCAGACTAAGTGTTTGTTTACAAAAACAGATTCCCTAATCAGATGTTAGCGCTGAATTGAACATTCACTTAAGGTCGGTGTTCGAAAGAAATTTCTTTTTCTATAACAAACCCATGTTAAATTCCGTTTACTGAAACGCCTGCCTGAACATAAACCACGTAGACTAATTTTTGAAAATGGAAACCACCCTTCCCCCCTCGCAGACTTTTGTCCATATTTATTTAAGTTTTTAACGTAACGTAACACCCCCTTTTCCCCAGAAATGTATATGTGGTATATAGGGAAGCGGAACCTATTCTCACCATAGTACATATATCCATCACATTCTGCAGCCATCCAACTTCAAACGTAAAAAGATGTTTATTTTCTCCGTTAAAATAATCTCCGTTTCATTAAAATAATGAGCAATCAGATTTTCAACACAATTGCTTACCTTAGCACTACAATTTCGTCGTATTGATCTAACCGTACTAGGGAATATACTCGAGCCAGACTCCAAGTTTTCTCTTTAATTGCACTATATCCTCACACATTTTCGGTGCGTAATTGCACAAACCATAAAAATCACACTTCACTTATTACACTAGCCACACTAGAATCTACGAATACGTGATAAAATACTAGAAAACTATGGGATTAATTTTCACAATAATTTAAATACGCTTGCACCTATTCTGAACCGTGTTAACAATCGACGTAATTGCTTGATGTTGCACTGCTCACATACTGTATAGCATACACATCAACGCTAGTGTGCGTTTTCAATCATTCATAGAGCATTCTATGCCAAACGTTATGGTGAGCCTTGTTGTCAATATGCTCATGGAAGAATAAAAAACAAACCCTTTCATTTTGTCTTGGTTATATGCATGCTAGCTAACACACGTGAAGTGCTGTCAAATGATCTATTTCATTTTTGGGTGTAGTAGTGAAGAGCGTTTACTTTTTTGTATTTTTTTCTTGATTAAAATCAGTACAATTAACATATGTACACAGATGGGATTAATGTTTTTCGTGATATTATTAATATAGATACATAGCAGTTTCATCTTTTCCGTATTAAATTGAAAGAAAATAATCAGAATCGAATGATTTGTGTGTTGCTAAACGATTAACGGTAAATGGACGAATAAATTGTAAATAACTAGTGTTCGGTATTCAGTGCACATTCACCGATTTCCTGGCTGGCGGTCTAAGAATATCTACAAATGAAGTCTGCAAGGCAAATTCGCACGCCTTCCTTTGCCTTATCGTCCAGGCATGGTCAGGATCTTCTCTGTTCTTCACAGATGTAGACTCTAATTTACACGATCTATGGCTGCACTGTCAGCCTCCTAAGTCTGTGAATAGTCCGCTATTCACATGATGAATCCACCTAGCCCATTGTGCGCTTTCTATCCGACGGTTTCTTCTCGAGTATCAGCTGACAGATAACATGACCACTTTTACGGGGTCTTCTGGAAACTACTAAGATATAACTATATGATATACAGTTTATTTGACTACTTCCATAATCTCTGATGAATTGCTTATTGCTAAATTAAGTCTGCCAGCATGGATGTGTCAGAAGACTAGTTTTGAGTCAATCGATTAATTGTCCACTTTTCCGGGATTCCAAAAAGTCTTCCTAGTAAATCAACTTAAAAAAAAAAATCAAAATCAAAATCAGCATTTTGTTGTCAAAATTAGCAAGGGACACGTAAAAGGCATGTAAGGTTCACGGATGATTGAAAAATGTTTTAATAAATAAAACGATTAATAGAAAAGTATGTAGATTTACTAACGAATACTCGTTTGAGATATGACTGATAAACAAATAACTTAATGTGTCAAAATGCTCGCTTATGCCTGTCGCTTTCAATTAAATTTGATCTAACTGATTTAAGCCGAATAACTTCGGCGACATCATCCTTCACAAAGCGGGTCAAGCAGTCCAAGGATTTTATAGCGTGACTAAATCCCGGTTCCTGTTGAGGTTCGTCCACACTTCATATCTTCCAGAATTGAATAATTTAATTGGGAGCGCATGTTATTCTCACGCAATACAGAATTACTTATTTTTTGTGTACCAATCTGTCTCGTCCATCACCATGTGCAATGCAATTATCGAGCACAAGCTACACTTTTGGCTCTAAGTGAATTTCTGAAAAAAATCTCTCACTGATCTTAAACTCGTTGTAGAATCAAGGACTGAACAACATTCGGGTCATTCGAGCTTTCTTGAAATTGCAGTAAGATGCTGGTAGAAATTCTTTTGCCAGAATTGAGCGTAGTTTGGCAGTTGATCGGACAAACAATAATCATCAATTTTATGTTCTTAGATCACTCGACATTACTGCATGGTACAGTCACCCAAGAGTCACCAGGATCCGCAGAATTCCATTCGCATTCAGGGAACTGAGTGATCTGTTTTTTTACCATGAATTTTCAATCCTTGATGGACCATTAGGGTCTGTGCAGACTTCTCTGCAACCGATTTAGCTGCTTTTGCCCAAGATTTTCGAAATTTTTCGATAGGTGTAGCTTGTTGTTTATATTGAGAGAGAGTTTTCCCTTCACGAGAACCCTATGGCGCTCGATAGGTCGCACCTCCGGGCAGTTACGTGGACTCACCTTTTTCGGTACAACATGGACTCCATTCGCCTTATACCATTCCAAAACATCTTTGGTGTAGTGACACGATGTCAAATCAGGCCAGAATAGCGAGGGAGCGTCATGGCTGCGTAGGAATGGTAACAATCGCTTCTTTAGGCATTCTTCACGGTATATTTCCTTGTTTACCGTTGCGGTAGTGATTAAGCTTTGGCTTGCTCGACCACAATTGCATATTAACCAAATATTTTTTTGAGAAACTTGACCTTTTCCTTCGTCCTGAAATGCTCCTCTACGCCGTTTCGTTCCATGGCAGTATAATAAGACATTCCGGGAAGCTGCTTAAAGTCTTCCAGCACATAAGTTTCATCGTCCATTATCACGCAGACAAATTTCGTCAAATATTCACTATTCAACTTGCGAGCCCGGGTTTAGTCGTCACATTCTGTTTATCATTGCGGTTCGGAACAGTTTTTACCTTGAACGACTTCATACCTTGCCAGTGCTTGGAATTATGCAGGAACGTTGGGGACATTTTTATTTTTCTAGCCACAGTACCTACTGAAAGATCTGGTCTCTTCTGCAATATTGCAATATTGAAGTCGCGTTCTTTTAGTGGTTCCTGAGATTCGTTTTTGTCCCGCGCCCGGCCTTCCTGGCTGTTGTCAAACGTGTATCGAAAGGTTTAAGAATGTTATGGACAGTGTTTGCAGGAAAACCAAGCTTTTTTGCAAATTTCCTTACTGACAGATCTGGATTTTCATTGCATTCGCACACAATTGCTTTTCGCACTTACTCTTCCTGAAACGCCATCTCCGATCTGAAAGTTTGTAGTATCACCAAAAAATGATTTTTCACAATGAACAGACATACGTTCATCAGTTTGCGAATTATTTCACGCGTTTATGAAGTATTTCCAGAGATATGTGTTTTAAGTGGTGTCCAGATTTTGTCGCAAACAAGCCTTAGTAGCGCAGTCATGGATCGATTTCTCCGTGGTCAATATTAAAACCCAAAATTAGAATAGATCCGACATAATTTATGGATCATATCTTTAATTTTTGATGCACAAAGTTATTTTGCCATGGCGCATATTTAGACATTTTTGGTTCACAATTAAAACCTATTATGCATCATTGGCAATTTATTTTTGGAACATTTTCAATTCTTCATGGATCATCTGCATATATTTTAGTTCACAAAGGTTACATTCTGGTGAATGGTGACTGATTTTTGCAACTTTAAGGAATGTTATTGAAAAGGTCATTGATCATTTGCAATATACTTAAGGGTAATCCATACAATTTTTTCGATCATACCCTAAATATATAACGGCACATTTTTGACATTTTATCGCTAAATTTTGTATAAAGTATGGATCACATTGATGTATTTTACATAACATTTTCATTTTTTTAATGGATTTTCATCAGCGCGTTATAGGTCATAAATGCGAATTTCATTGTTTTATTCTCGAACAGACGTATCTAATAATTTCTCGAAACAGACGTATCTGATTTAGTAAACAAAGAGGAGAAGTAAGATTCAAACGTGAATTTTTCAAAACTCTCCATACCCTGACAGGAAGAAGCATAACGATCATGTTAGGGAAATACTTTTTTTTTGTGTTGGTGGCCCTAGTTTGCATGAAAAAGCTAAGGGCTTCAAGAATTTAACGTTTGAATCTTACGTCCCCTTTTTTGTTACAAAATCAGATACGTCTGTTTGAAAAAGTACTCAAGATTTCATCAGTTTTGAAAGTGCGAACTAAGGGCTGGCGGGTTCTACCACCACCTTCAAAACATCGATAATTTTAACCTCTTCAGCCAAAATTAAGATTGTTTGCTTCCCTTTCTTTGTGGAACCAGACGTGCTATCCATTGCAAAACCGAAGGCGAGTTCTAGCACTTAAAAACTTGCGTGAATTTTATATAGTTTTCCTTCCTAGCACCAAAAATATGGCGTTATAACTCGAATCATTGATAGTTCAATTGACGATAAACGACTACATACTCGTGAGTTTTCCAGGAATCACAAACGTAATTTGTGATCGTCTCTCGGGCCCTTTCAATTTGTATCAGTTATGTATCAGTTATGTATCAGTTTTGAACACATCTTGAAATGTCATTATTATTGCTCACGCATTTATTATGTATGTACTAGCACGAGTTTTTCTTCAATCAGGAGCGAGAATAGAGCACAAGAATGAATTAATGAAGCATGAACATTACGATAGGTTATTAAAGCATGTTTATAGAACTAGATTGAAAACACTGAAATTGTATGTTCCTCTTATGTCACGGGCTAGGGTGGCAGCATAAACTAACTCTAAGACCAGTAGGTCCCATACAAATACGATTTTTTTCTTGGCTCAGGTCCCTTCGGTCCCATTGGCACATCGGTCCCAAGCTCAATAATGCGCCCCTAATAATGAACTCACACGAACACACTCTCAAATATTCTGTCAAAATGACACAGCAAATCAAAACAAAGGCGCAAATATGTATAAACAGGTGCTGACTTCAAGGTGTACTTCGAACCAAGGGTTTCTACAACAGTGAACCAATTTCAAATCGCTAGTTGCATATTGATTGTTGGTGGTAGTGTGGAATTATTAAGGATATTCCACTGCTTTAGAACAAATAAAGTAGTACTATAATCTTTCGCGTCAGGGTAAGATGATTCCTAAATCAAGGTTAGCAAATCATATTTATTTCTCTGCTATTTGACATATATTATATAACACTATATGTTGGGATAAATGGAGGGATCATCAGAGCACCCGATTGAAGCGAATTGGATTGAAAGCGTGAGACTGCCAACTCATTTGAAAAGAGGGCGGGCTCTTCTCTCCATATAGTGGAACATTTTACTAGGCGAGCCCTCGGTTTTGGTGTGGTTTCTGCAAACTTGTTTCTGGAAGGAGATTCTCTTTAGACTCTTTAGGGTTACGCGTAAGTGTATCTGCTTACAATACGTTTTTGGCCACAATACGTTTTTGGCCCTTCATACAGGAACATGATGAAACATTCACCACAGTATAACCTTGATAAAATCGTTTAATTAAAACAGTCCAGTGCTATACACTGTAACCCGCCAGTACCCATTAATGGGTAAAATATCACCCATTTCGAACTTAAATGGGTTAACTCCTTTAATTGGTAAAATGGGTAATAATGGGTAAACAGCCTGTAAATCCTCCTCTTTATTTATGTCTCTATCAGACTTCACAATGTAACTCAATTATTGTACCCTTTAATCCATGTATATCATTATTGTTTTGTTATTCACGAAATTGGCAACCATAAACATTATTGTTTATATATTATAGTGAAAATAGAGTAATTTTAATCGAACTATAAAGGAACAGTATGGTTTATTGCCCAGCAACATAATTTCATATATATTTTTTTAATTATATTACGGTATTGCATTGTAATCAAATTGCATTTTTTATTTGGGAATTTAATTGCGAAAAGTAATGAGCATCAAAGAGAGAAGAAAATATTAACGAAGGCGAAAATAGAATAAAATAATATGATATGATACCTTACGCTCGAAACAGACAAAAAACACAATCGTTCAAACAGTGCAGTACAGCGATTGACCATCACCTGAATATTCCTGCTCTGCAAAATTCTCGTCTCGATCCGTAAAAGGTTTGTCGATGTTGAGATGAATAAACAAACAAACAGACAGCACGGATTCAACCGACACCTTTATGATGTGTCTTTATGGAATCCAGAAGAAACAAACAGCGCGTTTGGACTTAATAAGCCAAGGTTGATGACGAACTGGATGAGAATTCGAACATAATAAAAAGTCGGTTTGAATTTATCCCTGAAATGCATATCGTTGCCATTTGGCAACATAGTAGTCATTATTGCATAAATTACGAATCACGTTATATTTTGATATAACGTTTTTTTTAACCAAAATATTTAACTCATGCATTGAAGGCTTAATCAATTGTCGTGAGTCATTTTTGTTTCAGCAAAAAATAGTCTAACATTACGCTAACTAAGTTCAGCTATTATCAGAAGATGATTTGCCTTCAATTATACTATTGCTATAAATTTGTGCTTTTCCTTCCATAAAGCTCCACCGCAAAGCGACCAGTCGAAGCTCCCCATTATGCTCCCCTTAGCACTCAACTTCGCTCTCACTAATCTGCTCTCTCCGTTATTTTTTCTTCTTTTCCACAGAGTCTCGGCATCTTCTGCGTGATTCAACTGGTGATGTTACTGAAGCGACCGAGACTGCCGCTTCCGAACGGAAACAACCACTCACTGCGGGTTAAGCGACCCCGGGAACTGGTACCCCTATCGGCCACCACCATCGCTTCCACATCCAGTGGAATGACGTCTCACACGATGACCGCATCGCTGGCACCGACGGCCCCGATGCCCCACAGTAGCGGAATGAGTACAAAGCCCCCGATTGCACAGAAACCGATTGTGCCTAAAATAGAACATCCGGTCCTCAAATAGCAGCGGCCCAATCCGACAGGTTGTATTCTTTGAGTTGCATTTGTGAACGATTTTTATTTCTTAGTTTCGAGTAGGTAACAATGTAGGGTATAAGAGACTTTCGAATGCTCCTCATATGATGTAAAACTTACAGTACACCCCTGGCCATCTCGTCCATTATTCATATACTTAGATACGCGTTGATAATATTTTTTAAATGATAAACGAGAGTACTTATCGCACTACGTTTGAGCTGCTATAGGAATGTAGATTGTAAGATTCATCGATTTAGTCGTTATCTCCTTTCACCATACACGTTATATCTGCCAATTCGTTATATGAAAGCGAAATCAATTTTACGACTATCTATACGAATAGAACGTTATACTACGTATCGATTACGCTCAGGTGAACTTGACATGAGTCGTTATGGATCAGGACATATTTTTAATAAAACTCAACAATTATAATTCATCACTTCAAAATTACATCAATCCGAAAACCCCATAAGGTTATCTCAAGACGATGGGACACGTTTGTGGAAGTACAATCGCTATAGAGTCACTCGCGTATTGATTGTTGGTACTGATAAGATTAGCTTCCATCGTAGTAAAAGATTTCGAGTGACTTGATTCATTAGTCTACTGTCATAGTTGGTAGATGATTCATAATGGGGTCGTTTTGGGCAAGGCAGGGTAAATTTTGTTTTGAAGTGGGTTATGGCTCCATAATCTATGAGGTATCGTGATTTCTTGGGTGATTCACAGAAGGGAATCTGGAATGTGTACTCCCGTTAGATAGTATTGTATATCATGTTTCTACCATGGTTTTCTTTCTGTGGAGACGCATTTAATTGACGAAACATTTATCTTCAAACTACGCTGTATCCTGTCAGTTTGAACGTCATTTTCTCTTGCATAACCTTAGATTAACTTCTTATGCATATGTAGCAGTGACTCAAGCACTCAACTCAAGCATCCCCCATCCCCCATGCTGCTTTCCCCACGCAATACACTTTTTGTGTTCAAGTTGCCCGAATAATGCTCATGTTTGGTTAAAATTTCTGTTGCATTTGTATGAGCCCCCTCCCTCAGTAGAGGGGAGGAGTCTCAAATGACCATGGAAAAAAAATCCTGCCTTCAAAACCCCTACATACCAAATTGGGTTCCAGTTGCTTGATTAGTTTTCGACTTATGCACAAATTGGTGCTTCATTTGTGTGGGATCTTCCCCCTTCTAGACAGGGAAGGCGTCTCGAACCATCATAAGAACCTTCTCCGGCTCCAAAACTGCTGCATACAAATGTTTATTCGGGAATATAATCGCATTTTTTATTCGTGAATCTTATTGCGAAAAGTAATAAGCATCAAATAGAGAAGAACATATTAACGGAAGAGAAAATCGATTATAAGAATATGATATGATACATTACGTGAGAACCTGCATACAAATGTTCATAACAGTAGAAAGAATTGTCAAGATTGGTTGAAATTTGTATTTCATTTGTGTTCTCGAGTTATGCAGAAATTTGTGTTCATTTGTATGGGAGCCCTGCCCCCTTTCAGATAGGGGAGGGGTCTCAAAACATAGTGTGAACCTTTTCCCTTCCCAAAACCACTTGCATACGAATTTGCATAACTATAGGAAGAATTCTCATGATTGGTTTAAATTTGTGTTTCAATCACCCCGGGTCGAGCTTCCGGGTCTGGCTTTTATACCGCAATGCAAAGGAATTCCGAGCATTTCCGAACAAAGAAGGTGTCCAAATTCCCGAAGAAGTATTTGATTTGGCAGGCCATATGCAGTTGTAGTCGGAAATCTAAAAGTTTCGTCTCTACCGGCACTAAAGCAATGTCCATTTAGAATCCGGAATAATAAATTCATCTGTATCTCGGTAACGGATTGACGTACAAATAAGTTTAATACATCAAAACAAAGGTAATTCACTGTAATTTTTAAGGTAAAAATATCAATACAAATCATTTCTCTTCATTTCTAATGAAAATTCGCACTTTCTTCTTTATTCCTCCCATCAAATGCTGCACACCTCCGGAGTCAACTTCCTTGGCACATTTGTTCCACATTTTGGTCTTCTGAGTCGCGTCTCGAGCCGTTTTTCCACTTTTCTTAAGCTTCCGCTTCATTATTGCCCAAAATCTCTTGATGGGCCAGAACTGCGGGCAGTTGGGTGGATTTATGTTTCCATCGCTGCAATCTACGTTATTATCGCGGTACCACGGGATGACTTCCCGACTGCAGTGGTAACTCGCCAAATCTGGCCAAAACTTCACGGGACCTTTATGGGCGGTTTTTGAGGCATTCTTCCTTGTACAGCTTCGAGTCCGCAGCTACATATTCCTTGCCAAATCATCAGTTTTTTAGCAAATTTGTCCATAAAAGCAAACTTAAACTTCGCAGGAACATCTCCTCGTGCCGTCGCCATGTAGAATTTTTGGCCATGAAGCTGTCCGAAATCCATTTTGAAGTAGCTCTTTATCTTTATCTCTATCAAACTTTATCAATAAAGATATGTACGAGAAAGAATGTCTGCCAAAGTGGCTGCTACTGTTTATCAGAAACCACGACTCTTCAGCTCTGTTTGGCCTCTTGTCACTATGCGAAATCCGTCCTGGAATGCTATATGGTACCAGAGGTAAAATACTTGCCAAAACCAGTCATTCCACCAAACTGTCCCGAACTTCGCCCAATAGAGAAGTACTGGGCTCTAGTGATGCGGAAACTCTTCGAAACTAAGAAGAAAGGAAATGGTACCGATGATTTGAAGAGAAGATGGAGAATCGTCACGGTGGTCGTTTCTGAAGATACCGTACGGAACCTGATGACGGTTGTACCCCAGAAAATTCGAGAATTTTATAGAAATACTGCCAATGGTGGTTGATAAGCAATAAAAAGTATAGGTTTGTTATTCTTGTTAAAGGCAGCTTTCCAATAAAGGCAATAATGAGCAAACTGAACATTGAGGGCCATTTCTACAACTACATTAGTTTCTTCAACGCGCACTGTTCACACGTTGAGGGACCCAAAGACAAGGACGAAGTGCTCTAGGCACATCTGGTGCGAAGGTTCGTTCAGGAAATCCTTTATTTTATACAAATATAAGAAGTCATGAATTCTATGTCTCAACAAGCAGGGATAGGACGAGTATGACTGTGGCTCCTTTGTCCGTAACTCATTTCACAAGCTAAATTTAAAAACAAGATTCAGGTTGATACACTTTTTTATCAAATTCACAAATTCATACATTCGGTTGGCTCATTCCCGTTATTTATGGAGACGAAATTTTATTTATTTTTAGATAACACGAACGACTTGATACTAGTTTAGTAGAAAGTGGACGGGCTTACCCGATGTTACAAGGGGTGATATATTTTTTGGAATGGATTGTACGAAGGCATGTGGGAATGGAATATTGTAGTCTCTTCAGATAATTGTCTCCAGATATGATCAGGGCTCACTTTTTGTGTTCGGCTGGTTGTGTAGACCATTGGGCGACGATGAGACTTCTCAAAATGTCGGAACAAAACAAACACAAACTAATGAATAGAGACAAACAAAGTAAACAGATTAAGCTCGTACACTAGACACTCGAAGAAACACATGAATCTACTCCATATTGTGCAATCCCGAATATGCCAGGAAATCACCGATTGCGCAGTACGCACTCTTAGCTCCAAACACACGTCTTACCCGACTCGTGTATGACCCCGTACTGACTGCCAGCGCAGGTAGGATGTCAGGTCGAGACGACATAGACAGTACATATTATAGAGTGGCATACAATGCTGTCGTCTCGCCCCACACATCCCCCTTTCTCTCCAGAAAAACAAAAAAAAATCAAGATTCAATCCATGATATTGAACAAATCATAGCAAACATCATTTCGTAGTAAATCATCGTAGTAAAAAAAAAACTTAGTAAGCTAAGAGAAAAAAAAAAATAAGACGTTCGCATTCAGTTTTCCCGACGAAGCGTAAGCAAGCAGAAGGAACTCTACAGGAGTTCAACCCGAGAATACCCTGAAGAAATACAACACTGCATTGAATAGTTCAAGTATAGGATATCCATTTTAATCAAGGTATATTATAACCACACTTAGTTACTATTGAGTTGCCATGTTTCCTTCAACCGCTCGGGCGTAGTCGGACAAATAAGAAGGAGGCTGCTTGTCTCTCTGGGGCCGCGCACTGTCATCGCTGGTCGGACAAGTGGTATTCGAGTGCCCAGATGACCCCGGTTCTCCCCATTCTTGAACCTTTTTTGTTTGCGATACATGACGTTTCAGCTTCTGGCCATCTGGGTCACAAAGGGTCAAACTACCGTTTCTTTCTTGTGTCACGGTAAAGCGCTTCTTACTGAATCTATCACCTTTGCCGCGAGATGTGCGTTCTACAATAACTGTATCGCCTGGCTTCACCTTACTAGCTTTGGCTCCACGCCACACGTCTTCGCGTTGCTTTGATTGTAGTTTGGCCTCGCGGTCGCGTTCATTCAGAAGTTCGTCGTTGTGGTTGAACTTTGCATATTGTAACAGTGGCAATCAACGCTTGATTTTACGACCAGTTAATATCTCTTCTGGTGGCAGTTTAGTAATGCTATGGTCTGCGGCATTATATGACTGAACTGCAGCTTGCATTTCTTTTTCGTAGCATTTTCCTGTTGATAATGCGACAGACATGGCTTTATTTACGACCTTCATAAAGCCTTCTAACAACCCGTTCTGCTGCGGATAGAAAGGCGTCGCGAATATGGCTTGTATTCCACGCTCAGAGCAGTATCTCGCATAGTCTTCACTGTTGAATAGTGGTCCATTATCGGACTTAATTGCTCTTGGAAAACTTTCTCTGTCAAAAACCGCATCTAATACGCTTCTTGAAGGTGTTGAAGGTGAATTGTCCAGTATACTGTCATCAACCATCAATATGCAATTTTTAATTTATACAAAATGTAGGTAACTGATTTTCTGAAAAAGCCTTGAAAGTTCGTAACACCAAGGGAATTTTCAAATTGCTCGATGCAAGTTGTGTGATATTGGAATCCGAAAAACAAGCAACAAAACCAGTGTGAGAGTTAATAATGGACGAAAAACTAGACAAAAACGTTTGCTTTTAGGATCATTAAACAAACTGTTTGCTAACTTCAAAGATCTGTATTCGGATTCAAAAATCGGATTTTCAACGTCTGCCAAACTTCGACCACCATAGTTCCCATATAATGGATAATCACGAGAAGTTCCGGTACTCACACAGTGGGTGTTTGTATGAGACATGAAAATATTGAGTTGTGTTTACTTTTTGTGAAAGGTTTACCGATGAAGTAAGACAATTCTTCGACTCAGTTGATTCACAATTATCTGATACGTAACAGCCCTTGTTACTTTTTAAAATGTGAAGAATACCCGGACTTCTGCGACTTCTGTGATAAATTGCTGAATGAAATCAAAAGTTTTCCCCGAATTTTTCGAATAGACATAAATTTTTTAGGGTTGACCACTGCAAATGATCCATTTTACCCGATTTCCCCTCATAATTTAAAAACCTCATATACCATGCGATTTTGAAGATCGGCGCTAGTAATATTGCTCTCACTTGCACTGTACTTATGTAAAAACGTCCGTAAAATCCAATGATGATAGTTTCGTTTAGGGTTGCCCGCTTCGATTTTCCGGACATTTTTACATAAGTACAGTGCAAGTGAGAGAAATATCACTGGCGCCAATCTTCCGAACCACGTGGTATACGAGTTTATGCATGTGTTAGGGAAAATCGGGTCAAATGGACCACACTCTGGCATCGGATCAAAGTAAAATTTGTTCCATACAGTTATTCAGCTCTTTCTGCAAATTTACAGTGCATTTGGGTTTAATATAGTAGCACCAAGTTTAGTTTTTCGGTAATAATTCTAGTTTGCGTCCAAAATGAGGGGAGAAATGTGCAAAATCGGGCACTTACTGTGGTCAATCCTTAACGAAACCAACACCATTCGATTTCCCGCATTTTTACCCTTCTTACATCAATAGAAGGGTATTAAGATCGCTTGAAAACTCGACTTTTTATCCGAGGCCCACAGGGCCGAGTGTCATATACCATTCGATTCAGCTCGACGAACTGAGCACATGTCTGTGTATATGTATGTGTGTGTATGTATGTGTGTATGAGTGAGTGTATGTGTGTGTATGTGTGTGTGTGCGTTACAAATAATGTCACATCGGTTTCTCAGCCATCTGTAAACCGATTTCAGTTCTGTTGACGGCAAATGGAAGCTACATCATTCCCATAGAACGCTTTTGATTTTTTTTTCATTCGGACATTTCGTTACGAAGATATGAACGAAACAGTACTTGACGGCCTATTATAATAGTAATCAAACAGTTTAGTCTCCGATTACACACTGGGCTATTTGTGTACCGATTTTAGTTTTGTTGGTGCCAAATCAAAGTTATGAAATCTTTAAATAACTGGTCAAAATTTCATTATGATTGGATAATCCTTCATGGAGATATGACCAAAACAATACCTGAGAGCACATAATTGTGAGATGACAATATACTCGTTGCAGTGCAAAACCGAACAAGACCAATCACACCAATCGATGCCGCTTGCATTCTATTGTGTCGCATCTGGAGCGTTGTATAGCACATACAGCGGACTAGCCACACTATGCTACTGTATAGAATTAGAGCAGCATCGATTGGCTCGAGTGGCTGGTTTTCAACTGCAACGAGTATATTCGAAAATTAGTCTGCATTTATTATAACCAATTTTCAACGAAAATGTATTTATTAAGCTTATTGAATCATTTTATGGACTGATTTTATGAAATTTCTAATATTTATGTAATTTCCCCTTTTATATAACTAACATAAACAGGTCAGACTATTAATGGAAATATGTTAATCACATCGCTGAGCAATAAGCTCAGGATTGACAAATAGTTCATTTAATAAACTGAATGTATGGCATATTGAACATCTCTGAATCTTCTTGGAATTTCTGATGAAAATATGTATCCAGTACAATATTGCCCACATTTGAATTCTGGTGAAGTGTAAGAAGGGTTCAGTCTCACCATCGGTGGATTAATGCGGGTTTTTCCCATAAGATAAGCTATGTTTGATGACTCCTATCCTGCGCCGTCTAAATTAATGGGATTTTGGATCCATTTTTGCCCACTGTGCAATGGATGAAACGTGGATTCACCACTTCACTCCGGAATCAAATCGGCAGTCTGCTGAGTGGCGTGTACCACTGAGTGGAGAAAGCCGTTCAAAGCGTCATCAGAATCTGTTTCATATCTCACCATATCTCGGTCAATTTAAGGCCGATTCCTGAAATAAATATTTCATTGGCCTAAACAATATTTTGTCTTTACGTGTGTTTGCTGAAAAAATTGTTTGGAAACGGCATCTTGTACAAAATCTTATCACAAATTCCCGGAACCCGAAACAACTCCGGTGTCCGAGGACTATGGCCAATTATGTTACCATGATGTAAAACTAGATTAATTTTCTAGTCAAATGCTTCTTGTTTTAATTAAATCGGATAATATTCCATGAAATAAGAGTACTACAAATTTGATCAGAAATTTGCCTGACCTGTTCATTTTGTAAGTGTAAAGTGTCCCTTGATTCAGCCTAATTTGCAACGATCGATAACATTTTTTATTATAACTCATAAAGTATTTGGGCTAGAAGCGGTATTTAACTAGTGGTACACTTGTTTAGATAATTTTAATGAGTCATTTGGTAGTATGCATCACGAAAAGTTACACAACTCATTATATAAAGCCAGAAACTTTTGAGGGATATGGATGTAATTTCGGTCTATAAGCACCAAATTGAGTCTACTCATGGATGCAACTTCATCCCACTTAATAGATAGGCGATTAAATGTAGTCTACGTACGGTTTTTTTTTCTGATGTTCTAATTTAAGGCCTATATTCGTTTACCCAACACAACATTTCATAAATCAAACTAAATCAAACTGCTACAAAACACTTAAGTGATTTTCACTTATGATTTGGTGGTCATTTGATAATCAAAACATTATTATTCACTTTACACAGATTTTGTTCTTTAAGTTTGTGTTTAGATGAACCATATGAAAAGAAACAATCGAAACTCAGACGAAACAGACATTTTCATTATTATTTTTTTCCCAATAATAAAATTTTTACTCCGCTATTCATACAACAGGCATAGTTGAGAACATAGAATAAAATATGTTTTAATATTGAGTCTATAGTTTTCTAGACAAATCATTGTTATTATGCCTATGTGAACGGTCAATTTATAACATGTGACTATTTTCTGTGCATATTGGCTGCATTATTCGTTTATTAGTTAAAAATTAGTTCAATAGTTAAATATATGATACAGATTTTTTTACAGACAGAGTCGGATACAGATAAAAAAGATTTTTGGATGTTAAAATACAGATTGACCATGAAAAAAATGTGGCAACACTGGGTACATCTCAGACGTTGCGAATCAAAACAAACCCAAAAAGGAGAGAGTTTCTCTCCCATGTGCGCATCAAAACAGAGTGCACACAATATATCGCTAGAATAACTATCACAAAGCCATCAGTGGTACATGAGCGCCTTCCAAACGTCATCTTTTGCCTGTTGAGGTGAAGGATTTGTCCGTGCCACGACCTACCCCGCAGGGTAATGTTAGGCAAAGGGTGACGTCCTTGGTTCGAGTACCACTGTACACATGCCCTTCCGCTCAATTTTCAAAAACATCTGTTGTATTTCCAACCTACCGTACACTGACGGAACTTTCAACACGTTCTCTTCATATCTTTCATTCTAGCAAAAACATTACTGTCCATTCTGATGCCTCATGGTGATGAGCGGACATCTCCTTCTACATCATAATCGTTACTCCACGCACGGAGAATACAAAACATAACAATTAGAGTATGTCAGTTTATTATTTTATGTTCTGATATTAAATGATATGATATTATTGCATGCTTTAAATGATTTGATATTATTGCATTGAAATTTATTTAATTAAAATCACTATAGTATGTGTTAGAAACAATACAAAAAGTTATTGTTATGCAAGGAAATGGATCAGCACTTTGAAATTTATGGTTTACTATTCCTTTATGCTATATAATTTCAGATCATCCATAGATATCCCAAGTTTTGTAATATATTTCCATTTTTTTTCTCGTATCTACATTGTATGAGCTTTCAGGTTCACAAATGGAATTGTTATTATCATTATTATGTATGTTCACTCACTATATTATTTATCATTATAATATTAATTCACTATAGATTTTTATCAATATGATATGCATTCCCTTTATTTTATATATTACTATATGACATTAAATAAACATTAAAAAGGGAGGGTGCATCAGGGTATCACTCAAGCTTGGACAATGAAGTTGTATGACAACCGGTGTCTAGGAGGGAACAAACAGTATCATTTTCTTATCCAACCGATTCGATAGTGATGCTGTGAATTCTACTCCAACAGTTTCAGCGAGAGTGAGGTGCCCTTCTTAACAAGCCATCCTGTAGAAAGCTTAATAAGTTTTACGAATTGGGTTATTCGATTTGTACGAAGGAGAATCTAATGTTCCCGCGGGTTTCGCGTAAGTGTCTCTGCTTACGGTTCCGCCCCACCGTATTTGACCCGTCATACAGCGTTACTGTGAATACAAACCAGTAACTCAATTTGTAGATGCTATTAAGTGGAGTTGTCTTAGAATGAAGAATGGTTACCTTACATACATACATACATACATACATACATACATACATACATCCATACATACATACATATCTCCTGTTCTTGATCATAACTAAGTTTTGCTGATGGAGCAGGGAGTCAGTATAAAAATAGGTACAATTTCACCAACATATCGTCCATGAAAAATGATTTTCAAATGGATGTTGAATTGAATTTTCATGGCATTTCACACGGAAAATGCCCTTGTGACGTGCTGCTTACAAATAAAGATTACGTCCAAACAGAGATAAATTGATTACAAATGCTTTATCGTTCTATGAATGGGTCATTGAATATCAAAGGAAATCAATGCATGACTAAACTCCATCTTCGCATGGAAAATGTGCAAATGATCAAAGGTACACAAAAATATCATTGTTTTTTGTCGCAAGAAAAGTGCATACTAAAAGTTAAAAGATACTCGAAAAATTCTGAGGCTGAAGTTGAAAATCTAATATTTGATAGATGTTTTAATAAAAAAAATATTTCCATTATTCTGTTGTGTTTCTATTGAATATCGTTCCACTTGAAACCAAAATTGTGGTGTTCTATAAGTAAAACATAACATTATTTGTAGTACTCTGCATAGCGAATTAGATATAGGCGACGTTATGTTTGCGTATCGCTTTGGAAGCGATTGTCACGTGTGAGTTATTTTGGTCTGCAAGTAAAACTATAATATGACATGTAATGTACATATTAGGCAAAATGCACTATATAACTCGTATACATTTCCTAAAAAAGTTCCCGTTAGTGTATATTCATCACACGCCATGTTGCACGTGCTCCATTAGCTGTAATAGTAGGCTAAGTCCATTGCTCACCTAATTTTATAATTGTATTAGATTTCATTTTTTCTCAGCCGATGATGGTAAAAAAATTAAAATCGGCGGTAGCGCGCCCCTGGCGAGTGAGGGGTCCGTCCATTCGAGTTGAGGAAAGTGCCATTCTCATTTTTACGGCACTTTCGATCAATCAAGCACAAACATTTCAATTTCAAAAGACCTCATGTCAATGTTTGACAAAGAAAATTACTCATATAATTAATTACACATTTTTAATTACTAGGGTATGTGTCCCTTGACTCAGCCTATTATGCAACCATCGATAACATTTTTAATTATAACTCATAAAATTTTCAAGCTGAAAGCGAGATTCAACTAGTTAGACACTTGCTAAGATAAGTTTGATAAGACATTTGGTAGTATGTATCATGAAAAGTTACACAACTGTTTTTATAAACTCAGAAACATTCGAGGGATATGGATTTAATGTCGGTCTATTGGCGCCAGATTGGGTCCATTCATGGATGCAACTTCGTCCCATTCGATGGATTTATTACTAAATGCAGTCTTTGTAAGGTTTTTTTTCCTAATTTTATGAATTAAGGCATACCCGGATAAAAATAACCATACAATTACAATACAGTAATATAAAATAACATTTAAATCTATTTCCGACCATGAATCTTATTGTTGATGAATCAGATAGAGGAAAAATGTCATATTGTCATTACAATAGATCTACAATTCATTCCATATGCTTGGATTTTCAACAATTGTGAAACAATACAATTAATAGTTATTGGTTCAAATTTGTTCGGAAGATAATGATTTTTTCTATAGTTAAGATACATAACAACCCGTCTTTTCTATTGTCGATGTCTCAGTTTACATTAGATTCTATTGTGGTAACAACAACTTCTATTGTAATCTTATAGTTGTGAACAGTAAGATTAATTGTACATACTATAGATTCTATTGTATGGTTACAATACATTCAATTGTAAATCTATGAGATTTTTTTATTCGGGTAGCCAGCTGTATTCGCTTTACTGAAGACAAAATTTCACAAATCAAACTAAAGTAAAACTACTTAGAAACACTTAATTGATGTTCATATGTGTTTATCAGGCATTCAATAATGAAAACATTATAATTAACTATACAATGACTTTATTCCTTCGGTTCGTGTTTAGACGAGTCACTTGTATATAAACAACCGCAAACTCGTGCATTTCCACTCAAATTTTACCAATAACAATCTTTTTACTACGTTATTGATACAACAGGCCATATTTGAGAACATACAAAAAAATGTGTCCCCAACATTGGGTCTACGATTTTCGAGTAAAATCATTGTAATTTCAGCTATGTGAACAATTAGTTTGTAACGTGTAACTATTTTCTGTACATCCAGACTGCATTACTCGCTTTATCGATTCAATCAAGCCAAATTTAGATCACTTGAAGATCGTGTACATCATCTATTCAGCTTAACCAGTGAAATCATGATGCCCCAAAAGTGCATAAAATCGAAAATTACGTGAAAGTGAACAACTATAAGTTGATTAATATTGTCTCAATTCGGATTACATCGGTCATCCTTATAGCAACAAAATTTTGTTGATTATCGCTGGATTTATGACACTTTTGATACATAGGCCGATTGAAGGAGCTAGGCTAACATTACATCCCGTTACCCTATATTTATTATTGAAATCAACAATAAGTAAAACGTAATTTAAGTATTCCGAACTGCAATTAATGCAATTGATTTTTGTCTTCGTCGGAATTGAGCTTCTTTATTTACTCTAGTAGCTTCAAATTTCCCCACATTCCCTACAAAATATCGAAGGCACGCACACTACCACGGAATGACTCATCGCCTTCGAATTATTTTTCTATATGTCTTCTTATCTCGTCACACGGACACAACGATGGAAAAAGAAATAAACTTTTCGCGCCTTGTTTCAAATATTCAAAAACTAAATTGGTATAGGTATGGAAATATCTGACGATTTTCGGCACAGAATCTGTAAATGCAGAATACAGAGTTGTGTAAAATTATACTGATTTGAGGAAAACTTAAAAAAATCAAATATATCCACAGAAATACTATAATTTACCGAAGAAAACTGCCTATTTAGGAATGAAAATACAGATGAAAATGTAGTACCACTGCGTACCAACAACGTTTACGTCGGTGATGTAGATTGTAAACAACAATTGCGTCCGCACTGTGCTTGTGGGCGAGTGTGCGAACGTGCGAGTAGGTTAAACACCGGTTGAATGCTTCAGCAGCGTTAGTCTTGATTGAGATTTATAGAACGGCGGACGCATCGGGTCGTGAGCGAAATACGAAAACCGAGAAGGATCATTTTCATTTAACCCACGGGAGAGAGTGAGGAATAAAACCGTAGTTCGAAGATTCAGAACTATATATTTATCGAGAGGAGTTCGAGTTCGAGAGTGAAAGTACCTCCGGTTTAAAAATATTTTCCGCGAGTGTGGAAAACCAGACGAACGAACAGAATAGCGTTTTAATACATCGAAGCAGCTGTAAGAAGTGCGCCCTAAAATGGCACTCAACTGTGGATTGTCAACGATCAAATACGTACTTTTTGTGTTTAATCTGCTGTGCTCGGTGAGTCGCTGTTGTTTTTGTATTGTTTTATTATTATTTTTTTACTGCTTACCTACGCATCGACGGAACCTGTTGAACCACTATTAGTGTTCATATAATGCCACCTGACGAACACACGTGGATAATTGCGACAAAATGACGACGCTGATGACAAATGGATGCAGTGTGGAAAAAGCCACACTTGAAACAGGAATTTACTCGGTTGTGAAATTGCCGACTAGTTAGTGCGAAAATTAGCTATCCATTTGTGTGAGGTATGATTGCCTCTGTATAATGCAACGGAGTTTTCACAAAACCGACTAGAATTGAAATCTGTAAGTGTGATTGTTGGCAATAATTCATAACGAGCAGATGTTTTTGTTGGAAAACTCACAACAGTTTTATGAAGCCAAGATATATCAGGTTTAACAAACGAACTCTTACTGTCCGAAGCTCAAAGCAGCATCGGCTTTGAAAGAGTTTTGGTTGATGTGATTATTTCCACCATTTGCAATCGATTAGTTCAATGACAACAATCGGTAAAATGTGTGAATATCGAACGCTGAGAACATTTTTTTTGGGATAACAATATCGACAGATCCTGAAGATATATATTTAGCGTGTGCACAGTGGCAAATATATCCACAGATCCACAGACCAAATTTGTATTGGTATTGCATAAGAATTAATTGGTAAAATCTTACATTATTTTAAATCATATTTTTAAATTCCAAACTATCAAAACACCACCGAGATGGAAGATAATTAATGTTTTAGATGGATGTTACAAGGCGTGAATCAATCTATGATGTTACCCTTTTCTATAATCCATTGAGTGATTTACGTATGAGTATGGAAGATGTTCCTATACTAACATCACTCGAAATCAAAAGATTGAGACACAAGTAGAATAATTAGTAAGGGAAGGTCCATTAATTATGTCACGCAGTAAGGGGGGAGGGGGGGTTTGGGAAAACGTTACGATCCATACCAAAAACATTTGATTATCCATACAAAAAACGTGACAAGGGGTTGGAGGGGGGGTTAAAAAAGTCAATTTTTGCGTGACGTAATTAATGAACGTTCCCTAATGTTTACATTTAACTAATTATGTTTTCTGTTGTTGCATGAAGCACGTAATCAATTATAATGTTTGAGATGGAAATATCCTTCTTATTAACATGCAACCCTAGGAGTGGACAGCAATTTCTGCTAGAATCAAAGATGTGAAGATAATGTATTGATACACTGAAAATTTATTTTCGTAAGTGAACTTTCACTCGGTTCATAAACATGGATTTTTTACATAAAACAAATGTCTCATGTATTGTATGAAAGATTTATCTGATGAAGTGCTAAATGTTTGTGTGCAATGAATGAATGTTCTTTCTGTTTCAACAAATGCTTCGGTTTTTTGACAGTTGTGCTCGTGCCATTATTTGCGAAGGTAGCTTCATAAAACGTACACATCAGTTTGGTTGCAGAAAACAAAGAATGGATTCGTAAGTGCTACGCAATCGAACGTAATATAAACTAAAATTAATTTTCAATGTAGGTCCGTAAGAGCACGGTAGGTTGTGAAATTGAATAGAAATACAGTAACTGTTCGCTAACTTGGCTGGCATGTAAAATGTAAACAAATTTCGAGGGGGCTTTCGATCAGATTTCGGTAGGGATATTTCATTGCACAATACATAAATTCAATAATGTTATGCCTTATACGTTATTACAATGCAACTTATTGTGCACCCGATCGTGCAAAATATTTAACTCAGTTTGCATGGGATTACGACTCAATTTCGTACAATTTAACAACTTTTCAATCCTCCACGAACCTTATCTGCCTTTTGCTACCCCTTGCTAATTTTGACAACAAAATTTCAAATGCTGATTTTTGAAGTTTATTTGCTTTTTAGCGGACGCCCAGTTAAAAAGCAGCCCAGTTAAACAGCACCCAGCTAGCGAACAGTTGCTGAAGTTGAAATAGAGCGTAGGGCATGTTTGAAAGGTGGCATCCGATCGAGCACACAATCTCTTGCCTAGCTACCCTTTCCCCTTGCCTATTCTGCACTGGGGTAGCTGAGCAAGAGAATGGGTGCTCGATCAGATGCCACCTTTCAAACATGCCCTACTCAATTTCAACTACTTCTATTCAATTTCATAACCTGTCGTGCTCTTACGGACTCAATACTTTCACTTCACGTCTTTGGTTCTAGCTGAAATTGCTGTCCATTTCTAGGGTTGTTTGTTTGTTTTATGTCAGCAAATCAATAACGTGACCCTCAAATCTCTTGATAATAGTGTAGGAAGAATAAAGGAACATGAGATTAATATGGGAACAGTAACCCGATGACTGTGTTTGAACCAGTGCTGCAATTTGTTAATGCCGTTCAAGAATTTCATGTGTTTTTGGTAGGTTAGTTTTGATGTAAGCTCTCATTTTTTCCGTTTAGATGGTTTGTAAAAGTAATTTAATTTTGTTGAAAAATTAGTCTACAAACGGGTTTGCCAGTGGCTGCTGTTATGGTAAATCTGAAGAATGATAACGAAATTACATAGATATCACCATAAGCGCCAACTTCAGAAAATTATTGGGGGGGGACAACATTTAATCTGTAAATCCTATTCCAATGAGTAAAAAACAATAACAAACATTTCTCAGTAGTACATTTGTGTACTATTACGCTTTCTTTCTACAAAAACGTCCAGGCTACAAACACTCCACTTGTTACATATAAAAAGTATTTTTTCTCTGGTTATTTCATGAGATAAAGTCATTCAAAACTACATCCATGTCCAGATCTTTCGCAATGTCCATGTGGAAGTGCAATCTGGCCACAGAATTCAGCCACTTGTCCCATGGTGGAGAACAAGTATGTTTTCAGTCTTCAAAGTTCCGAAAATGACCGCCAAGGTATAGCAGAAGATGTCGGAATTGTCACAAATATATTCAGAAATTTTACAAACTATGGGAGAAGTTCAATCAAATGAGGTTCTTTCTTGAAGTAGTCTTCAATATCTGAGATATTCTCAAAACACTTGTCAGCTTCCTCCAAAGTTTGGAAAAACATTTCCCTATGCAGCAGCACGCGTTCCGGGTCGACATAACCCTCATAAAAAACTCAGTTTTTTTGCTTTGTTTCCGTCGTCTCCCAGCAAAAACTCTTCAATTTCTAACAGGAACTCAAACGATTCAGTTTTAAATCGAGCGTCAAGTCATGCCAGAATCTTGTCGATAATTTCCTGATACTGGGATTCATGAATCTCTTGAACCGACCCTACGATTGATTCTCTTCTCTGTGATTGTTCGTCTGGATCGAATCGTTTTGGCACCCTCCATTTTCGTGGCAACTTCATACCTCGGCCGGAGATCATACCTCGGTCGGCTTGCCTGATGATACTCTTTCCCAAACCTCGGTAAACTCCTGTTTACAGAAGTTCAAACTTGAATTCAATGTTTCGATCATTCGGTATGCTTCCTCCCCAGATGAAACGATTTTCTTTGGAGCGCTGTGTTCACCGTGTCAATGTACCTCAATAATTTTACTAGTACCATCAAGGTAAAGTAAAAGTCGAATCAATCTCTTAGGTGACGAAATTAATATTGTTTGCAGCATACAATTCTAGTACCTACTTAGAGTAGTGGCAGCTGGCTAGATCCGGCCAAAACATAACGTTGGTCTTGTGTTGCCGAATGAAGGGTAAAATCCGCTTTTTCAGTCAAACTTTAATGTAAACCTTCGACGTCATTGTGTGAGATGTGATGGAAACCTTGGTTTTAAGGTCACAACTGCAGATTCCTTGCCAAATCATTAGTTTTCGAGCAAACTTAACAGCAAAAACAAATTTATACCTGGAAGGGACATCCCCACGACCAGTTGCGACCAGTTAAAATTTTCGTCCGGGGACTTGTTTAAAATCCATTTTGACATATGTTTCGTCATCCATTAAAATACAGCCATAAAATTTCGTCAAAACTCATTTGTATAGTAATCGTGCTCGCTTTTTGGCCACCAAATTTTGTTTCAGGGAGCGATTCGGATGTTTACTGGCACAAGAAGACTTATATCCTTCTCTTGAAAGGATGTTACGCACGGTGCAAAGGTTGGAATCGTATTTCTTTGCCAAATCACGTATGGAGACACCTGGGTTGCCTTTCACGTACCTCAACACCTCCCTCCTCAGCTCTTTGTCCCTAGTGCCACTTTTATGATAGATGCGCTGTGCTCTATCCACACTCAGAGTATCCTTGTAACGTTTAATTACAAGACACACCGTTGACTTTGGGAATTTTAACACTTCTGCAAATTTTGAGGCAGACCACGAAGGATTCTCTAGATGTTTGTGCACAATTAATTTTCTTTTCTCAAGTTCCATGAACCGTAATTTCGAGATGCGTCGATCAATCGATCACCAATTTCTTTGTCAATGAAACATCAACAAATGCCTGTCAAACGATTTTTGTTCCAACCACCAGGGACGCGGTTGTGCATTAAACCATGCGTCCAGATTTACTTTGAATCGAGCTTTAGTTTCATCACTGCATCCCTGTGCCACATTGATTGCTCATGCAGTTTGAACTTTTCCACTCTCTTTTTCCAATGATTGAAACCCGATTCGATTCTGCTGGATCCGTATGCGTGGGATTTGTCGGGGAATCAGTAACAGCATTCTCGGAGGTTTCCTTTTTCGGTAGCTTGATCATAAACTTGTACGTTTTGACGATCAAAACGAGCTGCAGCTGACGAATTTTCTAAATTTAGTACAGTCTTGAACTGCTTCGATTTTTATATTGTACTTACTATAGGATGTATAAATTTTCAGCGTAAATTTCTACGGAAAAAAATCGTTGCTTCAGAAAGGTAAACAATTTACAAATCAGCACAATCAACCGATTGATTCGAGTATGTTATCTGTACAAACGGTGAAAGCTGTAACCCACTCAGAAAGCTCTCCCATATTCATTCATCAAAACAAAATAAGAATGAACCATACGCCCAGTTCAAATAAAATGGGTTGGTGTATAAAGCTTAAATTTGAACTGCCGGTTAACGTGCATTATGAGTTCATGATACAGCCTTCGAAAATGGGCTATTCGATGCAAATTTTATTGAAGTCCAGCCGAGAAAAATCTGAAATTCATTTTCATTACCATTTACAAGCAAAGCAGGGGGTCATACGGCCAAGTCTCCAGCGATGAAAATCACTCCATACTGTACCAGGGTAGAAGTATAGATTTGGTATCACAGAATAATAACCACAGGGGTCAAGTTAATCCTACTTAAGATACCGGATAGTGAGAGGCTGTTGAAAATAGGGGATAGTCAGAGTCAGTCTTGATAAAAGTCATGCTCGCAAAAGCATGGATTTCCAGGCAGCATAACATTGACTACCTATAAGCTCTACGCGAAAATCAAATGATAACTCGTGATAACAAACGTAACCAGAAGAATGACCGTTCGGTTTATTTTCAATACAAATTTCGAAATTTCAGAAATGAAGTTCAATAAACCACAATGAATATCAATTACCCGTCGAGATAGGAAAATATGCGATGGCGCTGAATCCAGGGTAATCTTGCTCAACATTGTAAGCATCTATTCTTATGGAACCATGATTATGCCCCTGATTGTTCCATGTTCGTATTAGGATTCAAAATTAATAATAAAAAAAATCATCACAAGAGATGATATTCAGATTTCGTTTAATTAAGTTCATGATAACCGACCAAGGGGCAAGACAGCTCCTCATCGCGATTAATTTCAGAGTTGCTTTTGAGGTACCTCAAGTAACCCTCGTTGCTCAGCAAACGAGCACTATCACAATTTCTCAAAGCAGGTGTCAAACCAACAGAAGCTAGTGCATTAGCTCTCGAGTGTGCACAATTGGCAACTAGAAATTGTCAATATTTTCAATTTTCTCTATTTAACTCTATTTTTGAAAACAAGCTACATTCACTTGTACTACATATCTAATATGCTCGTACATTTTTACATCTCATTTACTACTATTCGTGTAAGACTTTGCCTTTTTCGTGAAGAAGTTATTGTTATGTCTCCAATTAAGACATACTTTAAATAAATCCATCAGCATCATTCCACCAGACGGCCAGACTAAGAACTGGTGCTTTAAAACAAGCTCAGTCCACTGCACTCCTACCCAAGCTTCAAGTTTCTTATATTCGATTTTCTCTTTAGATTCGATGCCTCAAGATTGCACTTCAGTTAAACCGCCCACATATCAAATACTGAACATTTCCTAAACCCTCAAAGTCGTGAAGTAGGGCACACCGTTGTGCCATATTCTTTTGCCATTAGCATAATGTCGACAATGTTTTCAAACGAATTGGAAGTCTAGTTGGAAGTCAAATTTTTCGAAACCATGGCAACCGATAAGAACCGATGAAAATTGATTCAATTTTAAGCTCGGTGCATCAATGCAACTCAGAGTAGAGCTGTCTCGCCCCTAGTAACCGACTGATAATCAAAACAACAGTAACAACAGATTTTTGACCCATACTCAGAGCTGACTTTCATTCATTGGAGCAAACAAAATTTAGTTGGCATTGAAGTGACAGCGGTAACCATGACAACCGGGAAAGTAAACATCATCATTACACTGGGATAAAATCATTTTCACTTCTCATGGATATTTTATGAAAATCAAAGGCACTGGTCATACTAAAGGAAATTCTCGTGAAAGATGGAAAAAGGAACGAGAGGTTGATGACTTTTAATGCCTATCGACCCTATCCTAGGACTTTCCGAATCAAACTTTATCGTTGTTCTAGTAACATGCAGGTGTAATTAAGTGCCCAGGGTAAATCTGTTTATATTCATCGAAGTTATGTTAGTATCGATCATTTTTTATGTTTTAGGCTGCCTATTTTCAACAGACCAAGATAGATGTTTCTAGTTTGATAATCTAGTATGATTTAATTCAAGAGTCTATTAAAGCAAAGCTAACCGATATAGAGAAGAATTGTTCTGTGCCTCAAAGCTACTCGCCTATCTAAAGAGTCACCCACAATAGATACGTTTGCGTTATGCTTACGAATCCTGGAGGGTTTGAGCTTTTTATTGGAATACCTGTAACTAGAAAAGAGAAGAAAAAAAATAGTATTTTAGTAAATAGTACAATGGGCAGACTTCTTCAGTGTCTCGTACTAATAATTCGACTTAAGTTGAGTTATTAGTACGAGACACTGAAGAAGTCTGCACATTGTAGACAAAATACGCCAGGTAAATACTTTTTTTTCTTCTCTTTTCTAGTTATTTTGACGTAAATTTGACAGAAAACATATGGGAAAACTGTCGAATTCACGCAAACGCATACGCAACATATCAATTGGGGGCCATTAAAAAGCAGACCCCTCGCGTCCAACTCTTTTCATAAAACCTTAGCCTTTAATTCTTTGTCAGCATCTGTCGTAAGTAATACTTTTCGATGAGCTTTGTTCAGTCTGATCCCCTGGCTAAATAATATGTTGTTAGAGTTAGTGCTTTGATCACGGGTGTCGTATAGAATGCACATTTAAATTAAAATATACATTTGAATATAGAGTTTTCTACACCTGAAACATGATGACATAGTATGAATTGCTTCCAATCATGATCAAAACACTCACCCTTTTCGATAATGAAGCGAACAATAAGATAATTTATTTGATGTTTAATCAATGACAATTAGAGAATAAACAACAATGAAAGTATTGTCAAGCAGATGAAAAGTTAACTTTTTATCGTTTAAACTATTTGATATGAGGTATTTTTAGATTTTTCCTAGCTTCGTCTAAGAGTGAATTGCTGCTAAGCCCGCCAGTATCACATCTCTTTCAGTGCCTTCAAATAAATGTACCACGACGTGACAATTGAAAGAAAGCAGAGTGTGATACTATCACTGCTGATCATGTTCTTGGTATCCCATAACGGCCTTTTGCATGAGATTGCATGACCTACAAATAGGTTACAACCAAGATTCGAGAGGGAAGTCCAGCTGAGAAAAAACTAAGTAGAAAAGAATCAAAATGAACATATTTTCTAAAATTAGAATTGACTCACCACTTTTTACTAGAACAAGTTAACTCCAAAATCCGTGCAACTTCTTTGAGTTGTCGAGCTGCGACGCGTCTGCCGAGATTTTCTGTTTGCGCCAAAACAAACCGGCCAGAAACTGACAGTCTCGAATGAAACCTAACCTAACCTTTAAAATAAATGAGTTTTTGATCATTTTTGTTAACCATTCTTGGCTTTCGTCATACACCGAAGCTCAATTAGATTGCAGGAAGGAAATGACAAAGTTTTTTTTTTCGAATTTTCGTTAATACATCCCGCAGCAGGCCATGATGTTTGCATAACATTGACGGCAAGTTGAACAAATCACGTTAGGTGCACCGGGCTAAAATAAACTGCGATAATAGTTGATAAGATAACGAACGGCCGAAATCGAAGGTAACCGTTAAATAACGAACAAACGTATTTTGCAATAAAATTCTTAGTCAGTACGGCATGTGGGACTTATTTCTCATGTATGATCGATGACTGACTTTTGATTTAACGGATAGTATATTATCAGAATTAGGTTTAAAATATAGAAATTTCATTGACATTCGAGAAGGTTTCTGTGTATATGCGAGTGGCAACCGAATGATTTGGTTCTACAAAGAGAAGGAACAAAAAATGCCATAACCTCAACACGATAATTTCCCTGCTGATACGAACAGCATTCGGCTATTCAACATGGATACGTAGATATTGTATATGCAACCCACACTTGTGGACCGGATTTTCATTCGGTGCAGTTCTGCTTGAGAATGGGATGATGTCATACATTCCTCCTACCTTTGTGTGCTCGTGGATATGGATGGATGTTGGTGACACATATTATGGATATCCCACGCACTTGCAGAACAGGGCCCAAAACCATGAAGCGCGCTAATTCAAGGTTGATACGTGAGTGGTGGCAGATCTGGCGTCGCGATTGGCATGTAGTGAATTGACGTTATCAGCAATTATTTCGACAAGCTGCTACTGTTTAACAAATTTGGCTCACATATCGATCTAATGGCTGTGGCATTTCAAGTGCAAATTTGCTTAAGGCTGCATCCTTTTCCGGCTATAACCTCTTATAATATCAATAACCGATCGTCCGATGCGATGCCTGACCCAACAACGATCTAGATGTGTGCCCTTCATGTAAACAATATTTAGTTTTGCACGATCGTGATCGCTTGCGTTTGCTCACCAGAACTCGTTTGAAGCAATTTAGCAGTCACAGCATTCTCGACACGACTTCCAATGCCCTTCAGGGCCATGCCTTTTCCGTAAAGCAGCACCACCGTCTGTCGTCGGTGGTGGATGAAATGAAATGCACAATCAAACTGGCAACTGCAACATGTGACCACCCTCCGTATAAAGCAAGCGTCTTTTGGCGCAGAAAGATGTTTAGTCAACATTGGAGAAAATGCGTAATACCTCCTTACCATTTGAGATGATGTTATGGTAGAAGAAAATAGCAGTGATTAGCACTCGGTTCGAGTAAGCTTAGACAGAGTCATCCAACGAGGCTTGAGTAGTAGTCATCCGCATAGCGATGGGGTTCCATACTCGGAATGGCGTCACCCTCGTACACATTTTGACAACAATAAAAAGAAACGAGAATGAGGAAGTCCCCTATTTCTTGGCTTCCGCCAGTTTGGCGACGGCTAGAGCAACACATCCAAAGACAAGAAAACTGGAACGAATCCATGGATCGAGTGCGTATGGGAATATTGCGTGCGTGATTTGCTATACGTACACATCGACGAATGGAAGCGTACACAAGAGAGTTACGTTAAAATGCGTTTTGGGATGTTTATAGTTTTGTTTTGCATGAATGTTTTAGGGGAACTAGGGGCATAACAGCAAAGAAGAAAGAGTCATTCTCTATTTAGCTTTGAGAAAAAGTTTTTTGTAGACTTCATCATGTAGCAAGTAACGTGAAATTGATCTAACTTTCAATGGAGGAATCCAGGTAAAGCAAAATTGAGGTTAAACGTCATAGATTGATACTATGATGTTTAACCTCACTTTAGCTTCACTTGGATTCTTCAATTATGTTCTCGAAATATTTTCAAAAATGTGGATTTTCACCAGTAACAGTCTTTAAATAACCGATTTGTGAATCTTACCGATTATACTGAACATGATTAGGAATCTATAAACCATTAGCTACACCCAAAAAGGTGGCAAAAATGCACCACGTAAATATATCTTGAGAAAATCGCATGATTCGGAAAAGGCAATGTTGTCCATCTTGATCCATAAAGCGTTTTATGAAATAAACTTAGCCATGCAAGTGCCTTCTTTTTTTTTAACGGACTCCAATCTCACACTCATTAACTTTTCAGCTCACGCAGCACCACCTCAAGCACAGATCGATTTTTTCTAAGCAAATTGATTCATTTTTGCCCACAGTCAATGTTGCATTTGTCAACAATTCTTAAGACGCAATACAACGCGAGCAGGAGAAAATAACATATGAATACCGTATTTTGATATTGACAACTGGCCTGGTTATTCAATAGCACAGCATAAGAGCTAAGAAATGCAAGCAAAATATCTCTTCAATAACAAAACTTGTTATTTGGGATACCTGGGAATACCTAAAAGGCACTATTTTGGTATTGCCTTACCTCAATTTGGTATTCGCATAAAATTGTGGGAACCAGATCCTCAAACATTTTACCTCTTATGCCGCGCTATTCAATACAAAAGCCAGTTTTTAAGTTATTCGTTCCTGCTTGCAAATTGTTGATACAATGTTGCCTTTTTATTCTGGGTGTAGTTCCACGGATTCACTGGTTCAATTGTCGTACAAGGGGGCATGGCGCCATGTAACCAGTCTGAGTTCAAGAACTCAAACCTTACATGAAACACCAGGGGGTAGTTGACTAGGCTTCGCGATTTTTCTACCCATAGAGAATTTATATTTTGCGGGATACACTATTAGGGCATACTAGAAATGTACAATAATTAGGGTAAATGACCCAATACTGGAGGAACTTAGCAGAAGTAATTGACATTTTACTAATGTTAATTCGCATTTTATCAACATTGACCATAGTTTTGAAAGCTTTTGACATCACCAAAGGTTTGTGTACTATTCTTGATGTTGAAACACTTTTAAAATATGTATAGTGCATGGAATATAAATAACATCAGGTATTCAATGGTTCCTATAATCTCAGTAGTGTTTCTATAGTAGCGTATGGTCATTAGCCTGAGACAAAATTTAAATTCCAGTTCCCCAGTTGATTTTTGGAAGCCCTTTGGGTCCTATAATAACTATGCAAAATTTCACCTAGATCGGTGAAACTCTATTTTGGCGCACGCGGTTTTAATTTTACAAAGGATTTTCCATGAGAAAACTTACTTCTAGAAAGAAAAACTGGAGAGGTCACCGTTGCCCTCTAAAAATAAGTCAGTCTAATAATTTTCTGGTAAATTTTTCAATGAAACTTTTCTTCCAAGACCGCAAAGCGATCCGACGATTGCGAAAAAAGTTATTAAGCTAAATTGCAATCCAAACGAACGGTTCATTGGACTGTTTTTTTCTAGCAACACTGCCACCTGCAGGATGACATGCAGCCTGCTGTCTGTGCGAAGCAATCACGTTGTTGTAAGGCTTTCACTCACCATGGATGAAAACCGTTATCATGCGCATTAAACAGTTTGACATCGTTTGAACTGAATTACACAAAGCTTCCGTTGCAAATTTGAATTACAATCTGTTGCTTGAAAAAATGAACAACAAAACAATGTTTGCAGCCAAAAGTGTCGGTTCCCATTCGCATAACCAATTGTTCTTGTCGACGCTCACGAACAGCTACTTTGGCTACTTTAAGTTGCTCAGCTTCGATTTTCCTGCCCTGAGTTTTCTGCCTTTTCTTTCTTCTGCTCAAGAGTACCTGCTTTCAGCTTTTCTGCTTCTACTTTCCGTGCAGCACGCTGTTTTTCATTTTCCTTCCGCTGTCTAATGATTTCAAGCTTTTCTTCCTCAATTTTTAATATTTTTCATCACGGAGTTTACTTGTTCACGTACACCATTCCGCTGTTCTTTCGAGGTACCTGGAGCATGTTGGTGGAAAAACTCTTCAATGATATTCTTAGACGCAATTTGTTCCTCTTGTTCTCGAGAATCAGCAGTCGCTAGTTGAACTAGACATGGAAGTTCACACTTTGAGCTTTCGGAACAGACTTCAATTTAACTTCAATTGGGAACGGTACATAATCATTGGTGTCGTCAAAAATGTGCGTTGAAACGGTCAGATTCGCGTTAGTCGTGTTGGCAGGTTTTAAGCCAGTCTGAAACAATTGCAACAGTTTTTCATAAATATTCTTGATGACAGCATCCTCATCTCCTAGTTCAAAGCTAGTCGTTATTTTTTGCAACCTGACTTCTCCAGTGTCCTTCAAGGCTTGTTCAATGATGGTGTGAAGTACGATAACAGAGTTCGAATATACGAAGGGTGTGCATCTTTTAAGAGGCTTGGGACATTTCTTAGAGTGGTCGATACATAGGATGATCCCTAAGGTATAAATAATGCTTCCAGATCAGCTAAAGGCACTTCCGACTTTGCAATTGATTTGGTATATTGTCTGCGCAAAATGGGTACAGATCACAAGCTTTCAGTCCGTTAATAATAGAGCTCGTCTCAATGCTACGCTTCATAGCCACTTGAAGAACCGGCCCGAGTGATTTAACGAGAGGACCTCCCCATTATACGAAACTCGCCACTCGGACATTATTGCCTTCCACGTGCTCTTCAAAGGTTTAAAGATTGCTACATCGGCAGGTTGGGTAATTCTGGTAGTATTGAAAGTAGAAATTCGAAGCATCCATCCAAACCTTAGCACTTCTATCAACTCCCCAATCTGCCGGAAATGACCGCATTAGGTCTGATAACATCAGGTGGTACAACTGAACCATCCTCTGCAAAACTGAACTTATAACAGTCATGTTCATATGACTGATAGAGTGTTTCACTTCGTACATATGGCTTCAACGAGCAGCCAGCACTGCTATTCTATTTGGGATGTATGAAAAAAGAAGTTGCATCTCCGTTATAGAATCCGCTCTTCCAAATAGGATGTCACCAAAGGGCGAACCAGAAACGGAAGTCGGATTCAAACATTTTCCCAAGAAATACAAAACTGCCTCAATTGGTTAGAGCAACTTGATTGTGAATTGAATGAGTCACGCTAAAGTTACTTTGACTGATTTGCAACAAGTGTGCTACTAGAGTGTTAGCACTAGCCTCAGAAACAGCTCCGGTTGTACAAAGTGTGATGGATTTGTGGCGCTGGGGAAAGCTTTTGGACCATTACGACCAAAAATTAATCAAACTTTTGTATCACTAAGATCCTGCCACGAACATATCATAGCATACCGGGACTACTGTTCCGAAAAAGACTAGGTCTAGATGCAGCATCGAAAAAGGTCTTGACCTTTGAATACAACGTTGCTTTGACAATTGGAAATCCTCAACGTTGTCTATAGATCAGCCAGGCCACAAGTTTTTCTACCTCTTCTTGTTACAACACTGTTAGAGGACCTTTTCGAGTTTTCTAACTCCATTTGCCACTGAGCCTGTATCGTATTGTGGAGTCCGAGATCCCAGACCATTTTAAAGCACCGTAAATTGTTTATCACCCGGTATTCACCCTAAAAATGCATTGCTTCCAAATGTAAGTCGCTAAGAACAGTGAACACGCACGATGCCTTACACACTAGGCGAATTTGTTACATAACAGCGGGACTTAGATTTTCAATCCATACCACATGTGTGGCAAACAGAAGCATACTTTTGACAGTAGAGCTTTTAGAAACAAGAAAACAGCAACCTTGCCAATATGCGTTGTTGGTTGCCAGATACAGCAAAAAAGTAAAAATTTGGACTGTCAACACATCGGCACCTTCGGCAAAATACTGGAACAGCCAGAACATTGCAACCCCTGTAGACACACTAAAACAAAAAAGTACAGGAGAAAAGTGTGCGGAGCGATGCACCCCACTAGAGACAGTATTTTAAACAAAAACCTTACTTTCATTTCCTTAGTTTCCTTAGTTCTGCCTCATAAACACATAAACACATGAAAATTTAACATTGGCTCTCAAGCCCAGACGAGTCACCGCTTGGAAACTTAGAACAACTGTAAAAATGAGACTTCCTCGAAACAAGAACTTCTTCGAAGATCAGGCAGAGACTTCTATGAAAAAAAGGGAGTCAGTAGCTCAAGCAGGAATATCCCAATAAATTCAGGACCAAACATTTCCAGAAGACTTAGATGACTTCTCAGATCACCAGGAAGCAATTTAGGAAAGAGGATTTCTTAGAACTTTGGTTCTCTCCAGAGGTTCTGAAATTCTTCCCAGAAATTAAAATTAGAACTTTCCAGAAGTTTAGGAAGAAACTAACCAAAAAGAGCACTACCTATAATTTCATTTAAAAAAATCAGAAACAAACTGCCATAGAACTCAGGACGATACGTCCAAGAATTTCTGGAGAGAACTTCTCTGAAGTTCAGTAAAAGACTTCCAAGAAGTCCCAGAAGAAACTTCCCAAATGTTTAGTTGGAACTTTCTAGAAGTTCAGAAAAGAACATTGAGGAATTTCACAATGAAGTTTTCACGAAATTCAGGAATAGACCTCTCCAAAGAACCAAAAGAAACTTTTCAGAGTTACAGAGGTTACTTCCTCATAGTTGAGGCAAGCATTTCTCAGAAATTTAGGAACAAGTTCAGGAGAAAACTTCCCAAAAGTTCAGAAGTTAAGGATGAAGCTTCCAACATATATAATGGAATTTTCCCAGAAATTTCACAATGTTGATAGAATTCTCCTCGGGGTTCAGAAGTTAAGAAAGAATAGGTGCCGGAAAAACTTCCCCGAATTTCAGGAAGAAACTTACCAGAAAGGGCACTACCCAGGTAACCAATAAGCATTAGCATATGTAGTAAATCAACCCTAAATCTGCATTTCAGATGTAACAAGCATTATATTAGCATTATCTCAGCATTTTGAATTCTATCTGTTGTAAAGCTGCATTTCAAATGCTATTTAAATGCTTGTAGCCTGTAATAAACATTTCGAATGCAAAATAGCATTAATGAAGCATTATCATAGCATTGCCGTAAAGCAGCCGTATATTGGGCCAAAAGAGGCATTTATGTTGCATTTAAGGCGACTTAAATGCCTGATAGGCTGCCGTAAAGACGCTTTGGAACTGCTTATTGGTTACCTGGGTAGTGTGCTTCTTTCCATAAAGGTAAAGATCCAGACCAGTTTCTGGGATATGGTAGTTGAAGTTAAACTACCACAAGCTTTTGCCAGTTCCCATGGTGAATCTACTAAACTTTTTGATACAAATTAAAAACTGGCGCTATATTAAGCTCGCTACAATGTATCTCAATGCCCGATCATACATCTAACAATCTACCCACCAAGATTTGCTACTGTTAACGAGAAATCTATCATCAAACCGTTCCATATTACAGTGAATCGATCGAGAAACTGATGAATAATCATTTTTTCAAGAGCTCAAATTCCCCCGGTACTTGAGATATCATTTTCATTCAAAACAAATATATACAGATATGCTTATGCTGTGCGCGCGTTGTTTACCGAAGCAAAATCAATACAAGCTAAACAAAACCGTCGTTTCATTTCAAATTGAGATAAACAATCTCCAGAACAAGAATGCTTGTTTTGTCCCTTTGCGGAGTGGAAGAGTTTATTTGAAGCAGAATAATTCGATGTGGTCGGGTCGTAGTTCCGTGAAAAGCGCTTTTAAACAACGCCACTACTTTATCGCGTTTATGCGATTTTCACCGAGTCAAACTCTGTAACAAAGTTAGTCTTTGCGGACGTATACTTGCTTATCCGATGAAATTAGACAGCAAACGTCAGTTCGATCGCATAGTAGTATTGGTGCCCTAGTTATTGCAGACAATTCGAATAAATCGATGGAGGGTTTCGACTCACATGATCTTTTTGAATGGATGTTCGTCGTTGACGCAACTAAAAGGAATCGGTAATCTCCAGAACCCTGTTTCAGAAATATTTATTTTGATTTCAAGAAAACGGGAAGAACACAATTAGAAAGGTTCAAAATAGAATTTCACACCCTACCTACCGACGAACTTGTTTGGTTGACGTTTTGTTTACTTGGCGATAGGAAATAACTTACCCCAGCACTTCGCAGTAGGGTACAATTTCTTCGGGATTAGTCCCAGCCATGATCTGATCGTACTAGTAAGTGTACTATTTTTGCCCGTCAGCTTATTTCTCACTGAATGCATAGCTGCAGTATGTTTATATATAAATCAATTCAGCGCCAACATTAGATTAGGGCGAATCTGCCTTTGTAAACAATGGCTTTCGTAGTCATTTTTTCTTGAACAAAAGGCCACAAATACAAATTAAGCACTCTTTAAGGAAAATGAGCTCTATCTATATCCGCTGATATATTCAATTTGAAAGAATTGTATTCAACTTCCGATAAATTAGCAGACGCCCTAATTAAATGTTGGCGCTGAATTTACTATCAAGTCTCGACAACTTATTCGAAACGACGGATCTGTTTTTGCAAACAAGAAAACTTCAAACGTTAAACTCTTGAAACCCAGTTTGCAGTTTCACGCAAACTAGGACCAATAACACAACGAATAACATTTAGTTTCGTTTACAAAATCAAATACGTCGTTTAGAATAAGTTGTCGAGAAGTACACGTACCGAAGCTAATGCGTGATTTCGAACGACTCCGGTCCAGACAAAACGATGATGTCAGCAGATTTCGCCGCCTGTTGTTCGTCACCATGGGAAACGAGCGACAGCAATCAACAATCTGTCATCAATAAGGGAGTATAGCGGTGGTATTCCCCGACTCAGGTGTTTCCACACTGCGCTTGCTGAAACATCTAGATTACTCACCCGGTGACGTTTCAAGTTTTCGATCTTCGAACAGTGGCCTTTGTGGTTTGCCTTTCGATTGCTGAGAATAAGCTCACCTCAAATGCGGTTGGGATGTAAGAAGGAAGAAGGGGCTCGGTTTGATTGGATGCGTTTAGATCACTTCCGGCAGGACTTGGAAAATTCCGCGACTTTCATAACTATATATTAGTGTGGTTCAAAGTATGGAGCCACCTCCACGCCACTCGATTGATTTTACACCAAGTTCTGACTCTTCTTCCAAAGTTTGAGTTCAATTGGATAGTTGACGAAGCATTGCTCAAAGACATGATCACGCTTATTGACTAATATATACTTAAACCGATATAGAATCAAAAAACAGTCTTAAGCAAAGTTAATGCTGGATAAATTTCATGTAAACACAGCTAGCAAGCTATTTTGTCCCATGGCAAGAAGGATTAGAATGAAAAGTTTGGTTTCCAATAGTTCAACGAGCCAGTGCAGTTTGAGTGCAGCTTCCAATTGAGCTACAACTTTGGAAGAAGAATCAGGACCTGCTAAGGAATTGCTTGAGCTGAATCGATGCTTTGAACCACTCTACTACAGGGTGTCTCGCAATAGGTGTCACTAAAACAAAATGGGATTACAGGCCAACAAATCAACCAAATCATAGCATTTATTTTTCATTTGAAAGATACATGTTATAGAAATAAGCCAGATTAATTCAATTCGAATCTCTAGCTTATCCTTGATATTTTTGCGAAATAACTTTGGCAAAAGATGAGTTTCGAAGCTGGCACGCACCTAAGGAATTTGATCCCAAATATCAACCAAATGTTTCTTGAATCGATCTAAAGCTAGCCCTTTCGTCAATTGGGCTTAGAACAGGTGAAGATGCAGGCTATTCTTCGCTTGTGTCTTCTTTGAATTGTAAACTGGAACTGAGTCCTGTTGGAAACAATATGGTGCATTCCCATACAGCGTTGAAGCATGAGGAAGCAGTTGGTTCTTCAAAACCTGTTCGATGTTATATTCAAGGTTGATTTTAACGTTAGGTTCTATGAAAAGACGAGGAAGTTTTCCTTTTCGTGAAACGGTGCCACGTGCTATGATTTTCGATACATTCTGATAGTTAGCATTCTACAGCTAGTTTATCTCTTGGAATATTGGCAAGACTTTTGCCATACACACGATCATTTTGTTAATTATGACTGCCTGAAGGAGGAAGAGCTTTTCATCCGAAAATAAAATCTCGCAGTCACCGTGCCGAACCAAATAATTTCTGCTTCTTTGGACCCTGGCTTGCCTTTGACGCTCCGTCAACCCGCGAACCCGTTGTTTCTTGTACGGTTTGCATTCCAGATCATGCCTGAGGAGCTTGTTAATTGAAGCAGGGGACATTTGAAATTGTTAGCTCAATTTACGGCCAGATACGGCCGGATTACGTCTTATTCGCTCCCTCACGCATTTGATCTTTTTCTTCGTTCTGATAGTTCGTCTCCCAAGTAACACTGCAAATTCAAATTGGTTTTATTCATGTTTTATGGTAGTTTTATCAAAGCATTATGGAGTTTATTTGCTTTTATCAGGACTTTTTCCAAGTTAAGGTGGTTTTGATTGATAAACAGTTCTTAAGATTGTTTATTGAAGAAACCTCCACAAATCCACATCATTTATAAGTGTAATCCACCTCATAAGTAATTTTATAAGATACTTGATCCCCCTCTCAAGACATCGTTGTGCAACTTTCATAAAACCTGATGAAAGGTTTGAATAAGTTTTATGACATTCTTCTTTAAGATTAATGTGTCTTGGAAATGCTGCCATAGAACGCTCTTAGAACCATTTGATTTTAAGTCAGAGCACATACTCTTGAGAAAGAACATTAAACAAATTAAACAAAGTGTCACAATTGACGGCCATGGGTGGAAGAAATTTAAAACTATTGGATCGTTCTAACGGAAATTCAATTAAAACCTACGATCGTCAAATGTTATGTTAATGTTAAAGTCCTTCGAGTCGTGCATTTCCGTTCCCAATAGGCTACGCAATATTTATACTCGTTGCAAGTAATGCGATGGGATCGCTCAGTGATCCACTACACAGCGCACTTCTTCCGACGTTATGTTTAGCGTATAGCTCAAAAGAAAAATCATTTTTCACTAAACTGATGTTTCAGCTGTCGACGCAATATTATTAACTACTCTTCTTCCCAAAGCCATTGCACTATGGTCCAGATCACGAATTTACGAGGAAACATGCTCCCTGCGCCTAAACTTGAAACATTACAGCAAAGTGATGTTTGTAGTTGTTTGTATCATCAAGGCCCATTTTTTTATGTTAATTAAAATTAGGGTGGTCCCCATTTTCACGGAAATACAAAAACCAACTTTTTTATTTGCCGAAACATACGTTTACACCCTTAAGCAAAGTTGTAGCGCAGAAAATTTCATGGAATTTTCATTTATATATTTTTTTTTGTGGCTTAAAAATTGACCGATTTAGAGCAATTTTACCTCATCAACTTAGGGTGTACCATAAAAAATGGTTTGTTTACCCTTACTTTTTTATTTCAATTCTCACCGTTAAGTTGTGTTCCGACGAGTTTTACTTTTGAAGACGCGTACTTTGGTATACAAATTTTGCCGCCAGCTTCAATCAATCAATAGTTATTGAAGTTTTTCTAAAAAAAAATACCCTTTTCAAATGTTGATTTTTATGATTGGGGCAAACACAAAAAAATTCGAGACGTCATTTGAAAGGGCAATATTGTTTAACATATGTGAAAACTAGAGATATGTTATTTCTGTATCTTGAGAAAATTACATTTGAATCTGGGATGGTTTTAGAAGAAAAACTTCAATAACTATTGATTGGTTAAAGCTGGCGGCAAGTTTGTATAGCAAAGTACGCGTCTTCAAAAGTTCTAAAACTCGTCGCAACACAACTTAACGGTGGGAATTGAAATAAAAAAGTTAGGGCAAAAATACCATTTTTTTATGGTGCATCCTAAGTTGATGAACAACAAAAAAAAAAATTGCATGAAAATTCCATGAAATTTTCTGCGCTACAACTTTGCTAAATTATTTCCCAGCAGCAACACCATTTTGCATGAGTACAATAAAAGAGAAACAGCAGTTGGCTGGTCTTCTTCATTTCGTGCATTTCACAAAAAGGTTTAATGATAGCATTTTACCATACAAAAATCAATATGAATGTTTCATACAATATACGATACATACATGAAACCTTCTTTACGAACATAAATTTTCAGGTTATGCATGCAACAAAACTATCGTTTTTCCAATGCTACGAACAATTTTTGCTGTTTAAATTACATTTTGAAACTTAAAACGGATTGTAGACACAATTTATTCAAGATCTAAGAATTTATTGTTGAATTTTGAAGTATATTTTATTTGTTAAATAAATAGCAATACTTCCGTGGCGCATTAAAATTTTCAAATTTTTATGTTATAAAACACCAATAAACTGAACGTCGCATTTAAAATTTGTCAACTCATGCATTTATGGTCAATTTTACAATTAATTTACATACGTATCCACTTTGGAAAAGAAACGTCATATGTATATTGATATTTTTTTTTCTTCCTTAACTTCCACTCGACTATTAACAAAAAAAAGTCCTCATTCAGCAAAACGAATCGAAACATATTTGGGACGGATTGCAAGTGTTCTTAAAGAGGAAAATAATAAAACTATCAAAACTTGTGGTAGTTTTATCCTAGTTTTAAGCATGTCTTGAATGTCATTACAAGTATGCGCCGATAAAACTATCAAGTTTTAAGCGAACCTTGGAAAATAGTCTTGAGAACCACCGGAAAGCTTCCGCTTCATCACAGCCCAATATTTCTCGATTGGTCGTAGTTCTGGGAAATCTGGCGGGTTTGAGGTTTTTGGTACAATGTTTACTTCATTTGCTTGGTACGACTCCATCTCAGTTTTAGCATAGTAGCATGATGCCAAATCGGTCCCGAACAAAGGTTTTTCTTTGTGACTTTTGATGAAGTGTAGCAATCGCTTCTGCAGACACTCTTTCTGGTAGATCTCCTTGTTGATTGTGCCTGTAGTGACGAAAGATTAACTCTTTTTGCCACACGTGCAAATTGCTTGCCACACAAGGTATTTTTTTGTAAAAATTCGATGCCTTCTTTGTTCTGAAATGCTCAGCTGTAGCATTTCTGGCCATAGCAGAATAAAAAGCCAGCTCTGGATGCTGCTTGAAATCCTCCAGCACATAAGTTTCATCGTCCATAACAACGCATGAAAACTTCGTCAAATATTCGCAGTACAAACGTCGAGCCCGTGATTTTGCTGCCAAGTTCTGTTTGTCGTTGCGATTTGAAACTGTTTTTACTTTATACGACTTAGGTCCCACACTTTGTTTTGATTTTTGGACAAAACCAGGCGACATCCCTACTTTACGAGCCACCGTTCGAATGGAGAGCTTTGGGTTTTTCGTAAATATCCTTTTCACCGTTCGGTCCATGACAGGATCAGCGCGTCCAAGGTTTTTGTCACTTCTCGGTTTCCTCTCCACCGTCAAACGTTCCGAAAAAGATTTGAGCACATCGAGAACAGTGGATTTAGGCAAATCCAATGTTTTTGCAAGGTCCCGTATTGACAAGTCAGGATTTGCCGTACGCCCGTACAAAATTCGCTCACGCACTTGTTTTTCTTTTGTCACCATCTTGAATACTAAACATCAATCATAGTCTTTTTCATCATAGACTCTCAGCACAGTGAACTTGTTCATTCCTACGTGCAATATTTCAAAAGTTACAATGATTTGAAGGTGTCCGGATTAATGTGAGACAGATTTTATCTAGTTTTATGCGTGGTTTTATCAAATGATTCTTGAAAACTTCTTCAATTGTACCTTAAAATTGAATTTGTTACTTGGGCTGGCACCGCCTTTGTGTTGAATATGGACATTTCCAGTTTCCTTGAACCGTTTCAAGGTAAGAAAAACAAAACGCTTACTCACTCCGAACTGCTTGGGGCTATTGAATATCTTCAGCGATAAGCTGTCAAAACAATGCACTCAAAACGGGTATAATCAATTCCGCTGTTAAAATTACCCAGACTGAAAAAATGTGACACTTATTGTGAGACACACTGTATAGATGTCTGTAGAGCGTTGACTGTACTTTTCAAATAATCAAATGAATGCGGTACAGCCAACGAAGTTCTCAAACTGTGGAAGTGCATCTGCATCATAGAACACTAGGTTGTGTCCGGGAATACGCTCACATGCGATAAGCAATAAGCTGAAAACGCACAGGAAGAAAGAAAAAAATTCCGTGACGATCTACGAAAAATCATTTTTATTTATTTAGGTCGAGTGACGTTCCCAGGGGGGCAATGATTGAGGATTTCGCTGAAGCACACATGAATGTGTGATAAATATATGGTTAGGATGAATGCATCAAGCTGTTATTTCTATCACTTTCCTACATATGTGCACGTCGGGACGGATGCAAAGCGAGTGTGAAAGAGAAGTTTGATTCGTTCTGTCATGCCTGTTGTGCCTTGGCATTGATCAATTTGTTTTGATGGGACAACATTTCATCAAGGCTTTTGCAATCAAACACGTGGTCTATGAATTCATCGCAAGTTGAATAAATTCCTTCAACCTGAATATCAGCTAATAGAGGAAATACTACTCTTTCTTAAAAAGCACTAAGTTTTTATGTGTGACCTTTTGTTCAAGAGAAATTGACTGTGAAAGCCATTGTTTACAAAAATAGATTCGCTCTTTTCAAATAATGGCACTTATATTTCAATTGTCAGATGCCCAAAAATGTCAGATGTCCAAAAATGTCAAAATTATGTGAGCTATGGTGCATATATATGTGGTTGACAGCGATAGGGGGCCCTTGGACGTTCCCGATGAGGGTGCCTCTGGCTTATTCAATCAGATGGCAATTAATAGATCGACGATCGACAAACGAACTACGTTCTATTCGGTGCAGCGTTTTCGAGACTAGTTAGCTTTCGTCATTTCGTTCGTGGACCAAAACTGATTCACGTTTGATCTGCAATGCAATGTCAGTACATTGTTTACAAAACACCAGAAACGTCGAATTGTGCCACCGATCCACTTGGAATCGCAATATTTCCGATGATCAGCGTCGGTGATAGTGTCACACGTGATGGCCTAAATGTCCCATTGTTTTCCCTGCCCAGGCGACTGGTTCCGACTGAACCTTCTTCATTTGCATGAGGAGCTACGTAATTGAAAACAAAGAGCAGTCCGAAGACGAACGGAAAAGTTGGGGGGAGTGAACAGTATTTTAGTCACGTTATGAATGATTGCTATTTCATTAAACCATAATAGTCGGCCCAAGGAGATCCGTAAAAATGCTTATCATTCTTTCGTTCTTTCCCTTTGGGCGGAGGGACGCGGTTGATGGGTAGTATTGTAAATAGTAAAGTGACTATCAGCTGAACATCTCGGTGGAGGATGATGGCATCAACTCGCTGGTGTTTGCTCGTGTTGTGTTGTGGGCTGAAGCTGGCGACTAACCTTGGCTTTGAATGGTGACTGGAAATACGACAAACACAGAGGTAGGAGGGAATTGCGTGATGAAAATGTCACTCTATATGTAAACATAGATATATGTAACTTGTAATTTCCCATGCAGTTGCTGTTTAATGAATGCAATGGCAGCTAATTCGGCTGTTGTGTGGAATATTACATGGAATTCGGCACTTATGACGAATAATTTTAGGATTTTTTTTTTTTTTCAATATGAGACAACAACAATGAGATATTCTCTCCTCTGTTGTTCTCTTTAACTAAATCCAGTAAATTTGACATAAACGAAACATCGAACGTTGACGTTGTAACAATACAATTCCACGCTTATTTCAGTGACCTTACACCTTACCTTATCATTAATTATTGACATGGAAATCAATGTTATGATGCATGCACATGCAACAACGTCCCACCGAGGTCCCCTATATGACAAAAATGTGTCACATCCAAACGAATACGGGTGCCTAGATTTATCACAACGACATTGACATGACCGTACCGGTGGAAAGGAACAATCAAGCTTCATTCCCAACCATGTTGCCGATGGAATTACAAATTAGCGCGTTATTCATTCGGCTTCGCTACCGCTCCTGGGTTGTTTTAAGTGCACTTGAGGCGGCCAATCCTTGTATGAGAGGGATTCCATCCAGAATGTGCCGGAAATCCCAAAAATCATACCCGATCATCATTGATTTGGATGAAACTTGGCACATGAGTTTCCAAATTCCACTGGTGTTAAGATAATTTGGGTTCAAGAGTAACTTTTGAGATGGGCGTATGTGTTTTTTCCAACATTTTACTTGAAAAATCGTAGTTCAAAAACCATTACATTTAGAGAAAAACTTTATATAAGGGAATTGTAGGGAACTAAAAAGCCTTTCTTAAAAAAATATACACAGAAAAAAAAATTTTTTTTTTCATCAAGAAAAATCAAAAATAATTACTAAAAATAAAATATCTAAAAAAACATATTTTTAATATTTTTTTAATTTGTTGTATGGAAATTTGAGGAAAAAAGACACGTTTTGAAAAAAACTCTAGGATGGACGCTCTTATAATAAAAAAGTTTTTCAAATAGCGAACTTTGGTGTATATTTCAAATTTTGGTTATTCATTCTTATAAATAAATTTTGATGTTACAATATGGTTTTGGAGATCATTACAAACAATAATGATCATAATGATAAACCACGTAAACGCAACCGTTTTCAAGATATTTCTGATTTTCTTTCAATAAAATTTCAAAACCTCAAAAAATACGCCCTTTTCATAAATTACTCGTGATATTAAAACAACAATAGCTAACGATTGTTTCTCTTGTGTTTTTAGCCTTTTTAAAACACATGTATGTGCCTCTTACTTACTCTTAACAGCTCGTCGATTGAAAAGCTTCACTTAAAGTTATAAGACAAAAATAATGAATTATGGTTGGATTTATATTTATATATACCATTTATTAGTCTCGGTCCAGCTTTTCGTTAGGGGCAGCTAAAACACCTTCGTGCTTTGCAAGGAATTTAGCTTGTGATACGATGTACTTGTTTGTTATTCCAAATTCTGCCATTACTCTTTGATTTGTCCAAGATTGTGGTAAAACCGAAAGTATCCTTACTTGATCGTCCCTCGAAGTTTCTGGATCAGCATACCGGTCCTTTAGCTGCGCGATTATTTCGTCATATTCGGCTGCTTTCACTTTCAATTGTTCCAGGTCATCCTCCTCCGCTTGATCCCCAAATATGTGTGTCCGAATGCCGTTTGAAACATCTTTGAACTTTTTGCGGGCATAATTTACGTTCAGGAACTTTTTAGCCGATATTGGCGAAACGTTGATTCCAGCTACGCCCTTGTTAAATAGCTCAATATTATGGCGCCTTGAATAATCTTGCACACTGCTATCAGATGGCACTGACATTAATGATATTGCCGATGGCGTTTCCTCGAGACCATACAAGTCTACTTGCCGTGATGTAGATGGTTGTGGATCCATAATGTTAGTAATTGATGGTTTCTCACTAGGCTCCGAAATTGCAGCATGGGATTGTTCCGTTCTATTTAAATGCAAACGACAATTATCACAAATCATCAAAGAAGTGTCCAAATGTGTTTTGCTCATAAACTTGAGTTTTTTGACATTTTGTTCGGTTAATTTACGAAGGTTTTTTGAGCACCGTTTAGTGGGAAACGGCATACAACACTTCTTCATGTTAAACTCCATTTTCAGTTCACTCAGATAGATTTTACTGATGAATGCGACTATGTATGAGCATATATATTGGCTGTGGTACCTTTGGAAATGCAGGTATAAAACATCTCTGGTAGTTTACAGGCAGCGTACATTAGCTGTTTTTTTATGAGAAGATATACCTGACATACGTTATAGCTGCTATTTGTCTACCTACCTTAAACAATATGTGTTACTTTCATCGCTACATCACCGAACTGTTCGGAGTGTAGTTTTCACACACTACACCCGACCTCTAACATCGTTGGAGCTTGGCAAAATAGTCAGCAGTTCGATTAATATGCTTCTTCTATATGACCCTCCGCATAATTTCATCATCTGTCCATTTCACACTTGTCGCCCCTGCGACATCTATCTCGCTGTTACTTTCATCGCTTTAGCAAATTCGCTCCCTTCATTCTCTGAGCGGCCCGACCGATACAGCCATAAAACAATTATAAATATATTGATTGCTATATTAAAACAATAGTGCTATTTATCTTGTTCTTTTCAAATGAGTCTTCTTATCATCCTGATATCAAAAGAAAAGAGGACATGAGAGTAATGTGAACGTTATAATATGAAGATCTTGGAAAATTTATCATTTCTGGTGGAAATCTCGATTAACTTAAGAAAAGAGCGAATTTTCTTATGTTTTTTCATTCTATTGAAATAAAATCCGAAAAATCTCGAAAACGGTTGCGTTCAGGTGATTTATCATTATGATTATTATTGTTTTTAATGATCTCCAAAATCATATTGTATAATTAATTTTCATTTATAATAATGAATAACCAAAATTTGAAATATGCACCAAACTTCGCTCTTCGGAAAACTTTTTTATTATAAGAGCGTCCATCCTAGAGTTTTTTTCAAAACGTGTCTTTTTTCCTCAAATTTCCACAAAACAAATTTGAAAAATATTAAAAATATGTTTTTTTTTTATATTTGATTTTTAGTATTTATTTTCGATTTTTCTTTATGAAAAAATATTTTTTTTTTCAGTGTACATTTTTTTTACAAAGCTTTTTTAGTTCTCTACAACTCCCCCATATAAAGTTTTTCTCCAAATGTAATGGTTTTTGAACTACGATTTTTCAAGTAAATTGTTGGAAAAAAAACATACACCCATCTCAAAAGTTACTCTTGAATCCAAATAATCTTAACACCAGTGGATTTTTTTTTTTCAACATACCGAAGACGTGTACCAAGTTTCATCAAAATCGAAGATAGTTGAGTTTGGTGACCGACCGATTTGGCGTGGAATCAGTCATGAGTCATATCTACAGGGAATAGATAATACGACAGCACGCATGTTTGAACAAACTGTTTCGTTATCTCTTTATCAGCGTTCGAGTTGCACCATTCCTAACAAGTGCCAGCATATGCCGGTTGCTGTGCCAGCCAACCGTAACAGAATGTACTCAGTAAAAAAAAAATTCGGGAAGTCATACAAATACTGCCTGACTTTACTTCTCATGTGAGGGCATTCACAATCACTTAATTCTAAAAACTCACACAATCAACTAATGATGTTTGATTTTTTTTTCACTGGTGGTTTGTGTGTATGAACATGAACTAATCAGTGTTAGGGTGAGTCAAAGATAGCTCAAAATCCTTATCTAAGCGAAGCCAGAGGATAAGACCCTTTCAAACGCTACAGGCGATGCAGCATGCAGTATTGATAATAAACCAGAAATTTTCTTAGGATCGATTAATTTACTCATTATCCAATGAAATAGAAGCGGCTGAAATTCCAAAATGTGAATATTCAATTTGTATACTAAAAATTTGATACACAGCTTATAACTTATATTTGTGAGACATGTTTTACAGACTTTTTACACAGAAAAAAATAAAGAATTTTCACAGGCGCGTAAAATTTCCCCTCGTTCAATTTCAAGCCAAAGGAGGCGTAAACAACGAAATTGTATGCAATCTTTCATGCGCAATACAACAATGTTTGCAATCTTTCATACAACAGCCTAGATTTGTCATTTTTTAATTAAATCATTTATTTGTACAGGCTCAATCGAATGAAATTTACAGAGCCAAGTTTTCGTTTTTATTTACATCATTTATCCTAATAACAAGGAATAACAATTTAACGGATGGGAAGCTGGGCGGGAATTTGAAGTATGGTTTACTTAACACATTTATTTTAAATTCCGAATTAGCTTGGTTAGCTTAGCTTGACTAACTGCGCGTATCAATGGTTGCTGCTCCGTGATTGATCAGAAACAGTGAAATTGCACAATGAATCAACTGAATGGGGCTGGGAGTAACCGGTCATTCTCACTGTACACGTTTCAGTGACTCAATTTCTTTAATAATCAATAACGGCGCCGGCCACGTCCTTGCATTCAGGTGGGAATATGGAAGGAAAGTTAGTGTGACCTTTGCTGTTTAGGGACCGTGTTTACCACTGCATCCCCACAAAGGTCACAGGGTTTTCTATGTTAGTAGGGTAGGGTTTAAAGGATCAGGATTCGCCTTGATAAGTGATGTGATCATATAATATAGTTCATATAATTCAGGGGATAAAACGGATAATAATTACCTGTTTCGCTCCACGTTTTTGAGAGCACTTGCTACCTCTCAATTGTCTGAAAATCCTTTGCGGGGTGCAACTAGTTGGCGTTCTTCTTCTTCCAAAGTATCTAGATGATGTCTATCCAAACCCGCCATGCTTGCCCCATATGGCATTGTACGTGAACGAAAATAGCATCGTATCTCGAACTTACTGCCTTTTTCAATCTTTGTGCTCAGAACAAACACAGAATCAAAGCTCAGGCATGTCACTAATCAACGTAGCCTTGTTTCTGCAAATTCATCCCAGGAGGCATACACACTCACACTTTTTCTCCACCGGAGAAAAAATCTTATGCATGTTCATCGAATGAAACAAACTAAAGCGAAATTATTAGGCGCTATCCATATTGCAGATTTTGCACCTAATTAGACTCTCGACAGAATTTTTTGTCACATCAAAAAATTTGCACACCATTTTCATCATGCATTGGTTAATTTTTCAGATTCAATTTCCGTTAGCGGGAACGAATTTCGGGGTGCGGTACCAGATAATCGATTTGTTTACAAGCTTTTCCCTATGTAGATGAACTGTGAACACATTTTTTAACGATCAAATATTCTCACGATAGTCTAAAAATCAAATCGGAAAGCTAACTTCAACAGAATTATTCCTCACCCATGTCGGTGTTGATGTTCATCGACTAATTGACATCGCGAAGAATCAAGCAGATTTTTCAATGCTATTAACGTTGTACTTTTTCTAAAAAAAACATCAGGGGACGAAACTTCTGTTTATTAAAAATGTGTTGAGTTCTGATCCCAATGAATACCACCGTATGAAAAAGAATTATAGAAACAAATGGAACTTTAACTTTGTAGTTCATCAAAAGCAGATCTTTTTATATAGAACATGGAATAAAGACAAGTTTACTTAGTATTGGTTTTTGTTTTCTTATTCGTCACTTTTGTCAGAATAAAGTTTCGACCCACTCCATCCCCTCAAATCAAGCTTTCTTCGACACCTTAGAATATTACAATCGCCCCAAATCTCATTTACTCCATTTATACTGACTGTTGACGAAAAATTCATTAAAAGCGCAAAACATTCATTAAAAGCGATTTGTAAATCGTAAATAACGCCTTCCATAGCGCCCACCTTTGCAAGTGAGTCCGCTTTCTCATTGCCCAGAATTTAACAATGAGATGCGACCCAAACAAAGGTGATGATAAAATATTGCGAGAGCAAAGACTATCCGTGAAAATTAAGTACTTATTCGGTGTGAGTGAGGCAATAATTTGTAGCGTAAAATGTATTGCCGCTTATTCAGCGACATATGCGGAACATGGAACTTGAAGTTTGCGATTGGCGTTATGAATTTCATTAAAAATACCAAAGCCTGCTGACTCCTCTATCAATGATCTGTCGGTGAAGATCGATCTAGGTTGTGTACCAATTCGCGAATTAATTTTAATTTTCACTTAAACTTGACAGATGGAAAATAATCGATTAAGTCTGCTACTCGACCTGACTTACTTCTGACAGACGGCAACTCAATTTTGACAGACATCTTATCTAAAGTTTATCGATCAATAAAAAAGAGGTTTTAATCGATTAATCGACTATTTTCCATCTGTCAAGTTTAGGTAAAATTAAAATTAATTTGCGAATTGGTACGCAGCCTTAGTGGAATCAACTGCAAATATGTATAACAGGAGCAATCATAGGACGATGATGCTCTTGGAGATTCAGGCGTTACCTGGCTTTAATTTATATGAAGTATCTCATTATTTTTTGCAAATGTAGCGTTTCCTTTATGTTCATTAGATAATGCAGAAAATTCAATGTTTCTTTGTATCTGTGTAGCTCTTTTTTTTCTAGCATGCATTGGTCTAAAGCTTGAGTGGTAAATATCGCTGGTGGTTGAGAGTGATGTGGAGCTTTTGTATGATAGAGAGGCAGAGAAAGATAGAGAGAGAAAGAGAGAGTGATGGGCGGGGGGAGATAGAGGGGGGGATAGAGAGGGGGGGGGTCGGAGACTCCAGTTCCTGTAACATGCGAAGGAGGTCGTGGAGTTTTCTGCATCTCTTAATTAGGTATTAGACTAACTGTTATGCGATGCTTATTTCATTTTCAAAATCTCAACTTTAAAATGATGATGATGATGTGGTGAACTACCATCTAATGTAGGCAACTGCCTATAGCACTGGACTGTTTAAATTAAACGATTTGATCAAGGTTGTACTGTGGTAAATGTTTCATCGTGTTCCTGTATGAAGAACCAAAAACGTATTGTGGGCCCGTGAGCAGATACACTTATGCGCAACCCAAAGCTACAGGGGTCTAGAGAAAATCTCCTTCAAGGAACAAGTTCGCAGAAACCACACTAAAACCGAGCCCTCGCCTGGTAAAATGTCCCACTAGATGCCGATAAGAGCCGTCAGTTCACAAATTTTAACAAGTTTCCAGTCCCACTCTTCCTATCCGAATCGCTTCAATCGGGTGCTCTGCTGGTCCCTCCATTCATCCCTACATATGGTGTTGTATAGATATATAAAAAAAATCAGAGAAATTAATATGATGTTCTTACCTTGATTTTGACATCATCTTACCTTGAAGCTTGTGTTAGAAAATTTGGCCGAAAGTAAAATTGGTTAGAGTTGTATACCGTTCTCCAGTAACTGCTTCGACCTTCCTTTGATGTAGGGTCCCTATGGTCGTCTCGGTGTTTCTGCTTTTGAAGAGCTGACTTTAGTAGCGCATAGCGGGACTCACAATGTGTCATAAGGCACCGCTCGCGGCCATGGGATAGGGAAGAGAACAGGAGAAAGGAGAGAAGCATTAGTAACTGGTACGGTACATGCTATGCGCATGTGAGATTTTCATGGTGATAATCTCACAACGGCCGGTCAGAATGGTTCGACGGATGCATATGAGAAATCATTCCCGATGAGTTTCCACTCGTTTACGCAATTCCATCACGTTTAGTTATAGAAGATAAGAAACATTTTACTATGTGCAACATTTGGGAATATCAGGGTAATGGTCCCACACTGCACCTTCAAGTGATCATTACAAGCTGTCCATTTGGTTGAGGCACTTCTGAACGTTGATGTGGCAGCCTATTGACACATGAAATTAGCCGCGACCAAGCCGACAGAACGCGCCAATACCCCTTTCTGAGGTCAACATTTCCCTACCGTTGCTTTAAATCGGTCCTTAAACTCGATGTTTTACATACTTCATAATTTATTGATTTTTTTCAATCAGTTCGTTTATTTGTGAGGCTCAGGCGTGTGTAACACTTTGTGGAGCCGATAGTCAATATTGTAATTAACAATGTTTTATTTTTCGATTTTAGTAAAAGTGGGGTGCCAATTGCTCGTGGCTAGCTCGAAGTTAATGGGTCACATTATCGTTTGAAAGGGGCTAGACAGGTTACTTATTTCAGGTATTAGTTGCTCCTCATGGTTGCGACATCTACCAAATCCTCGGTGGCGTTACACTCTTAGATTAGACAAACAAAGGAATTCGTAAATCGCTTGCATGTAGGGAGGGTCACGCATTCCCAAAACATATCTTACCTCACGGAAGGGTTGTCTTCCTCGGGCCACTAGGGTATCCAATAATCGTGCTCTGGAGGCATCATCCTTTCGACCAACGCATACATCTGCTCCCTTATTTGTGAAAGGAAGTAAGATGACTGCCTCACTGTTTTCATCGACTGGAGGACCTCAATAGAACTGAGACTATCCGAGAAGATGAAATGATGATCTATGGGCATGTCGGAAACTATCCCCATTGCGAAATTGATAGCTGCCGCTCAGAACACAGGCGAACTAGGTTCCTGAAGTTTCCGGAAGGCGGATGAGTATTCATATTAGGCACCGAAACCAGTGGATCCATCAATGCGTGACCCATCAATGAACATTTTATGTATTGCAATTGACATGTTGGTGCTTTTCAATGAAAATATGGGGAATTAAAATAGGTCGAAGTAGATCTGGAACTCCTTGACTGTTTTATGGAGAGATCATAATCAATGGAGGAACTGTGATAAGTGAAGCATACGAAGAATTATAGCAAGGAAGACTAATATCGGATGACATATAGTTAATCTAGATCAAAGATTCTAGACTAGGTACATAATTGGTTGTTACTGATTCCACACTTGAGAAGTATTCTAGATGAGAGTTCCTAGAAGCGCTTCTGTAAGGGTTTCATTCCTGCCAGAACCTCCAGGCTCATATTATGCCCTAAATGCATGCAGCCATGGGCAATACGTATTGAATGCGTTCCAACTTAATGAGGTGGCTGTTTCTTGCCGAGAGGAAGCAAAAAGAGCCATATTCGAGAACTGAAAGAATAGTTGTTTCATAGAGTTTACTGAGGTCTTCCGGGTGAGCCCCAAGTAATTTATTGATATAAACCATTCATTCTTGTTAGTGGTCCCAACAGAATCCCTACCGTTGGTTTAAATCGGTCCTCAAACTCGATGTTTTAATATATCACACTTAGAAAATTTTACAGTATTCGGTAATTTTTTACCGAACTTTCAACAGCTGAACGTTTGGTGATCCGATTTACCGGATTTTGGTGAAATTTTACAGTATACCAGTAAAACGATTACCGGAACTTGTCAAATTTTACCGAAATCCGTTAAATCGGATTACCGAACTGTTCAGCTGTTGAAAGTTCGGTAAAAAATTACCGAATACTGTAAAATTTTCTAAGTGTGTACTTTTGAATTCTGTTGTAATTAACTACCCACACTTGTGAGTGGCCCCAACAGCATCCTTATTGTTGGTTTAAATCGGTGCCAAAATTTGAATAACTTTAATGTGCATCTCTGTAAAGAGAATAAACCGAGAACATAGTTAAATATCTTATTCGCTGTCGACGTCAGTTGAATTAGGTACATCGTTTACCAAATCGGATCCTGCTGCCACCCAATCCTGTTATCCAAAATCCCAGTGATTTCACGTGGAATTGCAACAAAGCAAGTATCTCGTCAACATATTCCTATCCATTCCCTACTTGACCTGCATTCGGGCGAGGCCAGCTCCGGTATTGTTTTAGTTTGCGATAACCAGTTTTTACACATTGAGGATGTTTGCTAGTCCCAAGCATCATCAATTGCCTTTTTGTGTAATAACAGCTGATCTGGCAATAAGGGAGTGGCAATATCGGGCGATCTATCATGCTCATTCCCATGAATCGTTTAGATTAGAAACGATAATAATATTTAGTACGTATACCTAACAACTTTCAATTAAAATGAATATGAACCATCATCTACATTTAACAGTCTGAAATCCAATACACCACCATTGTTAACGAATGAAAGCTTGAACATAGAATTCAAATCTTCACCAATCTAAAATGATGCCGGCTGTTCCGAATAAACCCTTTACAATAGAACCCATTTTCGGTCTATAGACTTCAGTGCTGCAATGACTGTATTCATCAACCCGGGCTCCAAGGTCGGGGCGTTGTTAATTGAGCACTTGTTTGCTACCAGAGAGTCCCATCCGAACCAACCTGCCGAGCAGCGCGATCAGCCGAAGAAACGTGAAGCGTGGAGATTCACCGAACCGTGGTAAGCAGGTTACCTTCAACCTGCGGCGGGCGGGCAAAAGTACGAGCATGTTTGTTTTTCTGCTGTGGTAGGGTAACTGCACCGTGATTTGCCATAGCTTCCCATTTTGGTCATACCTCAGAAATACCAGTAATTAATAACCATTTTTCGAATGAAATGTATGCTCAACCTCATTAGAAGGATATGATTCTACAACCTCATCACAGCTTAGGATCTCTAAAAATGGTGCGTTTCTCCTATAGTATCAACGCTGAACAGTCTTCAAATCGGTGATTCAACAACTTTCCGCATAAAAGAAGGTCGCCGCATCATGGTATGGACGATGAATTATTATGTACTTATGAGGTTAACAATTGCCTTGGTCCGGTCCGGTGATTGGTTGTCGAGCAAGGCACACGGAAAGCGAAAGTGGACACATTCGATGGATGACGCTCGTTATTAATACTATTTCGGCAATCCTATTAGTCGCTGCTGGTTGTAAAAAGCGATAAACGTTGTTATATTTGGGACAGTCCTGGTATTTGGTTAGGCTTTATGCTCGCACGTCGACGGAAATAGGCTAGTGGGATTTATTTTATCTGACGTGATTGACACACCACTTTGGTAAATGTATGGGGAATGAGGAACAGTTATCGGTAGGTAATATTTGAATAAACCTGCACCGAAAGTGATAAGGTTTCTTTGTGCAAGAAAAAAGTATCGTTCATAAGTTGACCCATTCTAAGTAGATTTGTACGCATTGCTGTTGCTGATTTCTACATTTATGAATGACTGCTGTGAGAACTAATATCAACATGATCGAAACAACAAGCAAGCGTCTATCTCCTGTCATCTCGTCAAACGGGCTATAGCCTTTGAAGATCAAACAAAAGCGTCTGCATCGTTGATTTATTTTATTTCGATATCCCGAGTGATTTACCCTTTCAGAAACATTATTGGTCCTTTCGAGATAACCACGAATGTCACTATAAATTTTTCCTCGATTTCCTCGCAGTTTATCGAAAGATTACTGCCACAAATTGCTTATCAGAACCATCTGTTGCTTTTCATTCAAACCATTGAGGAGCCTAATGCAACGTTTCACCTATCTAGTGACTATAGATTGGGTTTTCCCAGAAAATGTTTTAGGAAAACCCCCGCACGAAGCGTTATGCGTCCTGGAAATACACATGTGCGTGTACGATGTGATAGAATGCGATACGACGTATATGCGAATACAATCGGAGTTTGGTTGAATAAACTGCTCTAAACACGCAATGCTCGACTACACTAATGATGGCCTATCTGGATTTGCATCGACAGGGTGCGTAATAAATTTCGGCAGTAAATGACATGTTTTTGAAAAATTGGGTCAATTTTTTCCATTAGAAAAAAAAATGAAGGATTGATACGATTCTGAAGCTTCAACCGGTTCAGTGGTTGTTTAACTACTGCCAAATATAGACTTATAATATATCTGAACCATACTCCGCAAGCATGAGAAATTACTATTTGAAATTTACTGCAAAAACTCGTCACGCACCCTGTAGTGTTGTGGGTATTCAAACGACAATGTTTTAGGGTTGTGCTAACGTAAGAACTTCAACTACACTCGAAAGACGCAATGCGAGACAGGGCACATTACTTATTGGTCAATTTTCCTAATCAAGAAGCTAGCTGTTAAAAATCTTGATCTACGGGATATTACATAGAGCTCGAGAGCACTTGGCTACGTTCAAACCCGAATGACTTCAATCAAGTTTGTTTGCATGCTCGCCAAGTTTCTCGTGAGAAGTCGGCATAAGTTGCTTTACAGGGTAGCAACGTAGTAATGATACACTTAAAAAACTGATATAAAACTTAAACAAAATTGTAATTCTCACCCTTTGCGCTCTAAATCAAAAAAAAGTCAAAGTACCAAACTTACATTGTGTTTAGTGAAGTTCAAATCTTTCTCCTTTATATTTAATCACGGGTCGAAGCCGTTTTTCAAAATTCTTGCAAGCCGCGCGCACCACCTCTTCCGGCATTTAATCCCAAATATCAACTAAACAATTTTGAATGAGTCCAAACAAATGTGCTTCATCGCCCAGTTTTCCGAACATGTATCCTCAGATACTGAAGTCCTGCAGGCTCAAATCAGTCTTAAGTCGCGCCCGCAATATGGTAACTCTGTTGGCAATGTTCTTGCCTGCCAATCAGTGAATCCTCTGTTTCTAAAAATATCCAGGGTCCCGTTTCAATATATTTTGAATGGATGTGTGGCCCCTTCTCATTTCATACGCCATTTTTCTCGCCGACCAAGCAGGATTCCTTCGAATTCACTCCTTCACTCTCTGAGGGAGGCGTTTCTTACTGGGTTTCTTCTAAACAGTACCAGTATCAGCGGCTGGATAGTCCTGAAGAAAATGAATATATTTTTTGGGTCAGTCAGTACTAGCACACCGGTCCCTTGATCGGTCCCGAGCTTGATAACGTAACGCGCACAAACACATCTTCAAATATTCTGTCAAAATAGCATAGCGAATCAAAATAAAGTCAAAGATACTAGTACCGAAAGGTACTGAAAAGCGCAAGAGTGTATAGCAAGGTGTAGACTACAAGGTGTACTTCGGAACTAGGGGTTCTACAACAGTGAACTAATTTCAAATCGCTAGTTTCATATTTATTGCTACCAGCATCCTAAAAAAAATTTATGGTTCTGAACACAAACAGTCAATATGCAATCCATTTTCGTAAATTAAAGCACATAAATCAATTTGTTGTTTACGAATGAACTGACAACAAGTCACTGTTTCAAAACATACACGAGAGGTTCACCGTTCTCGCTTCTCTGTTAGTATGAAACATAACCACAATATTCAATGTTTGGCTCCCGTTTGATAGCGCATTAATGCACTCATTTCACTTGCATATATCAGCATATGGACCAAGTCCGGAGCAATGAGGTTTATACAGGTAGAGCAGAGAAAAGTGTTTGCAAGTGTTTGTAAAAGTAACGAAATATATGTAAACAATACATGATTTCGGATTGTGACGTAAAACCACCGAGAACAGACGTTCATCTTCTGTCTGCTACTTATGTAAAACTTTAAACCGACATTTCAAATGTATTTCGTTATGCTCCTGGTAGGCGACGCTGCAGTTGTTCGAAAACTGTCATGTAAATGTTAATCAATAAAATGCCTAGCACATAACCTGAAACGTTTTGTTCGTTTGTCTCTGCACTTGCTTATACCGGCAGCCCATATTAACGTTTACATCCATTTTTCGAGAAAAGGTATATGGACATCAATGTCTGCTCTCTGTGGTAAACTCCAAAAACAAGCGAACGATAACAAAACAAGTTTGGTTTTTGTCGGTAAAACGTAGTAAAACGCCGCATCCTTTCACTGCACAAGAAGGCACATTATAGCCAAAAATTTTAAAAACTATTCCAAATACCGAAAATAAACATTCCGAATTGCGATTTGCAACTGTTGTGAATTCGAATAAGATTTTGCATTACAAACAATGGCTCTTCCGCGCATTTCTCGTCATTGAAAACTCGCCTAATCAATCCACCACGGTCATTTCAAAGAAGAGTTTACCTATCCAATAGAATGCCACGGGAATTTACGGAAGAAGCCATTGTTTACGTTTGTCAGTTAGGCCCTACTGAAAAATCTATGTCGAATTGTTGTTTTTAGATATGTACGTCACGCATGTGTACAAACAGGCTGTACATCATCTTACGAACCCAATGACACTATTTTTCAATACACTAATACAACTGAACCACTTCTGCTCTGCCTATATACACATTCTTGAGTCCGGAGCACCCAGGATCGAACCACTACTTCATCCGTAATTTTCTTTATTTGTTCATTTTTCGATTGAGCTGAACTCGTGGCAAACTTCGATTGGTAGTATCCGTTATTTTGAAGTACTCGAGTGATAGTTCAACAAAAAAATTCAAATTAACTGACAAACGTGAAAGATTGCTTCTTCCGTAATTTTCTCGTGGCACAAAGGCTACCCATGTTAGCCTCCAATTGTATCGAATAGGCAAACTGGTCCTCTTCGAAATAACTGTCACGGATTGATTAGGCGAGTTTTCAATGACGATAAATTCGCGGAAAAGGCATTTTTTTTGTCAGTTAGGCCGTTATAAAAATCTTCGTCGAGTTAGAATTTCGGTAGAATTTCGGCGTAATCAGAGCGCTTTGCTGATGAGTTCTACAGTATGTGCCATAAAAAAATGCGAAAGTTTCCAATACTTATTTTTAAGTAGCTTTAAACATGATTTGGGTAAACTAATCTTAGCGTGTATACTCTGAGACGATGTAAACAAAACGGTGGTTCGCGAGGAACAATGTTGAGAAAAATGTACGCAAAGGAGGTTGGGACTAGTTTGCTGCTCGCCCAACAGCCCGTTAAACAAATTTCAACGATTGTGGGATGCCACCTGGCTACCGTTTACCATATCCAACGTTCACTCCGTGATGGACCACATCCACGGAAGCCGGGAAGTGGCCGTCCACTGTCCGCTCGCACACCGAAGTCATCAGATCAGTGAGAGACAAATCCTATCAGATCGATCCGAAAATTGGCTAAGGAAGCCGAGATTTCAAAAACTACCACGCAACGGTTAGTCAAAGATGACTTGAAATGTTCGTCCATGGCAAGAGTAAAGCGCCACCTTGTAACGGACCGAATCAAACAACTACGGCTGGAGCGCTCGAAACGTTTGGTGTCAGCATTAAAAAAGAAGCATACCTTTATCGTATTCTCCGATCAGAAAATGTTCACCATCGATCCCGTATCTAACACATCCCGTACAGACAGGTTTATTTCACCGAAGAAGATTGAGGATGTTCCAGAGAAGGTAAAATTCAAGTTTACAACCAAACATCCGGCCGGAGTAATGGTTTTCGGGGCAGTTGCGTCCAATGGCTTGAAAAGGCCTCCAGTATTTATCAAAGCTGGATTAAAAGCTAATACCGAGGTTTACATGAAAATTTTGAAGGACCACGTTCTGCCATGGATGAACGCTAACTTTGGAGCACACCAACACGTCATTTTCCAACAGGACGGAGCACTGTGTCATACCTCAAAAAGGACTCAAGCGTGGCTGAAGGAAAACATGGAATTTTGGCCAATGGACATTTGGCCTCCTAGCAGTCCGGACTTGAATCCTTTGGATTACTCAATATGGGCACATGTTCAGGCTAAGGCCTGTAAACGTTCTCACCCCACTGTTGGCGCCCTGAAAACTTCCATTACCAAGGCATGGAACTCGATGACTGACTCATACATTGAGAAGGTATGCTCTTGATTCCGTCCCTGTTTGGAGAAGGTGATCAAGAAAAACTGTGGAAATATTGACTAATGTAATCACGAAAGGCTTATAAACGATTCCCTTAATAAAATTATGATGTTTTTTTATCATTTTCTATGAAAAAAAAACTTATTTGCAACTGAGGTATTGATTTTAGCATTTTTTTATGGGACATACTGTACGTTGTAAAAATGTTGTTTATAAACCTCTGCAAATATTCTCATCCCAAACGAGTGGAAGATAAACAAGACATAAACAAACACATTATGAAATTTCGAAATTCGTAACATATTAAGTATGCCTAAATTTAAAAGCAGCATTATCAATTAATATTAATTTTTCAAATTGCTGGGAAAAAAGGAATGCCCCTACTAACCTTCAACATACATAAACTTTCTCCACCATCCGCTTTAACTTGGGTCGATCAAACAAGACGTCCTAAATACAAAGATCAAGACTGCAAAATTGAAGTAAATGACTTTACTCTTTACCTTGTGTGTGCCTGTCTGCGATCATATTGACGGTTTGAATTAGCACATTGAATATCTGCGTGCATCATCCATATACCAACACAAACCGTTTCCCGCTCAGAATAGCCGAGAGCATGATGTCACGCTGCCGCAATTTGTCATCAGGTTCCTACTACATCTCATTGTCGTTCCAAACCAGTTCAGCCCGACTATCGAATTAGAGCCTGCTATAATGTTTTCAAACTGTAATTAACTGTAAGCATTTTTTTTTTCCTCTTCCAGCTATGCGGTATCGCACTGGTGGTGATTGGTGGTGTCTCACTGGCCAAAATCGCCGAGCTGCAGGACATCAGCAATGAACACAACATCGTGGCACCATCGATCCTGTTCATCGTGTTCGGATCGATCGTATTTGTGATTGCCTTCTTCGGATGCTGCGGTGCCATTCGCGAATCGTACTGCATGACCACGACCGTAAGTGGGCGATCATTCAGAACTTGAAAATATTGACTTATTATCAACATCCTTAACTTTCAGTATGGCTTCTTCCTGATGGTTTTGATCATTGCCCAAATTGTCATTGCTGCATTGGTCTTCATCTATGTTGGAGATGCACGTGATGCTTTCAAGAAAGGATTCGCCAGGGTATTCGATGAACGTGACCGTCCAGCCAACGCGGAGCTGATCGACACTATTCAGTCGAACGTGAGTGTTTCCACGACGCACTTATTCCGTTCAACCAGATTCCTTAATCGCCGATTTTCGAACGAATTTTAGCTCCAATGTTGCGGTAAAAATTCGGCTCTGGACTGGGCGGGCAACATGCCACAGTCGTGTTGCAAAAGTGGAACTGCTCCGATCTGCCTCCCCTTCCTCGACGGTTGCCAAGCTCGTCTTGGAGAGTTCATCGATACCGCTGGAGACGTTCTCGGATGGGTTTCACTGGGCGTAGCTGCCGTTGAATTGATTGGTCTGATCGCCGCTTGCTGCCTGGCCAACGGAATCCGCAACCAACAGAGAAGGTCTGGTTATTGATACTACACGCGTTTTAGCACCTTCTAACCAGTTCCATTACTATAGAGTAGTTCTACACACTAACGAATATTATTTACATATACATAAACTAACAAGCAACGTCTAATAAAACATCACAAATGGGACAAAAAATAATAATCGAAATGTTCTAATCGTATTTCTACTGTTTACTATTTTCTCCACAGATTCGCTTAAGCTTGATGTTGACGCTTGATACATGGGGGCATCTTTGGTTGTAAAACGCTTAATGTCCTTTTTTTTATACTGAACGGGAAACCTAATTCGAATGTCAGCATACCATGCAGAAAAAATGAAAAAAAAAATCATCCCGTCAATAAGCAGAATCGGCAGCTGTAGCCATCAATTCCACTGTTTAATTTTTCAAATGTGTATATTCTTGTATCTGGATTCATATACACAAATGTCCACTAATTAACGAAACTAATTTTGAATTAAGCATCTTTGTAAAAAATCTTCACTGAGACACTGATTAAAGTCTATGAAGCTTGGAAAGAGAATAACATACGCGCGCACAACGATTCTAGTAAGGCATTCATTATCACCCTATGAATTTCTTGTTTACTTGAAGTCCTTAGATGTTAGTCTATTGTTTAAGCAAGCAGAAATAATTTGAAAACCAAACTGAAAAATACAAATTCGATCTAAATATAAACTTATTTGGTACATAACCTACATTACATGTAACTGTGTGTTTATCTCTAATGCTACTGTACGTCCCCCGTCCTGTGTCTCAAACAAATGTGTACCTCGAGTGTACCTATTGTCAGTCGTTTGACCGTGTCCGAACCAAAATTTCAACGAAAACGAGACAGTCCGTTATCAATATTATTTTCTATGTTAGGTACCCTCTCATCGGTAGCTGTTATCGTCGGTTTATGAAGAGGCACGTTGAGATTTAATGGATGCGAAACAACATAAGCTTCAGATGTGTTGGTTGCGGATTTGTAATTGTGTTATCTTAAATGTTGTGATTGTCTGTCATATGGAAGTTGTGACCGTCATGGGCGATGTACAATTTTGCCATCTTAGCTACCTGCGTACGGTTGCTTATCAATAACAAAAACGAAATAAAAAAAAACAATTCAATTATTATATCACAGCCTTGCTGAGACAATTGACACCTCTACCCAGCTTCAATATTTTGGATGTATTTTTAATTTAATGATATGGTATCAACTCAACGTCATTTTTGCTCAGATATAAGAAAGTGTCATGGGTTATAGAAGATGTTCAGACCTGGAGAATCCACCTAAGACTAAAAAATTATTTTCAAGTTTGTCGATAACAAAATTTGTTATCGACAAACTTGAAAATAATTTTTTAGTCTTAGGTGGACACACCAGGTCTGAACATCTTCTATTACCCATGACACTTTGCATTTAATGCTTTTAAACTTGCATTTAATGCTTTAAAATACGGTATCTGCCATTCATGTGTAGCTGGTTGAATACCGAAGTTTAAATGTAATAATATCAGATTGTCAACAACTTGGAAAATCCATACAGCGTATTACATACAGCCTTATTCTGCGTGGCGTGTGAGTCGAAACGACTCGCACTCACATACGAGGTGACAATTCGACAAAGATTTTTCATTAGGACCTTACTGACAAACGTAAACAATGGCTTTTTCCGCGAATATCTCGTCATTGATAACTCGCATAATCAATCCACCACGGTCATTTCGAAGAGGAAGAGTTCACCTATCCGATAGAATGGGAGGCTTACATGGTGTAGGCTTTGCGCAACGAGAAATTTACGAAAGAAGCCATTGTTTGTCAGTTTGTCAGTTAGGCCCTAATGAAAAATCTTTGTCGAATTGTCGCCTTGTGTGAGGTGACCCTTCATTTGACTTGCACGAAGTCACCTCACAGGAGGCGACAATTGTCATTTCGTATGTGAACGCGAGTCGCCTCGACTCACACGCCAAGCAAAATAAGGTTGTTAAATCATTATCAGGAAAATAAGCGAATACCTTACTTACCTTACCAATCAGACTAAGGCCGGCGTGGCCTCTGCTGTACACAGAAGTTGTCTCCATTCTTATCGGTCCATGGATCGCCTTCTACTTGATCGATCCACCTTGCTCGTTGCGCGCCTCTTCTTCTTGTACCTGTCGGTTCGTTTTCGAGAACCATTTTCACAGGGCTTTTGTCCGACATTCTTACGACATGCCCAGCCCATCGTAGTCGTCCGATTTTTGCGATGTGTACGATGGAAGGTTCTCCCAGCAACTGGTGCAATTCGTGGTTCATTCGCCTTCTACACGTTCCGTCTTCCATCTGCACTCCACCGTAGATGGTACGCAGCACCTTGCGTTCAAAGACTCCAAGGGCGCGTTGGTCCTCCACTAGCAATGTCCAGGTTTCGTGACCGTAGAGGACTACCGGTCCAATTAATGTCTTGTAGATGGTCTAACTTTGTGGTTCGGCGAACTTTGTTTGATCTTAGCGTCCTTCGGAGTCCAAAGTAGGCACGAGTGCCAGTATATTGCACCTTTTTATTTCTCTGCTGGTGTCGTTATCGGCGGTCACCAATGAGCCCAGATACACGATTTCGTCTACTACCTCGATTTCATCACCGTCGATCTGAACTCGTCTTCTCGTGAGCCTCTTCCCTTCATGTATTTTGTTTTCAACGCATTAATCACAAGCCCAATTCTACCAGCTTCAGCCTGATGTACGTTTCCACCATCGTCTCAAAGTTACGTGCTACGATATCAACGTCGTCGGCAAAGCCAAATAGTTGGACAGACTTCCTGAAGATCGTGCCACTCGTGTCTATCCCAGCTCTTCGAATCACACCCTCCAGTGCAATGTTAAACAACAAACACAACACTCTCCGAGATTCGAAGGGACTCGAGAGCGTCCCTGATACTCGGACGACACACATCACTCGATCCATCGTTGCTCTGATCAACCGCGTTAGTTTTTCCGGAAATCCATGTTCGTGCATGATTTGCCATAGCTGGTCTCGATCGGTTGTATCATACGCTGATTTGAAATCGATGAAAAGATGACGTGTGGGCACGTTGTATTCGCGACATTTCTGCAGCACTTGCCGAATCGCGGAATTCTGGTCCGTAGTAGCGCGGGCACCCATGAATCCCGCTTGGTATTGCCCCACGAACTCCTTTGCAATTGGTGACAGGCGGCGGCATAGTATTTGGTAGAGCAACTTTTAGGCAGCGCTCAGTAGCGTGATCGCACGATAATTGCAGCAACCCAGCTTGTCGACCTTTTTATAGATGGGACACACTATTCCCTCCATCCATTCCTCCTCCCAATTCTTGGTATTTACCCAGTACAGCGCTCTGGCCAGTGCTTCACCACCGTATTTCAATAGCTCGCTTGGGAGTTGGTCAACACCAGCGGCTTTGTTGTTTTTCAACCGACCAATTTCCTCCTCAACTTCTTGAAGGGTTTGGGTCGGTGTCATCTTCTGCGCATGTTCCTAGATTTATTACCGAGCCACTTTCGTTCGCTGTACCATTACCGCTCAGGTGCTCGTCGAAGTACTGCTTCCACCTTTCAATCACCTCACACTTTCCTGTGAGAAGGTTGCCATCCAGGTCTCTGCACGTATCAGCTTGTGGTACGCAGCCTTTGCGCCCTTGCGCGAGCCTTCTCATAGAATTTGCGTGTGTAGTTAGCACGGTACAGTGCTTCCAATTCTTCGTGGTTTCGATCTTCCCTCTGGCGCTTTTTCCTTCGAAGAATAGAGTTTTGTCTGTTCCGTGCCTGTCCAGCATTCTCGCCCGTGCTGCATTCTTCTCCTCTACTAACTGCTTGCATTCGCCATCAAACCAGTCATTTTTTCGATTCGGTGCAGAAGTACCTAGTGTCACTATTGCAGTGCTACTAATGGCGATTCGAATATCTCTCCAGCCATCTTCAAGAGTAGCAGCGCCAAGCTGCTCTTCCGTTGGTAGGGCTGCTTCTAACTTTTGCGCGTATTCTTGGGCAACTCCGGTTTCCCGTAGTAGCTCAATTTTAGGTCGTGGCGTCCGAATTCGACGCGTGTTGTACACCGTCGAGAGTTTTGAGCGCATACATACTGGAACTAGGTAGTGGTCCGAGTCTATATTCGCACTGAGGTAGGTGCGAACGTTGATGTATAGGAGAAGAATTTCCCGTCGATTAGAATATGTTCGATTTGATTCTCTGTTCGTTGTGCAGGTGATCTCCAAGTGGCTTTGTGGATGTCTTTACGGGGGAAGAAGGTACTTCGAACTACTAAACCACGGGAGGCCGCAAAGTTCATCGTTGACCATTATCGTTCGATACGGTATGCAGGCTGTTAGGCCCTATTACCGGTCTGTACATTGCCTCCCGTCGTACCTAAGCGTTCATGTCACCAATGACGATTTTTACGTCCCACTGCGGGCAGCCATCATACACTTGCTCTAGCTGCGCGTAGAACGCTTCTTTTTCGTCGTCAGGTCTCCCGTCGTGTGGACAATGTACGTTGATGATGCTGTAGTTGAAGAATCGACCCTTGATCCTCAGCTTGCACATTCTAGCGTTGATCGCAAACCATCCAATCACGCGTTGGCGCATTTTGCCCAGCACTACAAAGCCGGTGCCCAGCTCGTTTATGGTACCACAGCTCTGGTAGAAAGTAGCTGCTCGATGTCCGCTTTTCCATACCTTCTGTCCTGTCCAGCAAACCTCCTGCAGTGCTATGACTTCGAAGTTACGTGGTTAAAGTTCGTCATAGATTATCCTATCGCAGCCAGGGAAGCAGAGCGATTTGCAGTTCCATGTTCCGAGTTGCCGATTTTTCCGGTCCGTATTAACTTCTGTATTATTTGTAACATTGATTTTTATTAAGGGCGGCTTGTTGGGCTTTCCCCAACACCCTGTCTCGCCGGGGGACCATCGTGCACAGCAATGTTTAGAGTCCCACGCTGTCACAAGGACGATGATCAGTTGCTCCTATCATGGAGAACAGACACTGTTTTGAGCCGCCCCTAACATGGAGAACAGAAGCTTAGAAAGACTGCACCCTTTGAAGAGGGCAGCCCCCTTTCCCTGTCAGCATATGACCAAGGTCCCACCGGGGTTGGTTACCCGATCTTTCCTATGGTTACTCATACCCCAGTCGGCACCACGGCGAGGTAGGGATAGGAGTGACTGGACAAGAGACTAAGGATCGCAGTAGGATCTATTTTATACCTGCAGATTCGCAAAGTACCAATGGTATGCATTGTCCAGTCATTTACCAACCATAAGCGAATACCAGGATATTTATTTTGAGCAAAATGTGAGAAAATTATCAACTTCTATTACACATTACGAAGTTTATGGAATTTTTTGAAAATTTTGAACTGTCGATGGTTTGTTATGTACTTCGTCAGTGTGTGCAATGCCACCCATTATTAGTCGATGGGTTCACCGACCTTTGGTGGAGCTGTTCCATTCTCGTTGCCACTTGGCTATAAATATTAAGCTCAGATCTGACTCCACGATGCTCAGCACAAGACCAAATAACGTGATCTGCGTCCTAATAGCCTTGTCCACACTCACAGAGATTGCTGTCGCTCAACCCAGCCCGGTAAAAATGAGCGTTCAAAGAATAATAATTGGACATGAGGTGAGACAGGACACGAATGAAGTCAGGCATCCATCCTCCTAAACCAAGATTTCTTCGACAACTTTGGGATGATAAAATGTTGTCATCGGCCCAAATTTCCTTTACTCCATTTATAGTGCCAGCTGACGAGTGACAGTTGACGAAACGTAGGAGAAAAACTCGTTGAAGGCGATTTGTCGATCATAATTATTTCCTTACATAGCGCCCACCTTTGCAAGCGAGTCCGCTTTCTCATTGCCCGGAATTGAACAATGAGATAGGACCCATACAAAGGTGATGATAAAATAACGCAAAGATAAAGCACTTTGAAGCTCCTGTATTTTCATGCGAAAATACGAGGAGTGCTTTATCGGCCTCAATGAGCGAAGAGCCTCTATAGAACTGAGACTATCCGTGAAAATGAAGTACTGATCCGGTGTTAATGAGGCAACAATTTCTACCGTAAAGTGTATTGCCGCTAATTCAGCGACATATACGGAACAAGGATCTGGAAGTTTACGGTTGGCGCTATAAATTTCATTAAATATTCCAAAGCCTGCTGACTCCTCTATCAAAGATCCGTCAGTGAAAAACGATTTAGTGGAATCAACTTGGCCAAACTTTGCAGCAAATATCAGCGGAGCAATCATAGGACGATGATGCTCTGGGATTCCACGAAGCTCCTGCTTCATGGATAAATCAAAATGAACCGAATTGTCGAAACCGGAGAAGCAAACACGATTGGAAATGTTCGGCGAAGGGCTGACATCATGTGTTATGTACAAATGGTACAAGGGCATGGTTTGAGCGGGTTTGAGGATTCAACTCAAGGAGCTTATCAAAATTTTCGATCACCTGGGGGTTCATAACTTCACATCTGGTGAGGAGCCGGAGAGATAATTCTGAAAACCGATCCGAGAGTGGCAATATGCCAGCCAGCACTTCAAGACTCAAGGTATGAGTCGCGTGCATGCAACCTAACGCGATACGAAGACACCGATACTGAATACGTTTCAGTTTGATGATGTGCGACCGAGCCGCTGACTGGAAACAAAAACTACTGTATTCCATAACCGACAAAATCGTTGTCCGGTACAACGTTAGAAGATCTTGCGGATGTGCTCCCCACCAGGTCCCGGTAATTGTGCAGAAAAAGTTGATCCTTTGCTGGCACTTTCGTTTCAGATACTCAATGTGGGATTTCCAGGTGCATTTGAATCGAACCAGACCCCAAGATATTTAAAGGACATAGAATGAGTTATTGGCTTACCCCAAATTTGAAGCTTCGGTTGTGCTGGGTTATGCTTCCTAGAAAAAGCTACCAACTCAGTTTTCTGCGTAGAGAATTCGATTCCTAGCTCGAGAGCCCAAGTAGACTAATCGTCTAAGGTATCCTGCAAGGGTCCTTGCAGATCGACCCCATTGGGTCCCGTGACAGACACAACGCCGTCATCTGCAAGTATTCTCAACGTACAGTTGTCACTTAGACAACCGTCAATGTCTTTGACAAAAAAATTATAGAAAAGAGGGCTTAAACAGGATGCCTGGGGAGACCCATGTATCAAAATCGGGAAGCTGTAGAGGTTCCATGAGAGAAGCTCATATGTTTCTCTGACAGCAAATTGCACAAAAAATTATTCATTAATGGTGAAAAGCCACAAACGTGGAGTTTATCTGAAAGAACTTCAACATATACTGAATCAAAAGCCTCCTTTATGTCCAAGAATACAGAAGCCATTTGCTCTTTTTTTAGCAAAAGCTAACTGAATATCTGTGGAAAGCAACGCGAGACAGTTGTTCGTTCCCTTACCCCTACGGAAACCATATTGAGTATCTGACAGCATGTTGTTCGTCTCAACCCATTTGTTCAGACGGAAGACGATCATTTTCTCCAACAACTTCCGAATACAGGATAACGTCACGATGGGTCGATAGGAGTTGTGGTCGGACGCGGGCTTACCAGGTTTTTGAATGGCAATAACTCTCACCCGTCTCCAATCATCCGGTACAATGTTGAGTTCCAGAAACTGATTAAACAAGTTCAACTCTTAGCAACGTTTCTAGATATTGAAGGTGCATTTGACAATGCATCCTTCACATCCATGATAAACGCAATGAGAAATCATGGTTTTAATGAAAACATAATAAACTGGATAGTAGAAATGTTATCCAAAAGAGAACTATCAGCTACCCTAGGAAATTCAGAAATGAGAGTAACATCTCCGCTTCTGTGGTCCCTGATTGTTGATAATCTTCTTCTAAAACTAAAGCATCAAGGTTTTGAGGTAATTGGTTTTGCGGATGACATAGTCATTATAGTCCGCTGAAAATTTGATGAAACGGTTTCTGACCGAATGCAAAAAGCATTAAATCTTACACTATCGTGGTGTAAACGTGAGGGATTGAATATAAATCCTACAAAAACAACTATTGTACCTTTTACTAAAAGACGTACCGTTTCAATAGCTAACCTTAAATTAGGTTGTGTAAAGCTTTCAATGTCCTCAGAAGTTATGTATTTAGGGGTAACTTTAGATAACAAACTTTACTGGAACAAACACATTGATCAACAAATAGCCAAAGCGACAAGTGCTTTCTGGATCTGTAAGAGAACCTTTGGGAAACAATGGGGTCTGAAGCCGAATATGATTCATTGGATCTATTCGACTATAGTTAAACCTAAGGTCACCTACGCGTCACTTATCTGGTGGCCAAATACCAAACAGAAAACGGCACAGATCAAATTGAACAAGCTGCAAAGGCTTGCCACCATTTCTATAACTGGAGCAATGCGTAGCGCTCCATCTGTAGCTCTTGAATCTCTACTTAATCTTCTTCCTCTAAATCAATTTATTGAATTGGATGCATTTAAAAGTGCTCTAAGGCTCAAAAGGTCCATGAATTTCTTCGATGGAGATCTTATTGGACACCTGAGTATCATAAAAGAGTTTCAAATAAGTCCACTAATAATGTTGAATGAGGACCGCATGCAGAGAATAAACTACTTTAACCACAATTTCCATGTTCATGACGTGACGCGTCTGGATTGGCAAACAGGAGGGCCGAATATTCGGCGCGGATCATTAGTCTTTTATACTGATGGCTCTAAACAAGACAGTATGGTAGGTGCTGGAATCACTGGCCCTGGAATTAACTTTCCGGTGTCCATGGGAGAATGGCCCACGGTATTTCAGGCTGAAATATATGCTTTCCTAGAATGTGCAGCAATCTGCATTAGAAGGAATTACAAAAATGCAAATATCTGCATCTGTTCAGATAGTCAAGCAGCGCTAAATGCTTTAAAATCAAAAACTTATACGTCAAAACTACACAGCAAAAAAAAGTAATATACATCAACGTAATTGATGCTAACGTATTAAAAACTGATGTTATAGAGAAAATACGATGCACAATAACATCCACTAGATGGAATATTACATGGCTCTTCAAATTACATCAGAATAAAATTATTAGTTGCACGAATGTAATAACCACATATCAAAACCATAAACATTACACGAAAACCAATGCACATAAAGGACTCCGCAAAAAAAGTTAAATATTACACGATTTTGAAGCTTTATCACATTTAGCTGTTATCTAAAATTAAATCTTGCAACAATGCCAGACTTATTCCCCCCCTTTTGTGGCACAGACCTGTTGTTCCATATTAATTACTGCTAGACTTGTTCTTGTTTTCTTTCATCTTCGGAAACTATTTTTTTTTGTCAAAACAAAATCAACCGCCACGGTCATGGACAGATACGTCCGATCTTGTTTGTCACTACCAAAGATCAAAATTCAAAGTAAACACCCAAAGCGTCCACATAACATTAAAAAAAATCATATGTCTAACTTGTTCCTTTCCCTTATTTCCAGGAAATGCGCTGCCACCGCAATGAAGTGACGGTTGAACTACGCAAGAACAAACGCGAAGAAACTATCCTCAAGCGTCGTAACGTCCTGCAGACAACAGCTGAATCGACAGACGAAGACGACTACACTTCACCGTCCAATTTGCGCAAACTGGTAGAGAAGGCCGGAAACAGCGCCGACAAAGACGGCAGCGGTACAGGCGGCACGTCGTTTGCTATCCTCGGATCGATTCCTTGATACAGAATGGAATTCTTCCGATCCTGGTTGGTTGCCCCGCGTGTCGATAATCAGTTGCTCCAGTTCGAAGCGGCTTCGGCGTTAACAAACATTGCATCGGGAACATCGGCACAGACCAATCAGGTTGTACGGACTGGAGCAGTTCCGCTGTTCTTGCGCCTGCTCGGATCCCCCGCTGCCAACATGTGCGAGCAAGCTGTCTGGGCCCTGGGCAACATCATAGGCGATGGCCGCTGCCTACGTGACTACGTCATCAAGCTGGGCGTTGTTCATCCTCTGCTGTCGTTCATCAAGCCGGAAATTCCAATACCTTTTCTGCGCAGTGTCACATGAGTTATCGTGAACCTGTGTCGACTCACCGCCACCGGTTGATACGATTCTGGAAATCCTGCCAGCGTTGAACATGCTGATCCATCATACCGATATAAACATCCTAGTAGACACCGTGTGGGCCCTGAGCTATCTCACCGACGGAGGCAACAAACAGATTCAGCTGGTTATCGACAGTGGCGTGGTACCGAAATTGATTCCCCTGCTATCACACGTCGAGGTTAAAGTGCAGACGGCAGCCCTGTGGGCAGTTGGCTGTCCACGTCAGATTATCAGACACAGGTTGTCCTGAACTGCGATGCCCTGTCTCACTGCTCCGCGCTGCTGAGCCATCTAAAGGATAAAATCCGCAAGGAAACTGTGTGGTTCCTGTCAAATATTACCACTGGCAATCAGACACAGGTGCAAGCCGTCATCGACGCTGGACTGTTGCCCAAGATAATCGAAAACTTAAGCAAAGGCGAATTCCAGACGCAAAAGGAAGCTGCCTGGGCGATCAGCAACTTCACCATCAGTGGCAACCGGAAGCAGGTGGCGCAACTCATCCGAGACGGCGCCATCCCTCCGTTCTGAGGTCTGCTGACCTGCAAGGATACGCAAGTCATCAATGTGAGTTTGTTGATTGATACTGTGGCTGAATGGTTAGGATTTATTACTTTTTTGTTTTATCGCAAATAGGTCATCTTGGACGGCATCAACATAAAAAAAGTCTCACACACCGTTTCATAGAAGATCATTTGTTTCCTCCCAAGCTTAGGCAAGTAGAAAGTGGGATTTAATCAGAAGCAAGCAAGCAGCGTCACCACTGAACTCCCGCTTTCGTTCAATATGAAGGTCGAAAAGGATGAAGGTTGATGTCAAATTTCCCATTTTTATAAATGCCTTCATGCCTTCTTTTTGGATTTTTTTTATTTCCGAAATTTCTTTTTAAATTTCCAATCTAAATTTTAATAATAAAACGATCCATGTGTTTTAATTGCCGCTGCACACATTTTTTTAAATCGAATAATATCCGAAAATTACATTTGTACTAAATTTTACATTGCTCCCTTTACGTCACGACTATGTTGTACGTCGCGATGATTCACGTTGTCTCGATGAGTTACGTTGCCTCGTTTACATTGACCAAATTACATCGATAAGCTGTGCATCATTTTATTGTGTACATCGAGACAACCTAACATTCCACAATCGATGGAATGACCTATGTGCATCTGATTCTGTGTAATATTCAACAACTCTTTTTGCTGTGTAGTTTGGGAATGCTCAAAATTTCTGCAACGCCTGTCCTGTCGCAACCATGTTAACCTATACTGGGTTCCTGGGCATACCGGAATCGACGGAAATGAAAAGGCTGACGAATTGGCAAAAAAAGGATCAACCACGAAATTCATTGGACCCGAGCCCTTTTTTGGCTTATCTTCTTGCGCTCTTAAAATGGAGCTTAAGTTCTGGGAGAAAACGAAGGTACAGTACAACTGGAACAAGACCTTAAATGCCCGGCAATCAAAACGTTTTATAAAGCCAAACGCTTGTCATACATATAGATTACTAAATCTATCGAAACGTGATCTGAGCCTATACACAGGTTTAATAACAGGATGTCCTAGTAAATATCACCTAAAGCTCATCGGTAAGCTAGATGAAGATAAATGTCGCTTTTGTAACCTGGAGAGTGAAAGCTCTGAACATTTACTGTGTGACTGCGTTGCACTATTTCATAAGAGATGCAGATTTCTTGACAAAGGTATTATGGAGCCTTGGGAAACCTGGGTTGTTAGTCCCAAAAGGGTAATAAATTTCATAAGGAATATATTACCTAGTTGGGATCATTGCCTTTAATAGTAGTGGTAGTTACTAAGAATAGTGACTCGCCATTGCAATTTGGAGAACAGAGGACTCACCACAATAGAACAATTAATGGTCATGGTGGTATCATGTCCCCAACACAGGAAAAAAAAAAAAAAAGTTCAACATGCGCGACGTCTGGGAGGTTCTTAAGCAAGTTGAACTTAATCCTGTCAGCCTCTGGAGCCGTGTTGCCACACGAAAGGAGTGCGAGAGAGAACTCTACCATTGAAAAAGGTTGGCTGATCTCATCTATCGAATTTTCGGTTTCGCGAGAAATGATCCGTGCCAGCACCGTACTTGGACAAACTTTTCGCGCAAACTTGAGGATCCATTGGTGCGAGTACTCCTCGGTCTTGTTATACGTAGTTCGGTTACGCAATCTTCGCGCCGTATTCCAAAGAGTACTCATCGATGTCTCGTGCGAAAGCCCGTCCACGAATCTTCGCCAGTAACCGCGTTTCTTGGCCTTGGTGAGGCTCTTAAGTTCTCGTTCGAGAGCCGTGTATACTTCGAAGTGCTCAGGTGTTCCACGTCTACGGAAAACTTTAAACGCGTCGGAATTTTTACGAAGGTTTCCTGCGAAATGACGTTCCTGGAACTGTTCGAGTTTATGTTTGAAGCGCGCTGTCTAAGATCAGGTTGGAGAGAAAGTTATATTCCTCCAGCGGTGGAAGCTCTTCTACCATACACGCAAAGAAATCACTCTGCTTTGAATCAACAAAATATTTTGTTGGTATGTCAAACCGAAGTTTCTATTTGTTTCAATTCATAAAACAGTTCAAAATCAATTCAAAATTTCATTCAAATTAAACCAATAAAATTATTCAAAGTAATCACTGCTGTGTGATTCAGAACAATCACATTTATTTTTCAACTCAAATGATTAATTAATTGCTTGAACAAAGTATTTTGTCACCCTAAGAAATCGCTCTGCTTTGAATCAACAAAATATTTTGTTGGTATTAAAGCAAGCTTCCTGTTTGTTTCAATTCATAAAAAAGTTCCAATCAATTCCAAATTCCATTCAAATCAATCAATATTTTCTTTTAAAGTAATCACTGCTGTGTGATATTAATTTAAATAATATTTGATTTATAACAACCACATTTATTGTTTCACGCAAATGTTTAATTTATTGTTTAAACAAATTATTTTTTACGCTAAGAAATCACTCTGTTTTGAACCAACAAAATGCTTTGCTACTTTACAAACCAAGGTTTATATTTGTTTCAATTCATGAAAAAGTTCTAAATCAATTCAAACTATCATTCTTATCAAACCAGTTGAATTATTTAAAGTAATCACCGCTGAATTATATTCGTTTAAATAATATTTGATTTATAACAATCACATTTATTTTTAACTTAAACGGATAATTTACTGTTTTTATAAATTATTTTTACATATTGTCAGCCTGCCGAGCATGCTTATTGTTACTGTACAAAAGTTTCACAATGCTGACAAGTAGCTGCATCTGTCTTTGCCTCCGGTAGTTTTTCTAATGTAAGTATAAACATAATATATTATAATTTGTTGATATATATCAAGATTCTCAAGAAGTTATTGTCGTTGTAGATAACTGCAGTTGATCCAAAATCAGACTCTACAGTGCACAACACAGGCGATTCGACATCGACGTTACGTTTAAGGAGCAAATCATGAGAAAAATCGGACTGCGGTCTGCCGCGAGCATAGTCCTTATATCATGGCCGTAGAGAACCACATGTCTAATCAGCGTCTTGTCTCGTCAACTTCGTGCCGCGGAGATTTTTACTTGACCATAGTGGGACGATGTCCTGCCAAAATGTGAGAATACATAAATAATTTGAACAAATAAACACTTCATTTATTTCAATAAATCATGAATTATTATTTCAATTCAATGGTTTTGTTGTATTAATTCATCAATGTTTATTAATTCAAGAAATGCGCTTAGTTGCTTAAAAAAAATATTTTGTTTCAAACAACAAAACCCTCAGTTTAATTCTATAAAGCATGAGATTTTATTTCAATTCAATGGTTTTGTTGTATTAGTTCATCGGTGTTTATTATTTCAACTAATGCGTTTAGTTGGTTTAAGAAAACATTTTGTTTTGAGCAATAAAACATGATGTTCAATTCTATAAAGCATGAAGTTTTATTTCAACTCAAAGGTTTTGTTGAATTAGTTCGTCAGTTTTATTGGTCCATATTTAAACCAAAATTTTAGTTGAATTGATTCCTAGTTTGAATTGGAATAACTACGTATTTTTTTGCGTGTAGACTAACTCTAAGACCAGTAGGTCCCATACAAAAACGATTTTTTTCTTGGCTCAGTCAGTACTAGAACATCGTCCCAAGCTCGGTCCCAAGCTCAATAATGCACCCCTTATAATGAACTCACATGAACACACTCTCAAATACTCTGTCAAAATAACACAGCAAATCAAAACAAAGGCGCAAATATGTATAACAAGGTACTGGCTTCAAGGTGTAATTCGGACCAAGGGGTTCTACAACAGTGAACCAATTTCAAATCGCTAGTTACATATTGATTGTTGCTTCTACCGTCAATACGACTTCATCTACTGCTGTCCTGAACTTTGTCCAATCGATGTAACGGTTAAGATCATACGCGACTAATCCCGGAACTATTCGCGTGGGTCGATAGGCGACAGGGTGAGGTGTACTTCCACTTAACGCAGTTTCTGTCAGGCTAAGATTGCTTCAGACAGTATCTGCATAAACACGGGCATGCACCGAATGCGTGAGAGTTGAGAAAACCATGTGTTCTTCGCATGTCCTCTGTCTTTGATCTCGAACAAAAATGGCTGAACGATCAACGGCAGGTCACAGGGGCCATCTAACTACTAAAGACCTAAGTATTTAGACACAGTGGGTACTTAACGCACAACAGCCCCCTTCCCGAAGTAATACCGAAAGGTGGTTCTGGTGAGGGCCAGGGTCTCAAGGCACGGATGGGATTTTAGTGGGTCGAGGAGTTGGTACACTCATCCCCACACCCTGAGTGCTTCAGGTGTCTGGTAGCAGATTTTCCAGCCCGTCTAAAAATCCCAAGTACCAAGAACCGCTTTGAGGTGATGGAGCAGTGAACCGCATTAAGCGTCACCTGTTGCTCCGATTTTAATGTTTTTGACACAGTAACCTCCGTTTTATGATGAGCTAGCTTTCTAGAAAGCATCCATCCCTCCACTTTGTCAATGGAAAGTGTGGCTGTTAACTCAACCTCTTCTGTGGATTCACTTTGGACCTAGGGTGATGTTCACTAAACCGAAAATCTGTATTCCGTTAGGGAACTTTAGTCACAACACTTCATCATACATCGTGTTCCAAAGCACAGGGCCCAGGAGTGTGAAAGTAGTTCGCCTCCCGCTCCCCGCGGTTTTTTTTGTGAATCGAGGAGTTGGCACCCTCATTTTTACACCCTGAGTTCTTCAGGTGTCTAGTCGCAGATTTTCCATCCCGTCCAAAAAAATAAATAAATAATAAACCCGAACTTTGCGGGACTCCTTCGGCGACTTGGACACGTTCCTGACGCACTTCCATGTTATAAACCAGTGCCCGATTCTGGAAGTCATTTCCGAAAATCCTGTCTATATACTTGCCATTGAATAGTTTTCACCAACCGTAATCAGCAGACGTTTAAATTTATCAACATTGGCAAACGTTTGATAATCATATAAAATCGAAAAATAATTGCACAAAACTAAGTAGAGTACAAGAAAGTAATTGAAGTGTAGTGAAATAGACGTACTGTTCCACAATATGTTTAATATAAATCGCATATGTGACGGCAATCGTTTAAATTACATTTCGTTCCATATCCGTGAAATCGAAGTGATTAAATAATAATATAACATAATCCCATTGGTTTTAGCAGTGATCGAATGGATCGAGCTTTTCGGAAAGATGCTCAGAATTCATCATTTGAGTAATTCTACTACCAGATTCTTACTGTTACGTTCATTTTGTTCTCACAATGGTGGAGATGCAGGAAAAAATGGCAAACATATTGAGGTACATAAATTAGTTATAACGATTAAAACACTCAAACGGCCGAATAGTAAATCCCCTTAAAACTTTCAAAAGCAAAATTCTACACACTTAGAAAATTTTACAGTATTCGGTAATTTTTTACCGAACTTTCAACAGCTGAACAATTCGGTAATCCAATTTAACGGATTTCGGTAAATTTTGACAAGTTACGGTAATTTTTTTTACCGGAATACTGTAAAACTTCACCAAAATCCGGTAAATCGGATTGCCGAACGTTCAGCTGTTGAAAGTTCGGTAAAAAATTACCGAACACTGAAAATTTTTCTAAGTGTGTAAGTAGTGAATCAAATTTCGTTCACAAAATGGTTATGATTTTTGAGATGTATGTCATCGAAAATGCAGGACTACTATTGCCGTATATGGACTCTATCAACTTTCACGCTAAAATACTGATTTTCCACACGATTTTAGCTACCGCCAGAACCAACGACCTGTTGCATGTCGGGATGTCAAAACTGTGTCTGGGTTCAATATGCGAATGAGTTGACCAAACTTTTGGATGATGGCGGAGATCATGCCCGGGAGATAGTGCTGAAGAAAATCACAGATCCTAGTTTGAAAATGTTTCTGAGCATGGAGCTGCAGAACTTGGATAGAAAAAAGCCACCTTCCGATTGTTCTACGTAGATGTGCCAATGCGTTCAAGAAAAACATTTCATAAAAAATGTAGATAGTGCATTATATATAGGATTTCAAAAAGATTTGTAATTTTATTTTTATTGTAACAGATATTTGTTAAAGCGTATGACAAACGAAAATAAAAAAAATAACGCTTTCTCCACAGATTTACCCAAAATCAACAAAATAAGCATTTCGCATTGTGAAATATAGTGGACTGAATTGACGGCACAGATGGTTGCCCTCACCCCAATCAATTTCAGTCGGCCCCGTTGGGATTTTTTTGATTCGAAAAATCTAATCACGTCTTCGAATGGGAAGTAAAGTCGTTGGTCCCTGTCCATTTGTTGATGGGTTAGATATGTATACGTCCTGATCCAAAACTATAATCCTTTTCTTCTTGACTATTCTACCCCTGGTTTAAGCAACGATAAACGATTACATACTCGTGAGTTATTCAGGAATCGCAAACATAATTTGTGATCGACACTCGGGCACTTTCAATTTTTATCACATGTTCAATTGTCATTATAGTTGCGCGCGCTAAGATTACAATACCTAAATATCGTTAGAAAGTACCGATACTCGCTCAAAAGTGCACATACCAAAATTGTGCGTAAACAAAGATAACCTTCACTTAGGGCTGATTTCTTCACCTCCACTTAAGCGTTAAATCAGGTTTAACTCTGTGGGTAAACCTGGATTACAATTTAAGCGGAGGTGAAGAAATCGGCCCTCAACCAAGAATTGCATTAGGTTCAACTTATGAACGATACTTTGGAATTTTATAAGGCAGGCTTTTGAAAGGATTTTGTTTCACACGACGTCGTTCTTGTACGTCTTTAAGCTTTTCTGATTACAAGTTTTGATACTAGTGGGTAATTCACTGGACTGGTAACCACAACGTTCAAGGTTCGAATCCAGTTTGCTTCATCGTTTTTATTTTTTCAGAATTATTGTCATTCATAAGACAAATATATGAAATTCATAGTGATTTCTTTCTGCAAATAATCATAATGCATTCTTATGAATATAGAAAAGTTTATTCAACTGAGTGTAATATTGGGAATTGATGCAATATAAACGTTAAAACGACTGATTTGTTCTCGTTACTTTTTACTGAAAATTAGGTTTTTTTTTTGTTATTTGCTGGAAACTAGCTCCAACCTAGGTTCAAAAACGAATTCGATATTTGTTCACAACACCGGAAATTTTCTTCGTCGTCGCGGTCATTGCTTGCTTTCATTAATATCAATCCAAACAATTTGGTGGCAATAATCGAAGAGGGCTTCAACAGCAGCTGTGTCGAGACTTCCCTTGGGAAAACTCAGAACTTTCAGCTGAACTGGTGAAGATAAATTAGCAGTCTTTGCTCTGCTCGTCGATTATGGATACAGCGTGGGGTAGTCTCGTGATTGAAATCGGGTACGGTTTCACGACGTCCGTTGAAGATCGCAAAATTCATCTGCTAAAAGTCGGTGGTCGTGAAATTTCCGGCCTGGATGTAGCAAAGATCATCTCATCGATGTGTCTAACCCATGCGTCACTTTCAGAGAGCAGCATAAATTTGCCGACACCAAGCAGTTTTTGGCCACAGGGAAGCGACCATGAAGGCAAGGGGAAGGATCGTCAAAACGGAAGTACTACTTTGGAGTTGTTCCGAATTTGAACTGGAAGGATGTAAGGATCAATTTTCGTTGAATTTGAACAAACCAAACATGGAAAGGCACAATAAGAAGATGCAGCAGCAACTGACGCTAGAGAAGAAATCCGGATCAGGATCGACGCACACGGTTGCATTGAATAATTCTTCATCGCACAACAAAGGGCCTCTACCACAGCAACAACAGCCTCCGCAACAACCACAGAAAAAAAGCAGGATTTCGATTACGACAATGGGTATACGTCACCGCTCTACTGCAATTGGGACAAGGTAAGTGCACTGCTGCAATTTTTGACCTCATACTTCAAATTTCTCTTCGATCTTCCACAGGAGAAACTCGAACATCTTTTGCCACTGCAGCACTACATCCTGGAGCAGGCGAAACTGTCCGGTTGTTACGGGTTTGGTGAGTTCCTTGATTCGAACTCGTTCCACTCGGACAGTCAGCCGGAATACTCGTTCTCCGGACAACAAAGATTCGGACCACCTCGGGCACGTCGATTATTTGTCGAATTATCCGTACGAGGAGTATGGTGCCTAACGGAAGAACGACGGCGGTGGAGGCGTCTCGTACTACAACTTTGGTGATCGCGAGGAAAAGGAAGATATGTGAGTTAGCGGTTTCTTATTCCAGATCGGAGGAAGTAACGGCGAAGCTTGAGAGTATATAGTATATCAGTATATCAGATTTACAGCCCGGTTAAAGATCATCCGCCGCTGCACAAGTATTCCCCGGTCCACGTGGCGAAGCAGAGTTTTGAAAGTTCTGGTTTCGGCACGGATTCCGCGGATCGGGGTGCATCGGTCGATTGTAGCCAGACGGGTTCGCATCAAGGTCAGCATAACAAAGTGAACAAAGCGACTCTACTGCAGGAGAATATGCTTTCACACAGTCTGGGAAGTGTGGCAAATAACGGAAAAATTGCGGAGATGGCTCTGCTGAAAGAGTGTGATATTGAGAAGTTTGCGCAGGATAATCTGAATCTTCACTCGAAGGGTATTTTCCGGAAGAAGTCATCCATCCAGGACATGCTAAGTTGGACGCCAAATGCCATTAGTAGGCTAATTCTTTCGCTGGCGAGAGACAAAGCCGGGAAGAAGATGGCCACAGAGTTGTTTAAGCTGGTTCAGATCTTGGGTGATAGGAAGGTTCGGGTCGGGATGAGTTTGAATTCAGTGGCGATCGACATCAATGCGATGTCTATGTGTCAGCCGTAGTTGAGGGACGAGCTGTACATCCAGATGTGTCGGCAAACGACTGAAAATCTCAGCCGGGACTCGCTGATTTGTGGTTGGGAATTGATGGCTATCTGTCTGTCGTTTGTTCCGCCCTCACCAACGTTCCAACCAGCACTGCTCAGTTACATCAACAAGCATAGGGATTCAACGTTTGCGACCAGCTTTCCGGAGGTTGGTGAGTGGCCGATCCATGTGCATATTTCGCACTACGCAACTATCGCTTGTCGGAGGTGGATAGGATTGGCAGTTTCGGGTGGAAGCAAGCGAAAAAGCCAACCGAGGATGATATTAACCAGGCGCGGGGGCAAATCTTCCGTTTATGTAAAATTTCACATTTTTATAAATGCATTCATATCTTCTTCCTTTCGTAATGAAAGTCTATTGTGACATGATCAAGATTAATGTAATTTTCGTTAATTCTTAGGATGTATCGTTGTTAAAATAAGGATTTGCATTTGTTATTGTTAACCAAATCGCAATGACAAAGTCTTAAAATGGTAGTTCTCATGTCATTCTTCATAATGTAAGGGTTAGATGCTCGGTAACAGTTTATTTAGTTTTGCAACGGGCCAGAAAGTATTTATTCGTTGTTTGTCAATAAGATATCTGTGTTATTTTTAAGATTAAAACCATCCGTGTGTTTTAATTTCCGCTGTAAACCTTTTTTTATTATTATTTAATAACATCCCAATATAACATTTGCGTCGCGACTATGTAGTACGTCACAATGATGTACTTTATCTCGATGAGTTACGTTGCCTCCATTACATTAACCAAATTACATCGATGAGCAGTGCATCATTTTATTGTCTACATCGAGACAACCTAACATTACACAATCGATGGAATGATCATATGCATCTGATTCTGTGTAATATTCAACATCTTTTTTTTTGCTGTGTGGGATCATATAAACTATGTGACCTCCCACTTCACTTTACTCAAATTTTGAGTACAATTTTGTGCTATCTCTTTTTCTCTCACGGAAACGTTACTCAATTTTCGTTAAAAAGTGGATCAACTCAATTTTTGAGTTGATCCACTTTTTACGAAAATTGAGTGACATTTCCATGAGAGAAAAAGAGATAGCATAAAATTGTACTCAAAAATTGAGAAAAGTGAAGCTGGAGTATAGATCATTGCACGATGGCGTCATCAATGCAATTTTGACAGTTCAGGGAGCTTGTTTACTTGGACTTAGAATATTTTCAGTGAGATCGGTTTGAGATTTTGTGCTCTAAAGTTATTACGGTTGAAGTAAAACGGCAGGAAGACAGACACCAGTACTTATTTTAACATCGTTTCCCGAATCTTATCGTACAGAGTCCGGAAAAAGTAAATGCAAATTTTTGTTTGAGCGGTTCAAATTCTAACACCTTGTAAACAAGCTCCCTGAACTGTCAATAAAGTGAGGTTAATACATTCGGTGCAATGATCTATAGTATTTTTATCTACATTTACTTATTGTAAATATCACCAACCACGCAATAGATTACAGTGTATATAAATACCATCGCTTCGCAATATACCTCAGCTGACATCAACGGATTGATGCGCGAGTGAGCCAAGCAAGCGCATGACTGTATCGTTTTACAAGTTTTTATTCGCCATAAACCGTGAGCAAATATTTTAAAACTTTCTATCAATAACAGCAATAACTCAATAACAATAACTCAAATCGCCCAAACCAAGTGATTAACAACCATAGGGAGTTCCAATGGGATTCAGCTCACTGGGCTGCAATCAGACGTTTGAATCAGCACGCAGCCATAACGTCAAGCAGAACTGTCAAAACAAGGCAATAACATCTCACAGTGAAGTTACGTAAAATTGCCTTTGCTGCTACTTCGGGTAAGATTTTTACTGGTTTTTTCACCTATTTCCCGTGGTTTTCAAAGCTTTTTAGCTGTCTCCCCCCTCAGCTAATACTTATTGCCTTATTGATATACCATTGTCAGACGAAGGTTTCTAAGATCGCTGGCTCAAGGTCCTTCTTTACAGCTGTTTATTTGTATGCACCTTAACACCGATTCGGTTTTCGTTTTAGGCACAAAATGAGTCTGATAAAGGCAAATTACTATGACAGCCCAGAGGGCACCAACCTGTTCGAGAAGATGGTAGCCACCAACAAGTACGCCTTGGCCGCCGGTCTCGGTTGGTCCTCGGTCGAGGTGCTGATGATTTCCAAACCGAAGGGAGTTATGCCATCGCTCGCCCGGTATGTCTACTTCACCGGTCCGTTCATGGGCATTGCGTCGGCATTCACCGTAGGCGCGTACACTGCCAACAAGCTCCGCGGAAAGGATGATACGTGAGTAGAATTTTCAGTTTTAGACCCGGGAGGGATTAGTTATGTTTGTTGAATTCAATGTAGGCCAGAATTATTAGATGGAGGAAAATAAGGCTTCAGCATATTTCGATTATTAACAAAACTGATACTTTGACTCATTTTAGAATTAGAGTAAGGAATCTTTCATTTGCCTATTCAAACAAGGAGAAGGTTTCTTAAGTTATGATAAACCTTGTATTGAGCAACACTGACCATTAGGGTGGTTCACTCCTATTTGAAAAGAGCCAAGCTAAGAATTTCAGAAGCTTATAGAATGCAGTTTCATGTGTTTATAGGTACCAAATATAAGTATAATACTATAACAATAACAGCAAAGTGCATTAGGATGTATGCTTATCTGTCTTAGAAATATGTTCCAATTATAGCATTCGCATTAATTTTCACTTAAATTTTACATTTGCGGTTTATTTTCAAATAACCTTAGCTGACTCATTTCTTATAGATGAGAAATTGGTTTAGACAATCCTATAACATTAGCCCAAACGAGACTAATCTGAAAGTTGAGAAGCTGGCCAACTAACTGCTTTGATCAATTCTAGACAAAATAGTCAAAAGGTCGAAAGTAACATTTGTAAACAATGACCTCTAGCGCATTATTCTATGATCTGCTTGCTCCCACATCCAAAATAGCACCAGAAACAGATAGAGGGAGTTATTACCTTCCCACCGGTATTGGATATAGATGTTAGCAACCTGGCATTTCCATGAAATTTACATTTTAAGTCATTGTTTACAATTGTTCCTTTCGACCTTTTGACGATTTTGTCTAGAATTGCAAGTAGTAATAACAAAAACATGCAGGAAAAATCCATCTGTCACTTTTGAAATGTTATATGATATTGTAACTTAAACTAGAAACGTTTAGTGCGTTTAATTTTCTATAATAGTTCCTATCTCAAATACCTATCTCAAACTTCGATTTCTTCCAAAACAGCTGGAACTACATCGCCGGTGCCATCACAGCCGGCGGAGTGTACGGTGCGTGGCGACGCAGTGTAGTTGCCGGTCTGGTGTCCGGTCTGTTCTTCAGCATTGCCGGTATCGTCAAAAAGCACTCCATCGATGAGAAATGGGAATTCTTCCCAGATACCAACCGCCACGCTATCAGTGCCCTGAATCCCAATAGGTACGACTATAGCTTCACTCAGGAGCGTGAACGAGGCTGGACTTCCGGAAAGTGAGCAGGTGGTTTCGGGATTAATTCGATCAATTGAGTTTAGAAATATACGTTGTTGAAAGGTACGTTGTTCGGAAGAAGTACTGGGCAGAGAAATTCCACGCGAAAGAATGCCTGACGCGATACGACTACTAATAGACTACCTGCAGAGTGCATGATGAATGCTAATCAATGTGAGTCTGGCGATAAAGGGGACGTTGGTTGAGATTTTATTGACTAAAGAATGCTTGAAATTCATGCAAATATGTTTCAAAAAATGATAAAGAAAGAGGGAGGAGGAGTTTTTCGTTTGGCAAATGTTGCTATCTATTCCAGTATTGGAACGAAATGGATTACTTTGAACTGTATGGCTAATATGAACTAAAGTAAAAAACTACTTTTTGTTTAACCCAACTTTGTTCAGATCACTTGTTCCTCAATAACAAACTGAATAGTTACTAAATTGAGAGTACGAAACATAAAGCAAAATTGATTGAAATTGACTTATCCACATTTTTTATTTTTTTTGAATGATTTCAGATTGGTCATGCTTTAGCTCAGCAAAACCTCGATTTGAACCATAATTTTGAACGATTTGCGTAAACTCGATTCGCTTAGATCGGTAGCGGACTCGGAACTTTTCTCTTTCTTAGCATATCAAACTTATTGCAATAAAAATAAGCTTATTGTTGCTTTCAAATTAGTATTCTTAGTTCACTTTCACAGCCATTACAAGTTGTAAGTTTGAATTAGTATGATTGTGTAGCAAGTACAATTATACCGTATGCACAGGGAGTCGAGAAATTTTGCAGTACGAAAAATCCTTTGACCAAGCCGTGAACCGAACCCAGCCACCTCCAGCGTGGTGCTGCTTTGTAAATGAGCTAATGGGGATACCCATATAACCGTCCATTATTCAATCCCATAACTGCAGCTCTTAAAAAAGTCGATTCAGACTTCAATGTTGACCTTAACCACGGCCCTGCAGATGGCCACCCGCAACGACGAGGAGCTGAACCAAGAAAGCCCGAGTTCAATCGCGACCCATGTTTCTCCCCTCATCAACTAAATCCGTCCTTTACAGGACGAACAAATCAGTTTGCCAACTAAAGAGTTCGTTTGGTTGAATTTTTCTCTTGTGCTAATTGAAATTTCCATTACCGGCATTACTTTAAACGCCCCGTCCCGGAGTAAATTAGCCTTACTCTGCGTGGCGTGAGTCGAGACGACTCGCTCTCACATACGAGGTGACAATTGTCGCCTCGTGTAAGGTTACTCCCCGTGCAAATCAAATGGAGAGTCACCTCACACGAGATGACAATTGTCACCTCGTATGTGAGAGCGAGTCGTGTCGACTCACCCGCCACGCAGAATAAGGCTGAATAAATATTTAATAAAATGATTTAGTATTAAACATAATCAATAACTAAATAACTTGTTTGAAGTTTGGTTTTTTACAATCGCTGCCCGCTGTGCCAGACTCACGTTGTCCGGTCTATTACTTGAGTGTCTATAGTAGAAACTGGTAATCACTGGGAAATATTTAACTACACGTCGGGTTATCGGTTTGTATTCATCTGTTATTCTATTTTCGATCATTGTGCATCTGTACAGTCAAGTAGTCATGAATCATATTTCATAGACAACACTATCAGATGTATCCCCACATCTCCCTTTCATTATAAAATCAAAAGATTAACGATTAAGAACATAATCACCAAAACGGTTCGGAACCTTGGTCTTCTGTGGCACTCTGCATCGTCGCAACGATGTTTCGTCGTGCTCTGTCGTCGTATTGGTTGTAGGCTCCTCGCAGATCGCAAGTTCTGCGCAAGTTCTTGAGGCTCATCCGGGAATCCCAGGAACTAACCTTCTTCATCAGTGCAACAGAGATCATCTGAAATAACCACAGATTAGATTTATAGGAGATTTAAGAAAAATGGTTAGATACTATGATTATCGTTTCCAGACGTTATCTTTTTAAAGTGACAAGAGTTCCTTTTGTACACCTTGCCAGTTTCATCATTCTGTACCATGGTTCTTGGACCCTGTTTAGCTGTACCCATTAGTACGGGACTGTTGAAATTTGAGCTCAACTTATTTCCAGGGACAGATCGCTTCATGTGTACTTTGTCACCGATTTGCAAGTTCGAAGGATTTGAGCGCCACCGGAGATCTTCTTCTACCTTTCCTTTTTCTTTCGCTTGCTGGTCTCGGTCTCTGTAATCGGTGCTTGGAATGCACAGTGGTCCAGTAAGCTACTTTAGGCGGACATGAGGTTTTCAATGGAAATTTGTGGTATTAGAGCTTTGGTTACTTCTGAGAACTTGTTGCAAACTTATTGTTCTACAATTTGTATGAAATTTTTTTTTTCTTGCATTAAACGCAAGAGTGGCGTATACTCTAACTTTTTTATGGACCAATATCGTGAGATGGTATGTTCAGCAAAGTTGTAGAAATAGTTGTTATAAAAAACTTTGTAGAACATATTTTTTGTCTAGCTTCAAAGCCTACTGCGATAATCCTGAATTTTAGTAAATAATCGTTTTTCGACTAAAAGTCATTCATTTTTAACTTTTACCAGCTTGCTATGCTACAAAGCTGTTTGTTTTGACATTTTCTACAATTTTGCTGAATACACCATAGTTGAATTTCTTCTTTTTTTCATTTTATAGTAAATTTTCAGTTAAATTTACGCCATATTATAGGCCTTACAACATGAAATGGAGCACCTGAAAAAAATATGGTATACCATGACTTGATTCAACATACCTTAGAGTACGTTTAAGGAGAATTTGGGAGAGATGATATTTTTCTATCTTTTTTAAAGCTACTTTCTGTAACATACAGTTTTCAATAAAAACATACATCAGGAGCTCAAATAGAATCAAAACACCCAGAAATTAGGGCTCTGTTCAGTATATGACAATTACCACGTGTTTTCATAGAAAAACGCTTAATAGTATATTAGTTAATTTTTATTAAATTTCGACCTTGTTCAGGTAAATCAAACTGTGTCTCACCACGAGTTGTACGTCTGTTGATAAGTTAGATTACGGGATCGGAGGTGAGAAGAAGCCACTTGAAAACGTCTTCCAAACTGACAATACGGTTGAACTTCCTTGCATGCCGTTCCTAAAATTTCCTTAGGGAAGGTCCATTAATTATGCCACGTGGTAGGGGGGGAGGGGGGGTTTGGGAAAACGTGACGATCCTTACAAAAAAATTTGAAGGTCCATACAAAAAACATGACAGCGGGAGGGGGTTATAAAAAGTCTTTTTTTGCGTGACGTAATTAATGGACGTTCTCTTATGCACTTATTTCTCGTTTGCTGGGCTTCCTCATTCAGCATACCTAAAGGCAGTGCAGCAATCCTGATAATATCGATACCGTGTAATAGTAGCTTATTCACTGTAGGAGAAAGCACATGCCAATCGTACAACCCACGATATATCCTAAATGTATCTTGAGCAAATTGTCCAAAAGCTTCTGCTTCAATTTCTCGGTTCAGGTTGACGACTTTTAGAAGAATTGCGAATTTCGTTAAAAGGTGTTTATCGAGCCCTGTGATTTCGACAACTGCATTTACTTCGCTAAAAAATCGGCGAGGTGCGTTTCATTGAGTCTCAATCCCAACCTTTCTTTGAGAGCCTGCCGGATTGACATCTGGCGGTTCTTCAAGATCACATTGTCCTTACTGACACGCCACGAAGGCTTAGGCAACGTCAACCGATAGCTGATATTCAACAATTGCTCAATGGTTTGTATTTGAGTCATTAAGAGAAATATAGCTTGGGCACTACATGTTTGATCTTCTTACCGACCGCAAACAGATGTAATATTGTTGTGAATAAGTTCCTGTCACGTCATTCAGCACCTTCGTATCAACCATTGACAAAACAAGCGTCGCTTAAATCTCCACGCTTACAGAAGAAGTTTTCAAGTGGCTTCTTCTCACCTCCGATCCCGTAATCTCACTTATCAACAGACGTACAACTCGTGGTGAGACACAGTTTGATTTACCTGAAGAAGCTTGAAACTTAATAAAAATTAACTAATATCCTATTAAGCGTTTTTCTATGAAAACACGTGGTAATTGTCATATACTGAACAGGTGCTCCATTTCATGTTGTAAAGCCTATTGTACTATACAATGAAAACAAGAAGAAATACAAGTATGGTGTAATCAGCAAAATTGTAGCAAATGTCAAAACAAACAGCTTTGTAGAACATAGCAAGCTGGTAAAAGTTAAAAATGAATGACTTTTAGTCGAAAAACGATTATTTACTAAAATTCAGAATTATCGCAATAGGCTTTGAAGCTAGACAAAAAATATGTTCTACAAAGTTTTTTATAACAACAATTTCTACAACTTTGCTGAACATATCATCTCACGAGATTGACCCATAAAAAAGTTAGAGTATACGCCACTCTTGCGTTTAATGCAAGAAAAAAATAATTTCATACAAATTGTAGTACAATAAGTTTGCAACAAGTTCTCAGAAGTAACCAAAGCTCTAATTCCACAAATTTCCATTGAAAACCTCATGTCCGCCTAAAGTAGCTTACTGGACCACTGTGGAATGGTTGTTCCCAAATCTGCTAGTGAAGGTAATTTTGTTCGAACATTTCTTCCGTACATAGACAGATAGGTAAGTAAATCTCTCTTCAAGTCTTGTTTGAGGGCCTGGCCGATTTTCAGGCGCTTAACTAGAGAACGATTTTGTCGCTCCACAAGACCATTCTCTTGGGGCCAATATGGAGTCGTTCTATTCAAAGCTGTTCCACGTTCGTTACAAAACTGTTGGAACTCTGTGCTCAAGAATTGACGACCGTTATCCAACGTGATGGTCCTAGGATAACCAAGACGAGTGAATATCTTCTCCAGTCGAATAGCTGTTTCCGTTGCTGTTATCTTTCTTAAAATCTCTACCTCTTTGTATCGAATAAAATAGTCGATTACAACTAACAGATAATCGCCAGACGGTAGGGGCCCAAGAAAATCCGAAGCCAAATTAATTCATAGGGCTTCGGGCAATTTGCGACGCTGCATAGGTTCTGGACGATCCACCTGACTCACTACTCGACAACCAGCACAAGTATCCACTGTTTTGGCTATCGCTTCATCCATACCTGTGCTCCTTAGCCGTTGTTGCCGTTGTCCCGGATGCCCTTCGTGGCCCAATTGTAGCATTCTTTGTCACAAAACTGATGACACAACCAGTCTTGAGCCTCTGACAAGCAGATTGCAGCCCAATTCGTCTCGAAATGCATTATACGGTTTAATCATTTCAGACGTATAGTTCCAAACGCCACGACTTAAACACTCTCGAAGTTCACATAGTACTGGATCAGTAGCCGATGCTGCTTCCATTTCATCGATGTCGACTGCCGCAACCTCCGGGATCGAATTCTTCGCCAGTCTCTGGTTCTTGCGACAATCTCGACAGCGGATCAGCGATGTTAGATTTTCCTTTACGGTAGACTACATCGTAGCAATTTTCACGAACAACATTTTTGCTGTACTCTGTGCCAAAAATATTTATACAATCCAGACCGAGTGCAGACAATAAAAACCCAGTTCAATGACAATATGCATTAAAAATGTGTTTAATGTAGAGGTTAATGAGATTAAACTATTTGATAACAATAACATAAAATGTGATAATATATCTTACATTCGAAATATAGTTTTGACTATAGGGAAGGTCCACTAATTATGTCACGCAGTCAGGGGGGAGGGGGGTTTGGGTAAACGTGACGATCCATACAAAAAAAAAATTGAAGGTCCATACAAAAAACGTGACAAGGTTGGGTAATAAAAAGTCATTTTTTGCGTGACGTAATTAATGGACGTTCCCATATAGCATATTGTTTTTCGTTTTGCGGGCATTCATTACACATTGCTACGTAGTACTACGACACTTTTGCGTACAACCTCATTTAGCTGTCCCTTGAAGTTCTTTATTTGGCTGTAAGTATAGCACACTGCGTGTGAAAAAAAATAATCTACACGGAAAATAATCAACACATATTTATTGGTGAAAATCTATGTAAAAGTCCACATAATGTTCACGTGTTCACGTATAAGCAGAAGACTCTGAATAACACAAATGAGATTTAGTGTTTATATATACACATAGGAAGTGTGTCTGGTTTCAAATAGATATAATGTTATATAAAATAGCAATAAATCATATGTTAGAAACCTTGAAATTATCATTGAATTTATATCACTGTATTTAAGGCAACCGAAAACAGTATTTTTGAGTACTTGTGGTTCATTTGAAAACAAAAGTATGGCTTATCGGAATGGCTGACTATTTGAAAGGTTTAATCAAGTAGAAGTGAAGTATGGGAAAAATGTATATAATAAGAGGTTTTTAAATCGATTCATAAGAATAGTCAACATTGCCGAAGCCAACATTTACCAATTAACATCAAATTTAATATTTCAATGCCTTTCTATTATTATTATTACTTTATTATCGATATTTTCAGCCCTGGGCTGGTTCATTCCTCGTCGTAGTCACTGAAATACCTTTTTTTTTTGGGTATTTTCGTGACTTGTCTGGGGGTGACATTCGAACAAGTGACTTTGGCGTGAGAGGTATGGATGTTAACCACTACGCCGGTGTCACCCCCATCTACGAAAATTGATGCAACATAAAGCTTGTAGTACACTGTTTGTCCAATAGCCAAATATTTGGCATAGGCAACTAGACAGCTGACACATATCATAGATGTTTGTCAGATGCCTATCTGTCTATGACAAATATTTGACTATTGCACAAACTGTGTACTACAAGCTTAAAGCTTATGTTCCATCCACACGCTAAGATCAGTTTACCCAAATATCGGTAAAGAATACCCATAATCGCGAAAAGTGCACATACCCATTTATGGGTACGTTACTACTTACCCATATTTGAGTATTTTTTCCCATACAAATTTACTCAAATATGGGTAAAGTAACTTTACCCATAAATGAGTATGTGCACTTTTTTTTGCGATTATGGGTAAACTGAGCTCAGCGTGCATGGAGCATTATATTTAGAGAATTTTCTTATTGCTTCTGAGTATATCAAGCTAATTGCGTTGCTCGCATTCATTTAATTAGAAAAGCGATCTAGCAATCGCCCTATTAATTTTCGTTAGGTGCCATAGTGACTGAATAAAATGTAGTAGCAGTCGAATTCCAAGCGGTTAACAAAAACACGTAGGAATCATTTGGTATAAAATAAAACATTTTAGCACTATGAAGATAGGTTTTAACGTACTGCATCCAAACAATCAAGGGAATCAATATATTTCGTGTTCAAAAATCAGTACTTGTGGCATCGTTGATTTGTACAGCCAATGCTGATCAAATTTACTGATTGTTCATTGGACTGACTATTCTTTCTAACATAATACAAAGCAAAATGCCCCTGCATATTTTTGATTCACCGTTCATTCGCATCAGTAAAGAGCGAAAGAATAGACCCCCGGTTTCAATGGCGTGGAATGGAAGGAGATTGAAAGTACTTTTAATAGCCTATTCTACTTTCTATAGACCATCCAAAAACCAAAGCACTCTACCTACCTTTCAGAGATACAACAACAATGGCCTGCAAGTGCCATGCGTGAATTGCTCAAACCCTTTGCGCCAGTTCCTCACAAACGCGGGACAAACCCCGTAGGAGGGGCCAGTAGCGAAGGTAGAGGCATTCATGAGCAGAATAAGGTATTTACGCGGAAAAATGGGCAGTAGCACAACAATGGGTGATCATATCAGCGATGAATGTAGGTAAACAGGTGAGACCCCTTCTTCCTGCACCGGTCAATGTAATGGTAGACCACGACTGAAAAAAAAACAACGGTTGAGTACAGCGACACTGAGAGATGGCAGAGTTTAGCTTATATGGATGAAATGTAATGAATATTGATTAACCAAAGGGGGATTTACCTATTCTAGGGAAGCTTAACAGATTCCCCTCTTTTATGAGTATTTTTGCATTGTCGTGCGCACATCTGCCGTTTTGTTTGTTTACATTTTTTTTGTTATGCCTGGGACAGACATACAACGTACAGCGTTGTACCATACACTAACTCCAAGACCAGTAGGTCCCGAACAAATACGATTTTTTTTCTTGGCTCAGTCAGTACTAGCACATCGTTCCCAAGCTCGGTCCCAAGCTCAATAATGCGCCCCTTATAATGAACTCACACGAACACACTCTCAAATATTCTGTCAAAATAACACAGCAAATCAAAACAAAGGCGCAAATATGTACAGCAAGGTGCTGACTTCAAGGCGGACCAAGGGGTTCTACAACAGTGAACCAATTTCAAATCGCTAGTTGCATATTTATTGTTGGTTGTACTCCTTTAGCCTAGTACGTGTTTTTCGGTACTGGATTAAAGTATTTGGCAGTTCGTACAATGGTCAGCGTTGTATGTCTGTCATAAGTATTAGAGAAGGTCCATTAATTATGTCACGCAGTAAGGGGGGAGGGGGGGTTTGAGAAAACGTGACGATCCATACAAAAAAATTTGATTGGCCATACAAAAAACGTGACAAGGGGAGGGGAGGGGGGTTAAACAAAGTCAATTTTTGCGTGACGTAATTAATGGACGTTCCCTTACGTGATCTACTATCTCCACGGAGGAATCTAAGCACTCATAAATGGCTGTTTTTTTCAACCACCTTTGAGATCGATGGGCTAACCTACAAGCTTGGTAAAAGCGATTTACCCATAAGTATACTTATGGGTAAAACGCACTGATAAAAAGCAATGACAATATCTATGTGTCCCACACATGAATTTTTGCAATTTGATCAACAAATGATATCTATTTGTAACCACACATACTTCCTATGTGTACAAACAACCACTATGTGTGGCCGCACATACTTTTCATTTGCCACATACTTTTAATTTGCCACATAAACTTCATATGTGTTTCTATGAAGGTTCTGTTTATGTGTGAACAAATGAATATTATGTGGAATTTTACATGGATTTTTTCCAATAAATATGTGTGGATTTTTACCCGTGTAGGAACAACGTTTGTACGTCAAAATTGATGTTTACTTTTCACCCATCTTCTCGAGGCCAGAATATTTTTTTGGATAGGTTAAAAGTACTATCTATTCAAGGTCGATTAAATACTTGTTTCGAAAATTGTTCACGAAAATCTTAAGAAATTAAGAAAGTAATAAGCACATTGTACTGAATGATATTGTATACACAGGAAAAAATGTAGTAGTAGAAATTACCATTTTACCCGACTACGCCTATCTTTAAAACTACCACACGTAAAATAATCCACACACATTTATTGGCAAAAATCCATGGAAAATTCCACACAATATTGATGTGTTCACACATAAACAGAACCGTCTGAGAAACACAAATAAAGTTTATATGGCAAATGAAAAGTATGTGTGGTCACACTTAGCGGTTATGTGTATACATAGGAAGTATGTGTGGTTACAAATAGTTATCATTGGTTGATTACATTGCAAAAAATCATGTGTTGGACACATAGAAATTATCATTGCATTTTTAACAGTGCATGAAATTTCAGTCAAATTTACTACGTTTATGGTGAAACCGTCAACGTTTGTGGTATATTTGAGAGACCTCATATTGATATCAACGCATTTATAGTCAGGTGAAAATTGTTGGTGTTTGCGCTTAATTTAACCCTCGGAATGGTAGTTTCTACTGCGATTATTTTTTGCGTGTACATGCAATAATACCAACAATCAATATGCAACTAGTGATTTGAAATTAGTTCACTGTTGTAGAACCCCTTGCTGTACATATTTGCGCCTTGTTTTGATTTGCTGTGTTATTTTGACAGAATATTTGAGAGTGTGTTCGTGTGAGTTCCTTATAAGGGGCGCATTATTAAGCTTGGGACCGAGTTTGGGGCCGATGTGCTAGTACTGACTGAGCCAAGAAAAAAATCGTTTTTGTATGGGACCTACTGGTCTTATTTCATATTTTAAAATGTTCTAAAAGCTTGTAGTATCAACGAAAATTGATTTTACACAATAAACAGACATACGTTCATCAGCCTGTGAAAAATTTCACGCGTTGATGAAGTATTTCCAGAGATATACGTATTTAGGGGTGTCCAGATTTTGTCGCGAACAAACCTTACGGACGCAGCAGCATTTTCTAGTTCATGACATTGTGGTTTATTAAAATTTGAAGGAAAATATGGCTTGGCCAAATATTTTGCTATTTGAAAGGTAATCAAATTAAAGCCAAATAAACAAGTTATCATTTGAATGTTCAGTAAAATACGTTGATGGAAGAATATATAGAATTAGAGGGTTTAAAATCGGTAGCCGCGAATAGTCAACATTGCCGAAGAGAACCTTTCACCTTTGTCGATGCAACCCGAATAAAAAAATCTCATAGATTTACAATTGAATGTATTGTAACCATACAATAGAATCTATAGTATGTACAATTAATCCTTTTGTTCACAACTGTAAAATGAAAATAGGAGTTATTGTTACCACAATAGAATCTACTGTAAACTGAGACATCGACAATAGAAAAGGGGGGTTGTTATGTATCTTAACTATAGAAAAAATCATTATTTTCCGAACAAATTTGAACCAATAACTATAAATTGTATTGTTTCACAATTGTTGAAAATCCAAGCATATGGAGTGAATTGTAGATCTATTGTAATGACAATATGCTTTTTTCCTTTATCTGATTCATGAACAATAAGTTTCATGGTCGTAAATAGATTTTATTGTTATTTTATATTAATGTATTGTAATTGTATGGTTATTTTTATCCGGGAAGGCAAATGCATACTTTATTCCTTTTGAAGAGTCCAAGTTAAATCAAAGCGAGGTACATCGTAGTATCCAAAACTGAAATTGATAGTAACTTTCTAGCTATTTTTTAAACTGTATGGAATTGGTCAAATCAAATTCTTCTCTTTTTTTCACCAATAACTTTATTTAGACAGCTCGAAAAACCATTTGTATCGTGCGCCATCTAAAACGTTTAACCTTACTTTTACATTAGCTTGGATTCTTTTGATTTAAAACGGGTGCTTTCTTTTGACTGTTAGCGGTGTTAATCTAACAAATTTCGATTACTTCATCAATGCTAAATTCTGTAATCTATTGTACCCGTACATTACCAAACTGTTGATGTTTGACTATAGCCTAGAATAATAAGTTTTCTTTTCCCAGATTCACAACCATTTGTAAACAAAGAAACACCCTTTGAAATAGCACCCCAGAACTAGCATCAGAGCTATAAGAACAGTACGATTGACCCAAGCAATAAAAAACATATGTACGGGAACTAGGTGTAAAATGCGCCCCTGAACCAAAATGACCTAACCCGATATAGCGTTTGAGAAACCCCCTTTTCACCTTTTCGTTGTGTTAACGGATAGTTTTAAGGCATTCATAGTTAAAATGAATACCAGTTTTGCTTTCAAACAAATTATAAAAATAACAGTGTGTTTCAGATTATTTGAATGTAAAATTTAAGCGATATATCTTAAGAGTTTTTACAGGACAAACTCATGTAAATCTGAGAGGATTATTTACAATTGTTTAAATACAATTTAAATCATCTTACTACGATGCGAGTTTTACGATCTGAAGAACTACAGAATAATTTTTGATCACAAACTGACGTCTTGATGTGGCTTTGAAGCAAAATGCGCCGGGCTGTTATTTAGTAACTGTTAAAATACCGTGTTAATATTCGAATTGTACTACGTGTTACGATAACCAGGAGTTACCGCTAGTTGAAACTCCACAAAGGTCGTGGATGGCCTTAACTAAACTTCTTGCAACAATAAAACACAGCCAGGGCATGCAAACAACTTTATGCCGTGTTCAGACTACAGAACTATAACATATTATAACGGTTGTCCAATAATTTCAACAAGAAATCAAGAAGTCATCAAGATAGACTTATAACATGTTATAACTGCTCAGTCTGGAAAGAGTTTTACCCAGAGTTTTTTTAAAACATTTTTGAAGAACGTTTATTGTCATTTTTTAGTATTAAATTCCAAATCCACAAAAAATTGCCTTGGTACAAACAGCATACAAAATAAATGAAAATCATTTCGCGGTTAAAATCGATCAGTTTCTTGTGAGGCGCATTTTACCCTAGTCCCCTTACGCAACGCGACGCGTGTTTATGGTTTATGTTTTTCCATTTCTCTGACAAAATTGCATGTTTGTTTTGCGTGAACCACTGCAATACCCCGCTCTAGCATATCGCCGGCGTCGTCGTCGTCGTTGCTGAAACCATGGGAAAACTGCATCCTGTTTCGTTGTGGTGCGTGTCGCCTTTGGCCGGAAGATTTATGGCCGTTTATAATTTTAGATAACCTTTCACTTTACGGTGCTCTCTCGGTCTCACATTTCATCTTTGTCATCATGTGTTGTAGTGGTTGTTTTTCTCTTTTCTTCATTATGCTTGCATCAATGCATGATATTGCCATATGCTTCAGTGACAGTTGGTAATCATGTATGTTTGCACACTTTTCCGTTTTGGTTTGTTTACCTTTTTTTTCTTCAACGGTGGTTTTGGGTAAATATACTGTTTAGACTAAATATGCATCGCGCGTTTGCTAATGGTTTAGCGCAGCGAAAGCATGGGTTTTAGGGTTGAAAACAAATAGTAAACCAGGAAAGGATAAGAACAGCAACGCTGAGCAAGCATCGTGTAGACTGGGTGGACTGGATGTTTGGTAAACAAAAGGGTCGATGTATTTACACGATCTTCGTCCTATTTGTACAAACTGATTTGAACAAAAAAAAATTCTGAGTCTTCTTACCTTTCGAGTTCCTTTGAACTAGAAAACACCCAAGATATCCGGTTATCAGTTATTTTCTGTAATCATTATAGGAGACATGAGACATCCTTTGCTACCAAGGTACTTCTTAATCCCTGAACATAGAACAATTTCAATAGTTTCGTACGGAATGAGTGAATTTCAAATGACCGAAAACGTGTAGTTGGTTTGAATTTGATTAAATTTACAATTTCAGAATCACTGCTGATGAGCAACGACGTAGCCCGGATTTCAATCAGGGTGGAAAGGCAAACATTTTCTAAGATTTTGATTTAAATTCCAAAAATTTGAAAAAAAACCCCATACACACACACACTTAAGGCCAGGTTCTCATTCAAAATGTTAGAAAACTCGATTTTTATTTCATGTTTTTATAGGTTTCCCACATTTTGAACGCGTTTTTCTCGAAACAATGTTTTTCAAAACTGCGTGCACAATTACAAAAAACGACTCGACCAATTAACTTCTACTTTTGACCCCGGAAAAGTAAACACTTTTTATTGGTGCTTGTCGATCTTATAAATGAAATATTTAGATAATAAATATTTTTTATACTGTCTTAAACAATGAAAATAACACAAAAAAACGATATAGAAACTTCAGCTTGGAACCAAATTTTCAATTTTCAAACTATTCAAATTTCGACTACGTTAAACTCCGCCAAATTTAATGTACAGATTTCAACATACGTTGGAGCAGCTACAATGCACGCAGATGGACAACTACCACCCAGCTCCAAGTGACATTGAGGGCGCCATTTTGTTTTTTTTTGTAAAAAAATGAAATAAAATCAAAACTATATCCTATGTAGAGCAGATTACCTTCGGCCGCTTTCTTGTTCGCCCGATAACAACGAGCTCTCTCGGCAGCAGTTCTTGGCTGCTACGGCGGACGCTCTGATTGCTGCGCCACACTCTAAGGTGAGAATACCTTAAATAAGGTATTTATTTACCTAAATTTAGGTATTGTTGTAAATACCCAAAATATTGGTAAAATTAAACGATTATAAACAGTAATTTTATTGATATTTGGGTTTGATCATTTCTCACGTTATTATTTACCCAAAATTGAATAATTGTTTTGTCGCTGAAGTGCCAATTGATTTTTTTGGTGCTACGGTCGGTGGTGATCTGACGTTTTCGGTCTTCGTTCTGCAGCTTTCGGTAAACACCTTCCAGCTCGTTTGCAGTACCTTCAAAGTCTTTTCTTTTGTCGGAATACAGATTGTTTGGCCGCCCGCGACGTGCGATGAACTGACGAAGTGCCGACAGGAACGCTGCCGTCGAAAGATCGATGACCAGCTCGATGTGCACCGTCTTGGTGTAGCAGCAGAAGAGATTGCAAAAGTACACTGAGCGTACAAAGCGAGAGGAATTCATAGGAATATCGTATGGAAATTTGCCAGAAGATATTATTGCAAATTTCATACGATTCTCTAATGGAAAGAAATTTATAGGACGATCGTATGAATATTTTCCTCGCAGAGAAAAAAAATGCAATTTGGATTCGAACCATGAACCTCGGGATCCAGAGACGAACAACAATCCCACGAGACTTTACACGCTTGATAAGTGATGTCAATTGAAAGTGTATAAGAGGCATGTTTCTCTCGACCAATGCAATAATAATCATTTCATACGATTTCGTATGGAATGAGTCTTGGACCCTTGCTTTGTGGTTCATAGTTCCGATCGTATGAAAATCGTACGGATAATTTCCTGAGTGTATGCTTTCGTCGCGGCTGCTCGCTTGTGTATTGGCTTCAGGTAGACCGGTCCAGTGAAGTTATAACGAACGGTCGAGCAGGCGTGACTCGTTGCAGAGGAGGCTGTCCGATTTGTTGGCTCGTAGGGACGGTTGCCTCGGGCACATCGGTAGCATCTGCGGAGGACACTGCGGATAAGTCTTCGGCCGTGGACTGGCCTCATGACCGCGAGAGTGAGGCGGCCACCACCGTGAATTAGCGATAGGTGGTGGGATTTGGCAATGAGGCGAGACAGAGGATGGTTGTTTGGCAGTAGAGCGGGGTGTTTTGCTAGGAAATGCTGGTCTGAAATCTTTGCTACACCCCTACACGGAGGGTTCCTCAGGGTCTAAAAATGCTTTCCGACAGCCCTGTCGTTCTGAAGGTCACGAATTTCTTCACGGAATGCGTCTGCCTGGGCCTGTTGAATTAATGTCAGCTCGGCGACGTGCAAGTGTTCACCGGTCAACAAAATACTGGAAAGTGGACCAGTAGAAGAAATCAGTTGCGTGCGAGATTTGTTCCGGAGATTGTCGATGAACCGCAGAGCATAGGCCGTTGTACCAACAAAGTCATGAAGAAAATGACTATATTTTTTTGCTCAGGAAGTACTAGCACATCGGTCCCAAGATAAATGATTCGCCCCTAGTAACGTACTCACACCAACACACCCTCAAGTATTATGTCAAAATAGCATAGCGAATCAAAACAACAACAAGATACTAGTACCGTAAGGTACCGAAGAATTAGTACTGAAGAATTAGCGCAAGAATTATTGCAAGGTGCAGCCTGAAAGGTATACTTCGGAGCTAAGAGTTTTACACCAGTGAACCAATTTCAAATCGCTAGTTGCACATTGATTGTGGGTTGTACGGAGTAGAGGTTCGTAGAACGAAAATCTAGCGAAGAGGGGATTAATACTTCATGCTGATAAAGCCCTGGCGACTGCGGAGATCAGCTAACGTTGTTCCTTTCCATTTTTTACTCAGGGAGCTTCGAGACAGGCCATTCTTCCCTGGATCGTGACAGCTATTCGGAACCTCTTCTCCATAATTTGCTAGCCAAGAAGTCCTCTGCACGTTGTGATACCAGGTCTTCCGGGATTCCAGGTAGCTCCATGTGTTGAACTTTGGATCTCCGACGGTTAGTTTGCTGTTGATCGATACCTGGAGTGCTTTGACGATTTGGGCATGTAGTTTCGCTGCTACTTCGACCACACACAGCTTCAATCGAGGTAACATGATCTTCTTCAGCCGTGCTACTCGAGGAGTTCAATACGGATGTTTCCAGCGGGATTCACGCATCTAACATAGGTACACGCTCCGTAAGCTGATTCCAAAGCAGCAGAGAAGGTATGGAGTTGGATCGTAGAGTTTGACAGCCACGCCTATCGACTGACTCGGAAGTTTGAGATCTTCGGAATCTCGGAACAGCATCATCCCAGTCGCAAAGAAGTAATCACAAACGTTGCATCAGCATCTCCCCCATGATGACAATCGGAGATATCAATCCCAAAGGGTCGAATAATTGGGAGATTCCGGAAAGGATAGACCGTTTGTTGGAGAACTGCTACGCTACAAGATATTCGAGTCTAATTGGAGGTTGTCAGTCTCGAGCTCCCAGGAAATGCCGAGTGCTTTCACCATCTCATTTTCGTCCTACAAGTCATTGTTCTAGGAAGTTGAAACGGTTGAGTGCCAAAGCTTTGGAGTCACCAAGCAATTCGTTGAAGTTGAGCTGCCGGGGTAGATGGACCATGTACCGGCCTTCTGCGTTCTTTGCAGCAGTGGATTGAACAGCTCCTCCCATTGCTTCTCCTCAAGTGAATAATCCGATCGGGTCTGCAGCTTTTCGACCTTCCAAAATAGTTCGACGCTTTCTTCGAAGTTGAAAAAAGATACCGCCACAATGGAGCAAGGAGGATTCACTTTGCAGAAGGGCTTTTTTTCGGCGGAACCAGAGACAAGCCATCCGAAGACACTGTTTACGAGCATGAAAAGAGGTTTGGTTAGTTTGATAAGGTCTGCTGTCTGGAAGAACGCGAAGAAGTGCTGAATTCCCAGAATGATATCGATTGGAGCACGCTTGTGGATCCAAACATTTAGAATGGGCGAAAAGCAGGATCCAGAAAAAATAGCCACTGCTGCAAAAAACAAACTGACACGGTCGGAGATATTTATTGAACTAACTCTTCACTTTTTTTTTGTCTTGATTATCGAGATTTTCAGCCTCAGGCTGGTTCATCTCCCATCGTAGTCAGTCAAACACCACTTTTGGGCATTTTCGTAACTTCTCCGGGGCTGAGATTCGAACTCGTGACTTAGGCGTGAGAGGTATGGATGTTAACCAATACGCCGGGGTCGCCCCCGTCAACTCTTCACTTACATTTTCCACTCTTATATGGTTGTTGTTTGTATTCAGGTTGAAAAAAAGAAGACACCGATTGGTGATAAATCTGACAGCTCCCATGTTTAAGTATAGGACGAACATTTTAAAATACTTCTAAAAATACAAATGAAATTCTAACTAAAAGCGGTTTGTTACATTATAGTGGCCTCCGGATTTCGATTTCCCCCCGATCCAGCTTTCATGGCTGTCGACAAACGTTCACCGAACACTTTTAATACGTTGGTAACAGTTGATTTAGCCACATTCAACAATTTCGCCAACTTGGCGTGGGAGTGGTTTGGATTTTCGCCATGCACGTGCAAAATTTTGATGCGTTGCTTCCTTCGACGACATTTGGTAACTGAAGTGCTAATCTCAAAATCAAAATAGAGACATGATGCTACACGCACACATCTTCAAAATGAGAGGTGTGCACAATTGTTTAATGTACGATTTAAGAAAATGCGTCAAGTTTAAGTCGACCAAATTTTTGATCGAAACACCCTCCAACTCTCTACAATCTTCTTCGTACATTTCCTCGTATCTTCCAAATGTCTTTTAATGTCTGCTTCTCGTATCTTCCTAACTGTTCTCTGCTTCTCTTTGTTTTGGGTTGATGTTTTTGTACCGTACAGTATTGATGGTGCTATGACTGTATTATATATTAGTTTTCCTATTTACCACTTCGGTTTAATTTTTTTGCAAAACTCTACACTTTTGACACCTTTGCAGCATTAACACATTTTTGTTTCGTCGTTGCAGGTCTGTTCAAGGTGCTGGTCAGCCATGGTCCTGGATATCTCATTAAAGTATTAACTTCGTGCTTTCTATTATTTAAGTCTATTGTATCTAGAGTCTATGATTTGGAATTTGGAGCTCGAATCAAAATTTGACTCTTTTCATTATTGATTTCCAATCCCACCTCACTAAGGCTTTACTCCAGCACTCTTAGATTTTGTTGCAGCTCATCTTCATTTTTGGCTATAATCAGAATGTCATCCGCAAAAACTAATATTATAAGTAGTTTCAAAGATCCGGTATCTATCATATTGAGCTCTGTAATGTGTTCTTTTACCTTGCTTAGAACATCTTTCATTACAATATTAAACAGAAAAGGTGTAAGTGGGCATTCCTGTTCAACACCCTTTCCTCTTTTGTATTCAGATGTATATTGATTCTGCCATCTAACTTTCATCCTTTCTTTCCTGATACACTGTAGTACCCTGTCGATAAAATGAGATGTAACATTTCGCTTAGCTAAACTGTCATTGTCAAATGCTTTGCTTGTACCTGATGCTGCCACATATAGAGATCTCCTTGAATTCAGTGTTCCTTTTCTTACTTGTTCGTTCTTCATGTCACAAACATGTGGTCGTCTGTTAATCTTCCTTCCGTAAATGCCGCTTGGTTGATATCCGGATCGTCGGTGAACTGTCTGAGTCGATGTTTTAGTCATTTGGCGTATGGTTTATAACCTACACACCTCTAACCTACATTACATAAGGTGATTCTTTTGTAGTCCTGTGCACCTTTAGTTGCCCTAGTTTTTGGAATTGGAACTTGAATTGTTTCATTCATTACCTTAGGTAGTTTCATTTAAAATCCATGCCATCTGCCCCTCTTCCGTCAGTCCTCTTGTCCTATTGTTCTATTCTGATTCCATCGGAACCCGCTGATTTTCCGTTGCATTCCTATTGAATAATCTGTAACATCTCTTCTTCATTTGGCGGTTCTGTCAATGGGCACGTATCCTGCTCATCCATTAGTTTTCTTCCACTGGCTTACGTGTATATATCTGTTTCTATCTTTCTTTCTTTTTAAGAAACCCTTCAGAAACTGATAAGACTTTTTGATTCTACCCGCTACATCAAAGTCGTGAAGTATTTTATACAATTTTTTTAGTTCCTTTTTGTTCGGATCCCTCACTACTCTCTTGTCTCCTAATTTACATTTATGTGGTTGTATGTATGAATGTTTATTCACTTGACGAACTGCTCTTTTTAGTCGGTTTATTGCGACATTTCCACTAAAAAATCATAAGAAAGATTAGTAATTTCCATTTAATTCCAACTACCTTTATTGCTTATCTTGATAGATACGCGTATTTTGTCTACAATGCACACTGGGCCAGAATGAAAAATTAGCAGGAATAAATTATTTTCACAAAGAAGATGCAATTTTAGAACAAAACTGTCTTCGGCAAAGTTGCAGCTTATAATTAGGGCTTAAATTTGATATCAGTTTCAGTTAGGGTGGTCCTTGAATATATTGAAATAAAAATTCTATCTTTCACATTTCTTGACATAGAGCAATACAATGTACAATAAAGTTGTTCCTTATTAAATTTAAAGCAACTTTGCTCTAAAAACCATAGTCGTAGGTCTTTTGTGTCATTAGTTATGATCATTTTAACGCTTAAGGGTAGGGTGGCCCTGAAAAAATTAGTATTTTTCGCCTAACTTTTTCATTTTAAGTTTTATGAAAACGGTGTTTGCAGCAAACTTTTAAAGCTTGTTTAAATACACACTTTGATGAAGAAAAAACGTAATTTTAAACATTTGTTCAAAAGATATCGTGATTTTAGTCCAAAATTTACGATTTTTTCAAATAACATTATTTTTTAAAGGGGGAAAAACGGGGATGCAAATATAATTGCATATGAATGGCAATGATAAGAGGTCTCTTTCGTATTTAAATACTCAGGTGAATTTGGAAGAATTTGATGTTAAATGGTATCATGAATGTATGTCTTTTTGGCAATGGCGAATAAATCACCATATTTCAATAAAAACTAATATTTGCAATGTGTTCAGTTTTAATCGATGAATTTGCTAATATTTATTCAGTTTACAAAGGGTAAAAATATGGATATATTATTCAAATACCTATCATGAAGGTTAATTTGTGGGACGATGAAGAAAATATTGAGCAAGACATGAAAACCATGAAAATATAATTTTAGCAACACACTGTCTTTGACAAAGTGTATGGCTTAAGAAGCTTTATTCTGATAAAATTTGTAGTTAAAGTGGTCTTTTAATATACAGAGGTTTTAAATATGTCTTTCTTTATCTATCAGTAATATATCATGTTTGTCAATAACAGATAATCGATGCTGTTGTTTGCAACTTTTTTTTTCTATATGGGCTTAGGGGATGTAATGTTAGCCCAGCTCTTTTATTCGGCCTATGCACCAAATATGTCATTATTTCTTCGATAATCAACAAAATCATGTGAGTGATAGATTATGACTCTGCCATTGTCGTAACCTGAACGAAATTTTCCGTCTTGATAATCTTGATAAACTGTTGCTGCTGCTCCAGTTCAGGTCCGTTGCTGTCAAAGTTCGTTACAAAAATGAACTGAATCAGCACAGCTAGCTGGTATTTATAGCTAACGGTCTCCCATGTCAATGCGTTGTGTTGGTTTTGTTTTATGTCACAAAGTGGGGAGGATTTTGCATAGCTTACTGCAAGTTGTATTTCGTTTCACGCTAAGTTGATTATACTCAAATCAGATGATTATACCCAAATCGCAAGGTAAATTAATACACTTAAAATCCTTCAAACCATTTAACATTTCCTTCATACATACTCTCTATTCTACAATCCCCCCCTCGTCTACTCTGAATATTATTTTTTTGTGCTTTTATGTAAAATGTGTTTCATATTATTTAATATGTTGGTTTGCATACGCAAGAATACAGCTTATTTTGAATTTATAAATTTCATGTTGAACCTCAGCATTAGGTTCTTTTGCATGAATGTAATAATTTTTATTTGTATTTTGTATTGCCATCAACATGTATCTCTGCGGTTAAAAGTTATACAGTTTTTTTTGCATTACCAGACTGTTTGTTTGAATAATACATCGTGGTTGATTCAATTGTAATGGGCTTTTTTTTTAATTCTGTCTCAAAATATCCGGAAAGGACTAATTATTTTAATTTGATTAACATATTTTGTTCAAAAAATCACTGAATGTATTATTTTTTTTTCTCGAAGCCTGTATGAGCTTCCCTTTATGAAGACTATATGCCTCTTCATGAATTTGATAATCTGAATTTTTTGAGACTACAATGCCCAATCATGTCCTGAATCTATTGCACATGTTCTTTGCAAGTTCCGTTTTCCATCAGCTAATCGTAAAAATAAGTATCGACCGCAAAATTTCAACAAATTAAACAAAAGTTTGGCAAGTACAAAATTCGTTTCACTAGCATTCAATTATCTGTACATCAATTTACACAATGAAGATACTTCAAATTGGTATAACTTAGAACATTCTTCCAATAAAATATCATTACCCTCAGAACACATCACTAATGCCTTCAAGATTATCATAGGTCAGCATAACTATTGATTTCAAGTTTATAATTAACCTGAAAAATCCTTAAACAATCTAATATTCAAATTGAAAACTCATGGTTGTAAAAATATTCACACTAGTGGTATTTTGTTTAATTATTTTGTTTTCCTGGGCTGTCAACCCTTCTCGTTTCGAAAACTTAAATATTATAGATATCTTTGCCAAGAGCGTTATGTGGAGTACTAGACGTGAATAAAATGGCAGCCTTTTTCACTTTTAAATGGCACACTATACATTCGCAAAATTTAAAATTTTGGTACGTTTTTGGCATGTGTGTTAATTATAAAAATGAATACATTGCAAATATTAGTTTTTTATTGAAATATGGTGATTTATTCGCCATTGCCATCAACATTTAACAAAAATCAAGAATTTTATTTTTTAAAAAGACATACATTCATGATACCATTTAACATCAAATACTTCCAAATTCACCTGAGTATTTAAATACGAAAGAGACCTCTTATCTTTGCTATTCATATGCAATTATATTTGCATCCCCGTTTTTCCCCCTTTAAAAAATAATGTTATTTGAAAAAATCGTAACTTTTGGACTAAAATCACGATATCTTTTGAACAAATGTTTAAAATTACGTTTTTTCTTCATCAAAGTGTGTATTTAAACAAGCTTTAAAAGTTTGCTGCAAACACCGTTTTCATAAAACTTAAAATGAAAAAGTTAGGCGAAAAATACTAATTTTTTCAGGGCCACCCTACCCTTAAGCGTTAAAATGATCATAACTAATGACACAAAAGACCTACGACTATGGTTTTTGGAGCAAAGTTGCTTTAAATTTAATAAGGAACAACTTTGTTGAACATAGTATTGCTCTATGTCAAGAAATGTGAAAGATAGAATTTTTATTTCAATATATTCAAGGACCACCCTAACTGAAACTGATATCAAATTTAAGCCCTAATTATGAGCTGCATCTTTGCCGAAGACAGTTTTGTTCTAAAGTTGCATCTTCTTGGTGAAAATAATTTATTCCTGCTAATTTTTCATTCTGGCCCAGTGTGCAATGTGCAGACTTCTTCAGTTTCGTGTACTAATACTCGACTGGGCTCCAAGTTGCTTCTGTGTTTACTCCTAATATCGATGATATTAGGATATATCCTTAGCCTGTGGATGATTAGGAACATTTTAGATTTCTCGTCTCCGGTATCGTTACTCTTACTATATCCCAGTTTACTTCCTACACATTCTTGGCCTTATTCTGTTGCTGTATCTATTCCGATTTGTGCGATCCAACCTCCTACTAGTATCATGTTTTTTCTCGAATGTTCCTGATTGAATATTGTCCCTAATTTCGAGAAAAATACGTATCCTTTCTTATTTGGTCCATGAACATTTATTAAAATAATTTTCTTTCCTTCAACTATAAATGTTAATGTTATTCCTTGGTTGCCTATCTCTTTCCATTGGAAAAGCTTAGTTTTGCTTGTACTAAAGAAGATAAAATAGTCCACATTGTTCTAGAAATATAGAAGGGAAAAATGTGCCCACTAGGAATAGAAATGCAAAAAAGTACATTTCAACATACTAATTTTCATACAAGTGTCAATCACAATGCAGAAAGCCGGATTACAACCAATCGTCCTCAAATTTTGCACGTTTATTGAAGACCCCAAAAGGATTAACAAAAAAGTTGTCATTAAAAATAAACGAAATGAAACAACAAAAGTGCTATTGTACGCTAAATCAATTCAATGAAATAATGCGAAGTCGTGTTTCGAAACCAAAAAGCAGAATATCAGAAAAAAGAATTAATTTCTATAAAATATAATGTTCCTTGTATTGTGGTATTACTACAGGGTGCGGCAGAAAATAATGCGAAAATGTTCAAACTTGAGTATTGGGTTAATTCGTGTAGCTAGTGACTAATTTATGTCGAAAGTGTATTTGTTTACGTTTACGTTCAAGTGCTGCATCCAAACATTCTATTTGTTTAATTGCAAATTCGTCAAAATGTTCGCGAAAGAAGTGATCAACAGTTTGTTGCTCGCTCAGAAGAAGCCAAAAAAGATTGCCAAGGTGGTAGGGTGCCATTTGGCAACAGTTTACCGCATAAAAAAGTCCCTGCAAGATGGTCCTAAGCAGCGGAAGCCGGGAAGCGGACGTTCGTGAACGTGATCAAATCGGTCCGTGCAAAAATTGCGCGCAACCCGGTGCGTTCCATAAGAAAACTTGCATAGGATGCCAATAATTCGGAGAAATCCATGCGGAGAATCATCAAAGAAGACCTGCATGCATCTTCCAGAGCCAGAGTGAAACGCCACTTGATTACGGACCGGGTCAAGGAACTACTAGATTGCTTTCCTTGTTGAAGAAGGAAAAAATGATAATCCTGTTCTCCGACGAAAAGCTTTTCAGCATCGATGCTGTGGTCAACAGACGTACGGACCGGTTCATTTTACCGCGGAAAATGAAAAACGTTCCGCAAACAGTGAACTTTAAATTTCAAACCAAACATCCGGCTGGTGTCATGATGTTTGCCTTGGTGGCGTCCAACGGTTTGAAAATGCCGCCTGTTTTCATTGATGCTGGAGTTAAAATCAATACCGGAGTGTATATCGGTATTTTAAAGAACCAAGTGCTCCGCTGGGTGAAGGCCAACTTCACCAAGGATCAAAACGTTATCCTACAGCAGGATGGAGCGCCATGTCACACGTCCAATCGAACCCCACAATGGTTGAACGATAACATGAAGTTTTGGCCGAAGGATTTGTGCCGCCCTAGCAGTCCAGATCTTAATCCGTTGGATTATTCGATTTGGGCATATGTTGAAGCACGAGCCTGCAAAACATCACACCCCAGTGTGAAAACCCTGAAGTCAACCATAACACGCACATGGCAGTCAATGTCGGAGGACTACGTCCGAAAGGCATGCTCTGGCTTCCGGCGTCGGCTCGAGGATGTTATTAATAAAAATGGAGGACACATTGAATAAATTTGTTTAAAAGGACTTTATAAGGATAACTGCACTCGAAAATGTTGATATTATTGCTTGAATCAGTTGAAAATGGGATTTGAAAGGAATAGAACAAATTTTCGCATTATTTTCTGCCGCACCCTGTATGACAATATTATGTAAATCGCAGGATTTTGAGTAAATAAATTTCTCGAACGATTTTGTTCGTACTTAAGGATTAAGCAGAAAGTACACAACTATAATTGCCATTCTACAAGTTACTGATCCGATTTCTATCGTCTCCGTAAAACTTCAAGTCTATATTAAAATTCATGAAACAATTCCAAAACAGCAAAGGTCTACGACCTCCCATGAAGTAGACCAACCAGATCAAAACCGGAACGTGATTTCATCACTGTTCGACTCATTTTTATATCCTCACTCGCCGTGCGCCCTGCTCACTTGGAATGCACTGTCCTTCCGGCTTATGCACAACGTTTGCCTCCGTGAATATGGTATACCTAATATTATCAAGATCAACCTTTCGTTATTGCCGCCAGACAGTTTTGTTTTCTTCCTTCATTTCTTCCTAGCTACAACTGAAGTAGTACAATGAGTCAGCATTAAATCAACTAGCTGGGTTCGTCGCCTCTGGTTGAAAGTCTTTCTTTTTTGTTGTGCAGAATAGCGGAGGTTCGAATAGTTGCCAAAAGCAGTATCGTTATCTTATGTAACCCTTTCGTTTTCCCTTTCTTAAAACATTGCAGCTGCAACTGGATGGAAAATATGGCGTCCGTGCATAGAAGGTTATTTTCGAACTTAAAGAGATTTCATTTAACTGTCCGGATCATTTAGTGTTTTCCGTAATTAAATCATATTCAAATTATTTAAGCAACACGCTGCGAACATCTCTATAACATCGTGGCCACCGTCTTGGATCGTCATCTGCCGGCAAACGAACTTTTAATCGTCACGTATTTATGAGCTCACGGTTGCATGCCTCAATTTGCGATGGGAAAATGTTTAAATGTGTGTTGAACACATTTAAACATTTTCCCATCGCAAATTGAGGCATGCAAAGGCACTCCAACTTCGGTGATGAAAGGTGGGTGCAGTACAGGTAAGTCAAAGTTGAATCAGACGGTCGATACGGAACGGGGGGGATTGGAGTTATGCAGAAGGGAAGGGGCCGGTGATTCTATCTCTATTTTTGGACAAGTTGTTATGCTCCGATGACCCGGCTATTAGTTTTGTTATTTTGCATACTTGCGATCGAGTGAGTGCCAGTGCCATTCGGTGTTGTCAAGCGTTGTTTGAACTCTTTCATCTAATGATTTATAGATATACAATGATGCGGGTCCTACACTAACTCCGGCAGGGTTTGATTATGTGTGTTCACCTTTTCGTAGGTTATTCAATATAAGTTTGTTCACGGGATGCAATTTTAGGGGTAACAGTTGTGCGTTGGAGGGCTTGTCCACTTTATGTAAATGAACGTGCACCTGCTGCGCTATGGAAGGTTTTACACTTGCTTGATGAATAGCACGATTACTCGTCACGGCGAATGATCGCCGGAGTGCAGTGACTATACGTATACCGAGGTATGAACAAAATAAGAAGAAGTTATTTTAAGAACGTGGGAAAAATGTCAATCAGCGGAAGTAGGCAGTCAGGTGCATTATGCTTTTTCCCCTTCATATATTCGTGAAAACAAAATACTTTACATCTATTGCACAGAAGGTCAAATGTCATTAAGCATCCGTTTGTGCTGAGATCAGAACATGTTAGTACAACCAACATAAAAAAGCAAGATTGTATTGCAATTTCGCATAATTTTATTTCATTTTACGCTACAGTGACTTGGAGAAAAATGCAACATTGGATTTGGGCAAAAATGCAAATGGGGCCAGGGAAGGTTCTTGTGATGGTAACCTGGAAAGGGGAGCTCTCATATAAATTAAACACAAATTTCTGCATAGCTCAAGAATTAAAGGGTGCTCCGATCAAAATTTGGTCTAACAGTAATGTGTGTGAGTCGTTTTTATTAATAAGTCCATTTTTTTTCTTTTTCAAGTTTAGTTAATACAGAATACAGGAGAAATTTTCAGCTAAGCTTCCTTTTAACCGAATGCGAATTGCCGGGTCTTTCGTTAAACACCTGCCATATAATTTTGTGCAGTTTTTTTGTCCACTTTATTCGCCGCAGAACGCCATTTTGCTTTTTGAGTCTTCTTACGGTTCCGCTTAAAGATGGCCCAATATTGTTCGATTGGGCGGAGCTCTGGCGTGTTGCGAGGGTTCTTGTCCTTGGGGACCACTTGAACGTTGTTGGCAGTATACTACTCCATGACCTTTTTTCCGTAATGGCACGATGCCAAGTACGACCAAAATAGAACGGAACAATTGTGTCGCTTCAGGAAAGGCAATAGACGTGTTTGTAGGCACTTGCTCAGATATATTTCCTGGTTAACGGCCCCGGTCACAATGTAAACGTTGCTCTTCAAGCCACAGGTACAGATGGCCTGCCACACCAGATATTTTTTCGCGAACTTTGACAGAAACTTTGACTTGAAAATATCTGCCACCTTTCTCCGTCCGGTTGCCGTATAAAATTCGACTAAAATATTTACCTGCACTTAGTAATTCAGAAAAAGCACCAAAAAATGAAAAAAGTGCCACTAAATTATTAAGGCCTGTACCAACAAATAATGTGTGATCAGCATTAAAAAATTAGGAATGAGCAATAAAAGATGAGAAAAGATCTTCGGATAATCTAAATGTGACCGGTAAATCTATCAAATAAAGCAACAGCTATTAGTATATGTGCAATTAAATATGGCAGTATTTCCGCCAAATTATGTAATTTGAGCACTAAACTATTCGCATATGTCTTTCAATTTTATTGGATTTTCCCATAAAAACAGTAAAATGAGCAATGGATAAATAAATAACCATATAAATATCCATTGCTCATTTTACTGTTTTTATGGGAAAATCCAATAAAATTGAAAGACATATGCGAATAGTTTAGTGCTCAAATTACATAATTTGGCGGAAATACTGCCATATTTAATTGCACATATACTAATAGCTGTTGCTTTATTTGACAGATTTACCGGTCACAATTAGATTATCCGAAGATCTTTTCTCATCTTTTATTGCTCATTCCTAATTTTTTAATGCTGATCACACATTATTTGTTGGCACAGGCCTTAATAATTTAGTGGCACTTTTTTCATTTTTTATTGCTCAAATCTCTCTTTTAATTGATGATTAATTATGCTGCCATAAAATTCCTGTCCAGAAAGCTGTTTAAAGTCTTCCTCGACGTAATTTTCATCGTCCTGCACCACACAATCAAACTTCGTTAGCATCGTCGTGTACAACTTTCGCGATCGTGCTTTGGTCGACGTGTTTTGTTTTTCGTCGCGATTTGGAGTCAACACTTACTTGTAAGTCGACAGTGCAGCTCGTTTTTAAGCTCTATCCACGGTTGAAGGCGTCATTCCTAGCTTCTTTGCGGCATCTCGGACGGAGAGGTTGAGGTTCCGTTCGAAACAGCGGGCAACTCTTTTTCTCGTCGCTGTGGCCTCCGGCTTTCGTTTTCCCCCCCGATCCAGTTTTCCTGGCTGTCGACAAAGGTTCACCGAACACTTGTAATATGTCGGTAACAGTTTCGACGACATTTTGATAACTGAAATGCTAATCTCAAAATCAAAATAAAGGTATGATGCTACACGCACACATCTTCAAAATGAGGGTTGTGCAAATTTTTTTTAATGCACGATGAAAAGAAATGCGTGAAGTTTAAGTCGACCAAATTTTGATCAAAACACCCTTTAATCAAGTAAATGGAACCAAAATTGACACGTGGAGGTTTTTGAAGTTAAGTTTTTTTCCTATGGTGGTTCAACACCTCTCCTCCTTTGTAAAAGGAGGGGGCTCTCATACAAATGAAACAGAAATATCTGCATAACTCGAGAACTAATCAAGCAATTTTTTGTTTTTTTGAGGGTATCTAGCTGGAGCTGCGTGAAAGCTTGGTTGAAAAGATTAAACCCTTTCCCAACGTCACCTCAACTACGACCAATACCTTAGAAGCACTAGCCTATGTTGGCCGCTTGAGCACTAGTTGAAGTATTTAGTATTAGACCGTAGTATTATTCAAAATTTTCAGTTTAAATATTCCCGCGATGATGTTTTGTTATGCAGTCGTAAAATGGAAGCTCCAATTAATACCTAAAATTAAGCCCCAGTGCTGAATTCATCTCCAGGCAGTTTGCAGTAGTAACTAGATTTCAAAAAGATGCTTAAATTATCAAACAATTATTCTTAGGGACGACATTCAGGCCTTTTATGTAGTCTATGTTGTCAACTAGTAGTACCGAGGTCATTATTTATTATTCATACAGCGGATGATATTTCTAGACAAACCCTAATTACAATGATGTGCCTATGTTGCACTCCGGTATCTTCTGATAATACTACTGAAAGTTTGAATTAGTATGTAATGAGCTTCCATTTCAAAGTGTGTTATAAGGGTCAGTCAGTTAGGTTGTCTTATGCCAAAGGCGTTCATTTTACAGCCATTAGTAACTGGAATTTACCTTAGTTTTCCGATTATCCAGGCTGTATAGTTCTATTTAAACATACATACCATCTTCTTTCCTATTACATACGGCATACGGTTTCCATGACTTGTATGATTTGTAGAGTTTAACTTGGGCAGCGTTCAACTTTTGGAACCCGCAATGTCGCCACACATAAGCCGCGTGCGGGGCTTGAATTCCATCAGGTATTTGAATTGCTTGAAACATGATGGTTGCAAAACTGCATGCAGAGAGTGAGTAACATAAAAATGAGAAGAGAAAGATCTTAGTGACATTATTGGTGATATTCTCATAACGACTTTTCGTTGGAGTCATTCTTCATTACAGTCTATTCTTCATGTTGGGATCTAGTTGTTATCCTAAATTTAAAATATTTAGAATAAGAACTAATTCGAAACTTCGAAAAGAATGGGTCTACTTTCTATCTAGCGGGTTAATTTTTTATTTGTTTTTCCTTTCTATTTATTTATAGTGTGGTATGAAGGATACAATCTCATCGTCTCCCATTACAACCACCTGCAAACTTTAAATTAGAGCGGCCGGGTTGATTTTCCGTGTTTAAACTCTTTGTACGTGTCAAACAAGGAGGTAACTAAACAAAAACCCTAAGATATTGTATTTGACTCACCAAAAACTGGTATTGATATAAACCACATGGAAAGGTTTATTCAAGTGCTTCAAATGGTGTTGCCTAAGGCTTGCTTCATTTAGAATTGGAACAAACTTTTGCTCATATTGTGGCGCTCCTGGTGGACGGATTTGGAAGTTCTTGGCGCCCACGTGTCGGGAATTTTGTCAGCTTCACGTATGTATTTTTGACATTCCGCAAATCGACTGTACTTTGTAAACAATCAACATGGAAGCCGAAAGAAGAGAAAAAATTGTGCACAGTTATTTGTAAAATCCATTGTGGTCTGATTCTAGGTTAGCTAAACAGCTGAAATTGCCCAGAAATACCGTATGGCACGTAATAAAACGGTATAAGGAAACATTTACGACGATTCAGAAGCCTCAAGCCAATCGTCGGAGTGGAACTGTCGACCGGAAACTGCGTGGTAAGGTTTTGAAGACTATTAAGAGGAATCCCAATCTGTCGGACCGTGATTTGGCCAGAAAATTCGGTGCTGCCCATAGTACCGTGAGGAGAACTCGACTCCGGGAAGGAATCAAGTCGTATCGAGCTAGCAAACAGCCAAATCGGACCATAAAACAGAATAGTGTGGCCAAAATCCGTGCTCAGAAGCTATACGACCAGGTGCTGACCAAGTTCGACTGGTGTCTTCTGATGGACGATGAAACCTATGTCAAGGCTGACTTCGGGCAAATCCCAGGTCAAAAATTTTACTTGGCAACGGCTCGGGGGGATGTTCCAGCCAAATTTAAATTTGTTTTTGCCGACAAATTTGCACGAAAATTCATGATTTGACAGGGCATTTGCAGCTGTGGCAAAAAAACGAAAGTTTTCGTTACAAATAAGACAATGACGTCGGAACTATACCAAAAAGAGTGTCTCCAAAAACGAATTTTGCCGTTCAGTCGATCCCACGACCATCCCGTAATGTTTTGGCCAGATTTGGCAAGCTGTCGTTACAGCAAAGTCGTTCAAGAATGGTACGCAGAGAAAGGGGTCCAGGTTGTTCCGAAAAACCTTAACCCACCCAACTGCCCCCAGTTCCGCCCTATTGAGAAATACTGGGCAATCATGAAGAAGAGACTCAAGGCAAAAGGAAAGGTTGTCAAAGACATCAATCAGATGAAGACCTGGTGGAATAAGATAGCTAAAACGATGGACGAAGAAGATGTGCACCGCCTAATGAGTCGTGTTACAGGAAAAATTCGAGAATTCCTTCGAAACCGTGACGAATAATTTTATCCGTATTTTTTCTAAAAAGTATGAAGAAAACGCTACATTTGTATAAAAAAAGATCTTGAATTCAATAATAAATAACTGAAATACAGGCAATTGTTTTTGTTCCAATTCTATCTGAAGCAAGCTTTAATCGGGACCTCCGCGTCGTATCTCTAATATACCTGCGTATCATCGTCTGTCTTAAGTAACACTTTTCTGTGACTATGTGCTTCACTTCGAAGCCAGATAAGACTCCTGATCATAACATTCACCCTTTTCGAAGATGTTGCAATTACATTGACTTAAGGTCTGTATCCGCAATAATCCGGACACCTCAAAACATGAATAAAACATAAATTTCGCATTATATTTCCGTCGTAGTTGTTAATTTCAGATTCAATTTTCGAACTTTGCGCTTAACTCCGTCCATTAGGGATTGTACAGATTCTTCAGAAATCGTAGAAGCCGTCTTTGTCCAAATTTTCTGAATGTGTTTGATGTCTTTGATTCCTTGCTTCTTTCCAGAAAGCTTCCGCTACATCAGAGCCCAATATCTCTCGATTGGTAGTAGCTCTGGGAAATTTGGCGGGTTTGAGGTTTTTGGTACAATGTTCATTTGATTTGCTTGGTACCACTCCATCACAGTTTTATCATAGTGGCATGATGCCAAATCGGGCCTGAACAAAGGTTTTTATTTGTGACTTTTGATGAAGGGTGACGAAAGATTTACTCTTTTTTGCAACACGTGCAAATTGCTTGCCACACAAGGTATTTTTTGAGAAATTTCGATGCCTTCCTCGTTCTGAAATGCTCAGCTGTAGCATTTCTGGCCATAGCAGAATAAAAAGCCAGCCCTAGAAGCTGCTTGAAATCCTCCAGGACATAAGTTTCATCGTCCATATCAACGCATGAAAACATCGTCAAATATTCGCAGTACAAACGTCGAGCCCGTGATTTTGCTGCCAAGTTCTGTTTGTCGTTGCGATTTGGAACTGTTTTTACTTTATACGACTTAAGTCCCAAACGTTGTTTTGATGTTTGGACAAAACCAGGCGACATCCCTATTTTACGAGCCACCGTTCGAATGGAGAGATTTGGGTTTTTCGTTAATATACTTTCAGTCCATGACAGGATCAGCGCGTCCAATGTTTTTGTCACTTCTCGGTTTCCTCTCCACCGTCAAACGTTCCGAAAATGAGTACATCGTGAACAGTGGATTTATGCAAATCCAATGTTTTTGCAAGGTCCCGCATTGACAAGTCAGGATTTGCCGTACGCCCGTTCCAAATTTGCTCGCGCACTTGTTTTTCTTTCGTTGCCTAATTGAATACTAAACATGAAATGTAAACATCAATCATAGTCTTTTTCATCATAGAATCTCAGCTATACCACAGTGAAATTTTTCATTCCTACGTGCAATATTTCAAAAGATACAACGATTTGAAGGTGTCCGAATTAATGTGGATACAGACCTTATTACACCATTAGCAAACCAGATATTTTGGTTATTCATTCCATAAAACAAGTGGATAAACAACAACATAAGTTGTCAAGAAAATGAAAGTGTACTTTTAGTCGTTTCCCCAAGATTGAAAGTAAGAAGTCTCAGTGTGAATTGCGGCATAACCTGCCAGTATCACACCTGATGTTAGTGCCTTAATATAAACGTTCTACGACGTGGCAGTAAAAAAATGACTAGAATATGTGATGTTTCCACTACTGGTCAAATTATTGGTCTCACATGCATGTTTATTGCATGAGATAAGCCCTCTTACCGTGTACAATATGGAAAATTTAACCCATGAGAGGACTCGAGAACTTATTAAGCAAATGAAACTAAATTAGGCATTTGAGGGTTTTTGGAGGCAGGATTTTTGCTATGGTGGTTTGAGACCCTTTTCTCTTCTGGAAAGGGGGGTTCCCATACAAATGAAACAGAAAGTTCTACATAGCTTAAGAAATAATCAATCAAATTTGGCATGTAAATTGAGACCCTTCCCTCCTCTGGTATGGGGTGTCTCATACAAAAGAAACAGAAATTTCAACCAACTATCGAAATCCAAAAATCAACCAACTACCAACTAAGCCACAAAATGTGTATTGCACGGGCTACCTTCCATTCAAGTGAAAAACAAATTTCTGCACAGCCCGAGAAATAATCAAGCAAATCTAGACCCCTCCCCCTTCTAGAAAGGGGGGCTCTCATACAAATGATACACAAATTTTAACCAAACATGAGAATTATCCAGGTTTGAATGCCACAAAACATGTGTATTTCTCGGGTAAGTAGCATGTTCTGATAGAAGTTTGAACCCCTTCTTAGTTAAGAAAGGGGGATGCTTGAGCTACTCTCATTGAAAAAAAAAAGATTTACCGGATTTTACGAAAGCTAATAATTAAAAATAAACTAAAATAAATTTGTAGTGAATGTATATTTTTACGAATCATCATCTAAATCTACAGGCCCAAGTCCGTTGAAAAAAGTTTCTTTATCACAGCACTTATGCTCTGCTACTCTCTCAGTAATTCATTATTGAACTGATATAACATGTCTTTCAGTTTCAGTGAATCCATCTGACATTTAAAACGACGTATGAACTCTAAAAGCTCATGAATTCAAAATCAAATCAGCCTGGATAATGTTGAATGAACTAGCGAAAAAGCTTCCTGCACAGAAGCGAGTTTACACATCCAGAATCTATCACGTAGAGTGAATGTGACTGGCACACTGAAGTAATTTTCCACAAATTTCATCAAGTGAAGATGAAAAATCGCACCATTGTTCGCTCTACCCAACACAATTTTTTTTACTAAAAAAACTTAAGTAAAACTGCTCTTAAATACTTAAATGATTTTCATATATTATTTATCAGCCATTCAATAATGAAAACCATTTTATTCCTTCAGAACAGATTTTGTTCCATTGTGTTAAGATGAGAAAATTGACATTTCTACTGAGAATATGACCATTAACAACATTTTCAATACGTTAATAATGCAGCAGGCCATAATTGGGAACTTAAAAAAAAAAATATGTTGGATCTACGGTTTTGCTGTTAAATCATCGTTATTTTAACAATGTAAATAATAAGTTTATAACGAGTGACTATTTTCTATACATCTAATCTTCATTACTTGCTTTATTGCTTTATACAATATCAATACTTTCCATTGACCGATATTTGGTCGGGGTTCTGCCAAATCGCACCAAATCGCTTATTGAGAATCATCAGTTTTGTCCGACATATTCAAACTTCTTGAAATTCGTAACCAATGACTAATTTGAGTGATCCATCTCCATAATTTACCGAAAAAATATTCCGTGTCGATTGTATGGGTTCAGTTACACAGAATGACTCAAAAGCCGCTTGGTGCAATCTGGCAGAACCCCGACCATTTTATTCCCTTGGCTTTCCTTGACAGTTTTTGACAGCTTGAATCTGGCTCTACTTGACACATACATTTTTTTGAGTATGTTTCTCCCTTCCAGTGTACTACCAATGACTTTTGATGGTCTAGCGGTTGTTTGTACACACCCCGCCTTGTTGCCTACCTACCTTGCATGAGCGAACATTTCTTTCTACAAAAGCAAACTCCGGGGTTGTTTCAACTGACAGGGTCTCCATTTGGCGTTAGTTATCCCGAAAGTGCATTCTATGCATTTTCAAACCCATCACTCTACTTACCATATCCTCCGGTTTCTACCATCAGCTTGTATTACAATTAAATAGAACTCTAATACATTCTAATACATTGAACCAGATCCCGCTGGGTATATTACAGTGTGTCTCACAATAGATGTCACCTTTTTCAGTCTTGGTTTATTTCAGCTGGGTTATTTTAACAGTGGGATTGATTATACCTCTTTTGAGTTTATTTATTGACAGCTTATCGCTTAAGATAAATAAGCTATTCCGTTTGTTTTTATTTATCAGCCACCATGGAAGCTATACGAGAGCAAGTTTTAAAATTACTTTTGCAAAAGCTTAGACCGTGTCAGATATCCAATAGCCTTAAGCAGTTCGGAGTGAGTAAGTGTGTTGTTTTTCGTACCTTGAAACGGTTCAAAAAAACTAGAAATGTCCATATTCAACACAAAGAAGGTGCCAGACGAACTGACAGAACGAAGAATAAGATCAAATGTTTGAGGGATCGAATAAGACGTAATCCGGCCGTAGCTCGCCGTAAATTGAGCATACAATTTCAAATGTCTCCTGCTTCAATGAACAGGCTCCTCAGACATAATCTGGAATGCAAGCCGTACAAGATTTTCGGATGAAATTCGAATGATCGTTCATAGCGAAAGTCTTTCCAATATTCCAAGAGATAAACTAGCTGTAGAACGCTCTCAGAATGTATCAAATATACGGGTACGGGGCGCCATTTCACGATAAAAAAAACTTCCTCTTCTTTGCATAGAACCTAACGTTACAATCAACATTGAATATTACATCTAGCAGGTGTTGAAGAACCATCTGCTTCCTTATGCTTCAGCGCTGTATGAGAATACACCGTATAGTTTCCAACAGGACTGAGCTCCAGCTCACAAAGGCAAAGAAGACACAAGCGTGATGCGCGGAAAATTTGCTCGATTTCATCACAAGCGAAGAATGGCCTGAATCTTCACCGGATCTCAACCCATTTGACTACTTTGCTTGGGGTTATATGCATCAAAATATAGGCCCTACGAAAGGTCTTACTTTAGACCGATTCTAGAAACATTTGGAACCAAATTTGTCAGGAAATCTTCCGCCAGCAGTGTAACCCATCACTGCACCTATCACAAGGCGTTTGTGCAAAGTTAGAGAGATTCGAATTGAATTAATATGGTTTATTTTTATAACATGTATCTTTCAAATGAAAAATAAATGCTATGATTTGGTTAATTTGCTTTGATATAATCCCATTTTGTTTTAGTGACACGTATTGTGAGACACCCTGTTGATGTAACGCTATTATCGTGGAAAAAAAATCGGGTTTGTTAAATTCTGTGTTTTTGCTGCTATTATTTTGGTGTCCGAAATTTAACGTGGACAGGCTTTATGATTGCAACACTTTATTCAACGCACTCACTAAATAGAGCTCGGGCAAATGCAACGCAACGCTCGACGCCTCGTGTTACTGTGTCAACGCCCGAAGAAGTTTGTGAGTCATAGTAAACTTTGATGAACATTTGATCTGACGATGGTCTGTATATTACCCTCCTCTTCCAACCCCATATTGTAATCTGAATAGTTTTGTTTGAAACAAAAGCTGAGCCTTTCCCTTGTCTTAACTTGGATACCTAGAAGAAGGAACAGGACACATATGATATAGATGCTTTTACAGTACAGCAAGCTGAACGTGCGCTGTGTCGTTGTAAATAATACTTTTCAAATCGTTGACTCATTGAAGCGATGCATTCTCCTATCCAGACAGAACACGGGACAAAATCGATCAAATGGATCAAGCGAATGAAAGGAATTACGTGACACCAAAGGCCAGCAGGAAAAAACGAATTCGTTTGATCTATTGGAATGGAGCTTGAATTACAACATCTGTGATGATACAGACGCGTTGCTGAAGTGTGTCACGTCGTTGTCGTCGACTTTGCGTTAGATCAGGTGGAATGCCTTTGTCAATAAGATTTGATAATGACTGCGGTTAATGGTTTAGTAAATTCCAAGCTTGAAGACGTTTAATGGTAATTGAAGTTTTATCCAGTACCGTCTCGCTTTATACTCTACTGACGGTTTCCAATTTTAAGGTTGAAATACTTTCTGCCCAAGAATTGCTTGCCGCTCCCGATCGGTATTTGGGTCAAGCGATCAAGCCACCATAATCCCTCCAGTCGATGCAAGCAGCCAGGATAATTTATAATCCCTCAACTTATTCATGCCACATTTCACACATACTTACTGCCTACTTGCTCCCCATTTAGACTTCCTACTCAGCTTGGTCCGGTATTGGAAGGCTTCCGCGGAAGTTTTCGTTTCGTTACAGCTGCTTTCAAATAGACTGTAAAAATCAAGTCCGTTCTGTGCTGACCACATTGCCCTTATAGGATGAAGTTCCATCCTCTGTGCCAAGTAGGTTCATGTAAAGACAAAAGCGAGGGACAGGTTGCATCACGGTCCCTTCGGGGATATCAAATTTCCCACAGGAATTGAAAAAAGGAAGGAAATGTGTGCTGCCGGTACGTCGTTTATAATGGCCGAATGAAGGTTGATTCCGTATTTACCTGCTCTGCTAGGAAGAAGTTGCACGCGGCTTCCCTCGAAAGGTACAGCAACAAAAGAAGAACTCAAGACCATATGGCGTACCTTCCTCCTATCTGATGGCTGTTATGCCTCCCTACATTGCAGTGTTTATAGCCATTCCCTGTTCTAAGATACTTTCGTCTTTTCTTCCTTTATTCTCAGACGTGGTCGTAGAATGACTGCTGATTATTTTAAATTTCGTTTCCGTATCGCCTCCTTCGATGCAATTAACAAGCAAAAGAAGGCCTGAATTCATCCTCTAGCAAGAGGTTTCTTCGATTCTGGGCTCACCCAGGTAAAGCAATAATAAGCACGCTTTGGAAAATGAACAGGAAGAACAAAATAATGCAGGACACTTCAATAAAAGAGACCCGAAATTGCCGAAAAGGGAAACAAGCTTCGTTATATGTTTTTATTTGAATTGGAGTTTTCTCTAGCATGTATTTTTATGATCGATAATTTGAAAATTTCCCTTAGTAGTTTATAAATGCCGTTGCCATACGAATTATACCTTAGATATAAGCATATCTCATTTGTTTAGCTTGGTTATTTTAAATGATTTCCCATGGTAAATTAGAGTTCCCCTTCAATTTCGTAAAAATCAGCTATTCACTTGCAATCTCATTCTCCATATTTCATGTCACCGAAAACTCCACACCAATTTAAAAAACATTTAAACCAAATTAACCCAATCAGTCACGCGATAATGCAGCCCCCTTGAAACCCTTTCTGACAGCTTTACAAGCCCAACACTAAACAGAGCAATCAATTCCCCAGAAGAAATTCCCCAACCCAAACAACAGTGCATCAATTATAAACTCACTATTTTTTCCCAAACACAAATTCACCGTAGATATGTATATGCACCCAGTTGCTCTACGTGTCCCCCAAGTTGATCCAGTTATTCAGTTATTGCCACAACCATTCATTAAATTGTCACCCGAAAACTAAAACAAGGCACTCGCACTGGGCGGCATCAAACATAGGGTTTAATTTAAATTCCCATAAATTTGTCACCCAACGCAAACGAAGACGAAGAGAGAGAAAATGCACTTCAAGCATCGTACGTACATAGTTGCTCTTAAGCTCATACATAAACCAAGATAATACGTGCATGTCAAAATGAGCTTAAACCACAGCAGCACTGAGGAAAAACGCGGAATTGCAGGCGGATTCGGCAGGCGGCAGCAACAGTTTCAATCGAGATTTTCGGAAGGGAAATCTTCGAAGAAATCTCCCAAGAGCTAAAATTAGTCCCCCTTTCTTTTTCTCAGTCTAAGCTGGCTGTTCGTAAGCTGGAAATGGACAAAATCTTTCATCTTTTTTTACCCGGTGAATGGCACCGATGACTCACAATCATCAATCGTTTTCTTATAGGCTGGTTTGTAGAGGTTGATCCAGCTATATTTCCATTTTCTCTGGCAGCGATCGTGTGTCAAATGTCAAGCCATTGACGAATCAATTGAATCGAATTTTTATGAATTCAATCAACTTCCAGACGGCCTTAGCATGACCGATGGTGGTCATCGAGGCGGGTAAATCTTAGCATTCTCATGAAATATTATTGAATGGAAACCATATCATGTCCGTACGCAAAGACAATGCGGATCACCCCAAAATTCTAAGCATGAGATGATTCAACATTTTCAGAAGCATTCACATCGTCCAGAAATGACTCTGAGGGCATAAGGCGTTAGTTGTTGGACCGGAACTGATAGACGGGCCTAGAATCTAACAATGGACGTAAGTCCAACTCGCGTTTTCAAAGCCACACATCTCAATAAAATTGGGCCATTGCTATTGTAGTGCATCAATGCTAAGAAGATATCAGTTTCTTGCTTTCTTGGTGAGATTTTTGCTTCTAAAATCGCAGGGTGGTAATGTATAACTATTAGCGCTAAGAATTTAGAGTTTTGGAAGAGTTTGGCTGCAAGATAAGATTTTCTTTTTGATCTGGTGGTAGTGACTTGGGTTATGTATTTTCACAGATAAAAACCCGAATTAATCCACCGATGGTGAGATTGAACCCTTCTTACACTTCATCAGACTTACGAACTCAAATGTAGCCAATATGGTACTGGATACATATTTTCATCAAAAATTTCAGGAGGTTCAAGGAATATTCGATATGTTATATTTTCAGTTTATAAAATGAACTATTTGACAATCTTGAACGTATTGTTCATCGATGTGATTAAAATATTGTCATTAATAGTGGTCAGTGACCTGTTTATGTTAGTTATATAAAAGGGGAAATTACATAAATATTAGAAGTTTCATAAAATCAGTCCATAGAATGAATTAATAGTCAAGACTAAGCGTCAATTTTGATTATCGATATAGATTCAAGATGCTTAATAAGTAGGGAAGCGGAACCTATTTTCACCATAGTACATATATCCATTACATTCTGCAGCCATCCAACTTCAAACGTAAAAAGATGTTTAATTTCTCCAATAAATGGACGCAGTAACAAAGAATATATAATCCAGGCAAATAAAATTAGGTCTTGAATATAATTAAAAGCTACAAAAACGTTTCGGAGACTTACATTTCCTAAAAATAATGAGCAATCAGATTTTCAACACAATTGCTTACCTTTGAACTACAAAATCCGTCGTATTGATGTAACCGTACTAGGGAATATACTCGAGCCAGACTCCAAGTTTTCTCTTTAATTGCACTATATCCTTACACATTTTCGGTGCGTAATTGCACAAACCATAAACATAACACTTCACTTATTGCACTAGCCACACTAGAATCTACGAATACTTGATAAAATACTAGAAAACTATGGGATTAATTTTCACAATAATATAAATACGCTTGCTCCTATTCTGAACCGTGTTTACAATCGACGTAATCGCTTGATGTTGCACTGCTCACATACTGTATAGCATACACATCAACGCTAGTGTGCGTGTTCAATCATTCATAGAGCATTCTATGCCCCGCGTTGTGTTGAGTCTTGTTGTCAATATTCTCATGGGAGAATAACAAACAAACCCTTTCATATTGTCTTGGTTATATGCATGCTACCCAACACACGTGAAGTGCTGTCAAATGATCTACTTCATTTTTGGGTATAGTAGTGAAGAGCGTTAACTTGTTTGTATTTTTTTCTTGGTTAAAATCAGAAAATCAGTACGATTAACATATGTACACAGATGGGATTAATGTTTTTCGTCATATTATTAATATAGGTACATAGCAGTTTCAACTTTTCCGTACTAAATTGGAAGAAAATTATCAGACTCGAATGTTTTGTGTGTTGCTAAACGATTAACGGTAAATGGACGAATAAATTGTGAATAACTTGTGTACTCAGTGTTCGGTATTTAGTGCATATTCACCGATTTCCACTGGAGGTCTGCTTATTGAGCTCAATATAGGTACCGCTTCCCTACATGTTCGTTGAAAATTGTGTAGTTATAGTAAATGGAGACTTTGTGTAATCTTCGAATCCATTTGTTACAGTTCAAAACCGAACCACTCGAGCCAATCGATCCTGCTCTAATTCTATAGAGTCGCATAGTGTGGCAAGTCCACTGTATGTTCTATACAACGCACCAGATGCGACACAATAGAATGCAAGCGGCATCGTTTGGGATGAGTGGTCTTGTTCGGTTTTTGAACTGCAACGAATATATTTTCATCTCATAATAATGTGCTCTCAGGTATTGTTTTGGTCATATCTACATCTACATCTACAATTTATTTAAAAAATGTATAGCTTTGATTTGGCACCAACAAAACTCAAATCTAAGCTCAGTATGTAATCGGAGATTAAACTGTTCGATTACTATTATAATAGGCCGTAAAGTACTGTTCAGTTCATATCTTCGTAACGAAATGTCCGAATGAAAACAAAATCAATAGCGTTCTATAGGAATGTGTAGCTTTAATTTGCCGTCTACAGCACTGAAATCACAAATGGCTGAGAAACCGGTGTGACATTATTTGTAACGCACAAACCCACACACACACACACACACACACACACACACACACACACACACACACGCGCCAGGCCTTGGCTAGGCTCAATGTGGGCCTAGCCAACGTGGGTACCAAGAGTACCTACCATAGAAACGGAGCGGAATTGATCATCAATATGGGTCATTCCATATCAAGTGACCGGAGAAATGCATCGACCCTCTTCGATTCGAACCAAAATTGGCTGATATACTTGTTCTAGGCTATTAATCAAAAATCCAAAGTCTTAGACCAATCGGTGAACCCCTCGGCCCAAAAGGCTGCCCCCATTTTTTTGAGATTTTTGAAAAATCAATATGTTGTTTATTGAATATCTCGATGAATAAAAGAGCTACAAACAATGTTAAATACTTTTCTTAAAGCAAATTTAATATATTAATTAATTAATTAAATAATATTTTATATTTTTTACAGTGTTGCCAGCATTGTTATTTTTGTGGTTGAAACATTAAATTGCGTTTTTCTCAAAATGCCCCCACTTTTTTTCAATTTTTATTACTCTAATGTGTTTAGCAGACTATTTTACACTTATCGAGACAAAACAATTTGCTCCGTCATGGAGATATTGATTTTTAAACATTTCATGTTCTATATTCAATGCATAAAAAATTCAAAAATAGTGTTAACATATTCAAAGTGTTTTCTGAAAATGGGTCTAATAACAATCACAATAGGTGATTGTGCTAGCAATTATTTATTGCCAGATTCCAATTCGAGAAAAATCTTCAGTGTTGCCATCTTACGTTATATTTGTGATTATTTTTCAAAACAGATATTCATGCTAGGATTCATTTTTTTTTTTTGTCAATCGAATCATCAAGCTATCTATCTATCTTTCTAAACCAATAAAAATGACATGGAACGGTATGTCACGGTTTAACTCAAGAACAGGTTTACAGATTTCCTATTTTTTTAAATCTGTTCTTCTTTGGCTGCATCGGGTTAAAAAAAACGTATGAACTTACGGTACCAGGTTTGCCGGGTCAGCTAGTTACAAATAAAAGTGCAATTTTATATTTCACATCTAATTAACAAATTCCACTTAAAATAAAATCTACATCAAATTTATTTCATTCTGCGTTTTGCCTTTGCAGTACGTGTTTTTTTTTTTTTTTTTTTTTTTGTTGGGGCGTAGAATCACTGCGTCCACTGAGTTGAACTTTTGTGATATATCCCTGTTTACTATACTAATTCGCATCTTAAAGCTGGATCACCATTTGTCAAGTGACCAGCCTAAGACGCGTCTTCCAGTCAGGCAAAATTGAGTTTATAAAACCCACCACCTTTCCAGGATTTGCAGTCCAAATTTCTTTAGGTTGCATATAGCCACTGTACAGAAATTTAAGCCTGCTCTTCTACACAGCATCACAACTGCAAAGCAGATGTTCCGAGGTTTCACGTTCCATGTTACAGAAACGACCGATATCATTCTGAACCTGGCCAATGTTATTCAAATGATATCTACTCTGGCAATGTCCGGTTACTAGGCCAGTATAGGTACAAAGAACTCTCTTATTGAGCTCCAGAAGCTTTTTACTAATTGCAACATTTGGAATTATAAACCTTTTCGCTTGAGAACACTTTGTGGTGACCAACCAATTGGTCATCACCCTTTGCTCTTCCCAAGATTTTAATTCCATTTTTATGGCACAGTATGATATACCGCAGAATGGTTCTGGGCCAATAAACTGTGCATTTGAACCTTGTTTAGCAAGCTCGTCTGCCCTTTCATTACCTTCAATGCCACAGTGTCCCGGAACCCAGAATAAATTCACCGAGTTCTCTTGGCACATCTTTCGCAATGAAAGAATGCATTCCCAGACAAGTTTGGATGTACATTTATAATTACTTAACGCTTTGAGTGCCGCTTGGCTGTCTGTAAAAATACAAATATTTGCATATCTATATTTTCTCTTCAGACAAACGTTAACACATTTTGATATTATGAATTCATTTCAATGGCTCATTTTGATCTTGCTATTAAGTGGAGCTGCATCCAAGCCAAGCGCTAGAGGGGATGGTGGCTACCGTACATACATACATACAGACAAACGTTAACACATTTTATTATAGCAAAGATCTCCGCTTGGAAAACCGTTGGATAGTTTCCCATCGCCACTGAGATTTCTACCCCAGGGCCGAAGATTCCTGCTCCCGTTTTTGTTCCAATTTTTAAGCCATCTGTGAAGAATTTTATGGAGCCATGACGAACAGTGGGACCTCCGACTTCCCAATCTATACGTGACGTTTCACATATGTTGTAAGGAATGTCATGGTTTTCCACAGGTTTCATCCAGTCTCCATTCATGTACATCACTGGCCCATTTTGAAAGCTTTGTGAAATGCTCAGGTGACCGACTAAATCACCAGACATGAAAGTTTTCAACCGTTTAAGTCTTAGCATACTCCTTTCCGCTTCTAGTTGCACGTATTCGTGCAAAGGCAGCAGATTTAGCATTGCATTCAACGCGCAGTACGTGTTGAATTTTTAAGGTTTTTTCAAAATCAGATAAAAAATGATACCTGTTTCTGAGCTCGAAATACTCTTCATAAAAACAGTGGCATCGAGCATTAGCAAATCTGACTGCCAAAGGTTTTTTTTTTTGCTTCTTGCACTGCCGTGATGCCACAAACTTCACATTCGAGTTGCAATTACAGGGTGCCCAATCATCATCATTTGGAGTTTGTATGGTAGTTCCTTGATGACTAGCTCTCGTCGCCAATTGCTTTAGAGTTCCACCTAATCCATTGCTTGGACCTTTACCGTATGCCGTTGCAAAAAAGTGCCATTCAACTGGAACGCCAAAGTGTTCTCGATGGTACAGTAAATTCAAAATGTTAAACGTGTTTTTGTACTGTGAACCCGCACCGTCAGAGAACTAATAAATTTTTGTCAGCTTAGTCAGCTGAGATTTAAGGAATTCTATGAATTTCTTCTGGAAAGCGTAAAAGGTTGCTGTGTTGTGATCCAAGGTATCCGAAATGATAACACAATTCAATGGAACAATCTTTCCTTGCTGCGAGAAATAGGCAGCAAATGGGTGAACGGTTGCTTGAGCATTGTTGTAGTGGACCCCTTGTACACTATCCCGAAAAGCAAATGAAAAGTTTGCGTTAGTGTTAGCGTTAATAAAAGACTCTTTGTAGATTTGATATTAATGTCAATCACTTTATTTTTGAAAATGTTAATCAGACTTTTTTAGATCTACTGCTGGGAGTGAACATTATTTCAAGTTTGCAAATGTTTTAAAAGCATGATTGTCACTATCCTTGGTCACATCTATCTTTACAGTAGTTGGAAAGAGGAGGAGGAAATGTTCATGGAATACCTGAAAAACAAATGAAAAGTTTTCCAAAAAGTCGGCCACAACCAGATCTTCTCCGTCGGTCAAGTTGTCCCGAGTGAACTGGTAGAACTCTCCCTGTTTCGCTGCAATATAGTCATGTTTCCTAACAAATGCGGCTTCTTCACTCTGGTGGGCGCAGAGTGTTTCGCTAAGGTTCGCCAGCACTAATCGCTTCTGCTTGAGGATACGATACCCTCCCGAACACTTTTACACTCCTTCTTACCAGCCAGTTCTTTAATCACGTCTACCTCACGCAGGGTTACTATTAGATTTTGAAAAATATCTGGCATGTCACAAATAAAAAATCTGGCAAAATCTGGCAATACACGGAAATGTCAAAATTTAAACTAGCAATTGAAAAGGGTCAAAGAGGTTTTACAAATGTTGATACGCCCTTTACAAATGTTGTCCCAAAATGAGTCATTTTTTGACTCGTATACTCGCATTCGTTAGTAACAGTCAAGCGTGGAATTACACGATTGAATGAATTTACACCGAAATTCTTTTAGTAGGCCAACGAAATTAGTAGGCCATGTAAAACTGCTATTTTTTTTTATTTAAGTGGTGCTTTTTTGTTAGATGCCGCCTTGATGAAATATATCAGATTATATAAGAGTGGTAGAATAAACAAATTTTTAAAATATGAAATGTTTGAAAATCAATATCTCCATGACGGAGCAAATTGTTTTGTCTCGATAAGTGTTTCTTATGTGAAAAAGTCTACTAAACACATTGGAGCCATAAAAATTTAAAAAAAGTGGGGGCATTTTGAGAAAAACGCAAATTATTATTTTAACCACAAAACTAACAATGTTGGCAACACTGTAAAAAATATAAACAGTATTTATTTGATAGCAAATTTAATTTCCTTTGAGAAAAATACTAACCATTGTTTGTAGCTCTTTTATTCATCGAGAAATTCAATAAACAACATATTAACTTTTAAAAAATCTCAAAAAATGGGGGCAGCTCATGGGCCGAGGGGTTCACCGATTGGTCTAAAACTTTGGATTTTTGATTAATAGCCTAGAACAAGTATATCAGCCAAATTTGGTTCGAATCGAAGAGGGTCAATGCATTTCTCCGGTCACTTGATATGGAATGACCCATATAGCATTTAGCAGCCTGAGCTACTTAGCAATTGGAGGGTGTATGATGGCTACACCAAAAGCGACCACTATGCGGTTCGTTATTGCATCGTCCACAATACAAGGCAGCGTGCGGAAGGAGCAGCATCCACTCCATTCGCCCGCAGATGGAGGACGTCCTACTTTGATGTAGACACTTTTAAAGATGCGCTTGAGAGGGAACGAAACTTACGCGAAACCGAAGAAAAGACGGAGTATGCAAAGAGCACGGTCAGACGCCGATAGAATCGAGCGTAGAGGGGCGCTAGTCGCCACGAGACCTCACTAAAGAGGGAGATAAAGGCCAGCAAGCGAGCCTGCTTCGAGGGTCTGTGTCAGAAGGCCAATACGAATCCGTGGGGTGACGCCTGCCGGGTAGTAATGGCCAAAACCAGAGAATCGGCGACTCCAACCAAGCGTTCATCAGAGCAGCTGCAGGTGATCGTTGGGGGACTCTTTCTAAGCTACAAACCGAGATCATGGCTCCCCGCCGCCGTAGATTTGTCCCATGACCAGCGTTCCAGTATCCCAGACCTTAACGCTGTCATAACGACGGAAGGGTGGACGGCTCAGCCGAACACCCGAGACCACGTGGGCATTGACTACGGCACAACGGGGGCCGGCGACGAGGCGACGGTGACGAATGACGAACTCATTGCGATAGCAAAGTCGCTAAAGGTGAACAAAGCGCCGGGACCTGATGGTATCCCGAACATGGCCATCAAGACGGCATTCTGGCTGGATACCGGAATGTTCAGGGTGGTGATGCAAAAGTGTCTGGACGAGGGCGAGGAGATCCATCGGCATATAGACCTATATGCCTGTTGGATACAGCGGGTATGGTGCTCGAGAGGGTAATCCTCAACAGACTGACAACATAAACGGAGGCTATAGGCGGTCTGTCTAATAATCAGTTTGGCTTCCGTAAAGGGAAGTCGACGGCGGATGCCATCCTGTCCGTCACCACGACGGCTGAGGTGGCAATCCAGCGCAAAAGGCGAGGAGTCCGATACTGTGCAGTGGTCACCCTTGACGTGAGAAATGCATTCAATAGCGCCAGTTGGGTGGCTATCGCCGACTCGCTCCAACGCCTTCAGGTTCCTGGGTACCTGTACAAGATTCTCGGAAGCTACTTCCAGAATCGCGAACTGGTATACAATACAGAGGCAGGCCAGAAACGTGTTCAGATCACCGCAGGCGTCCCACAAGGTTCCATCCTGGGTCCGGTGTTATGGAACACGATGTACGATGAGGTACTGCGGCTTGAGTTCCCGAACGAGGTGAAGATAGTCGGGTTCGCGGACGACATCACCCTGGAGATATGTGGTGAATCCATCGAAGAGGTCGAGTTAACGGCCTCGCACTCCATTGGCATTGTGGAGGTATGAACTAGCTCCAGGCAATTGGAGCTAGCCCACCATAAGACTGAGGTCACATTGGTGAATAATCGGAAATCGGAGCAACATGCGACGATCAGTGCAGGTGCACAATAGAATCGAATAGGTTTTTGAGGTATCTTGGGGTTATGATCGATGATAAGCTGTCCTTTGTGAGTCACGTCGATTACGCTTGCAAGAAAGCCTCTATGGCTATATCGGCCTTATTGATGGCCGCATGATATCGAATAGCTCGGAGGTGCAAGGGAGTAAGCGTAAACTCCTGGCCAGTGTCGCCCTGTCCATACTTAGGTACGGCGGGTCGGCATGGATCGCTGCCTTGAGTACCAAGAGCTACGTAAGTAAGCTAGAGAGTACGCACAGGTTTATGTACCTAAGAGTGGTTAGTGCATACCGAACGGTATCACGCGACGCGGTTCGCGTCCTAGCGGGGATGATGCCAATAGGCATGGTCATAAAAGAGGACGTGCTTCGAACAACGTGGATCAAGAGGTATTCGGAAGACCACTAGAGCCGCATCCATGGTTAAGTGACAAAGGGAATGGAAAAACTCCACCAAAGGTCGGTGGACCCACTGACTAATCCCGGAATTAATCGGGTGGGTCGGTAGGCGACACAGTGAAGTGAACTTCCACTTAACGTAGATAGTGTCTGGCCACGGCTGCTTTAGACAATACATGCACAAATATAGGCATGTGCAGTTCTCAGGCTGCAGCGAGTGCGTGGGAGTTGAGGAAACTGCGGAACATGTGTTCTTCGCATGTCCTCGCTTCGACGGCGCGAGATCAGGCATGTTTGTCGTAAGCGGTCACAACACGACTCCGGACAATTTGGTCCCGAGGATGTGCCAGGACCGGGACGTCTGGGACGCGGTATGCGTAGCAGCCTCCCAGAGCGTCCTCGATCTCCAACAAAAGAGAGAGGGGGGGGGGGGGGGGGGTATGTGCTTAGTTTGTCGAGCTAAATTCTACCTCTGGGTCGGTTCGTTTTTTCATGATTTTTCTGAATTACGTCAACGTGCGTATAAAAAACCGCACAGGTTATTTTTTTTTAATAAGCAACTTCAGCCGACTCTTACCTCATTGAATTATGTATATATTAATTGAGCTGAAATTGAATGCTTTTGTTCACGACTTGACTTTGGTTTGTTTCCTTGGAAAATGTGCCTGAATTATAAAGGAAACGTCTAACATTAAAAATGAATCAATGCTGTTTCGATGGATAATTCTCCTAAATTTAAGCCAGAATCTAAATAGTCTATAATATGAAAGAGTGTACATAAGCGATTTCGTTATTTACGCTTGCGTCGGTTTAAAGTTCTGTCCAGTTAGAATCCGGAATCACGTATTGTGTTGCAGCGTCACGGAAAGTGACCGCTGCAAGAATTCTTTTACAGCGGTTTGTTTACCTTGCTCACTTTCTGTGGTATAATTTTCACAGTGTTTCGTGCAGTGAGTCAAAAGTTATTCCAAATGGAATCCGAGAGAAGAGAAAAAAATCTGCAAACCCACGTTGATAATCCTACGTGGTCCGAAATAAAAATCGCCAAATCAACCGTGTATGATGTGCTCAAACGTTTCAGGGAGCGCAAAAGCATGGATCGAGTGCCTCAAGGTAAGCGTCGTCGAGGAACATATGACCGCAAGCTGAACCAGCAGGTGTTGAGAACCGTCAGACCAAAACTTGCACAATCAGATAATGAAATCGCACAAAAATACGCTGATGCCCGCAGTACCGTTCGAAGAATTCGTTTGCGAGCAGGACATCATTCTTATCGAGCCAGCAAGCAACCAAACAGAACGTTGAAGCAAAGTTTCGTTACCTAAACTCGAGCTCGGAAATTGTACCAGCAGGTTTTGACGAAGTACCAAGGATGCCTGCTCATCGACGATGAAACCTACGTCGAAATGGATTTCGGACAGCTTCTTGGCCAAACATTCTACATGGCGACGGCACGAGGAGATGTTGCTGCGAAGTTTAAGTTTGCTTTTATTGACTAATTTGCAACTGATGATTTGGCAAGGGATATGCAGCTGTGCAGCAAAGACCAAAGTGTTCGTGACGAATAAGACGATGGCTTCGAAGCTGTACAAGAAAAATTGCCTCAAAAACCGCGTTTCATTAAAGCCCATAAAGGTCTCGTGAAGTTCTAGCCAGATTTGGCGAGTTGCCACTACAGCCGGGAAGTCATCCAGTGGTACCGCGATAAAAACGTAGATTTCATCGATAAAAACACAAATCCACCCAACTGCCCGCAGTTCCAACCCATCGAGAGATTTTGAGCAGTAATGAAGCGGGTGCTTAAGAAAAGTGGAAAAACGGCACGGGACGCGACTCAGATGAGCAAAATGTGCAACAAATGTGCCATGGAAGTTGACTTCAGAGGTGTGCAGTGTTTGGTGGGAGGAATACAGAAGAAAATGCGAATTTTCATTAGAAACGAAGAAAAATGATTTGTTTTGATATTTTTTCCTAAAAGTACAGTGAATTACCTTTGTTTTGGTGTATTAATTTTATTTGTATGCAATTAGATACAGATGATTTTATAATTCCGGATTCTAAATGGACATATCTTTAAACTGCTCCTCACATGGCACGATGTACTCGGATCGGCATGAGTCCGTTTGTCGATGTTCCGTTCTATCTCTTCGTCATCAAATATTCTGTTATTTGTTTCAAGATTGATCTCATCATTTAACTGTTCGTTATCTTCTGTGAAAGTGGAGAACATAATACGCTTAAAGTTTTAGAGGAAGAATAAATATGATGTGTACCTAAATCTATTCCAAAACTATTGCAATCTATCAGTGAATTATTAGGAAGCTCACCCAATATGTTTTCTAATCCCGAAGAATCGATGATTAGATACGCTGGATGACCCTCAACTTCGTCCATTAGATTTCGCCAGCCAGTATGAATTGACTTGTGTCTTTCAAATCTCCTGACCACACTAGTTTGTTTCGATGCTCTTCAAACGAAATTTTTGCGAAACAGAAAGTTTTTTGTTCTACACTTGGAGAAATGTATAGTAAATTGCTCACCGTCGTTGTTAAATACATTCTCATTGTTCTGTTCCATTGATTGCAACTTGATCGTTCTTGATTGCCATCCAACACATTTAAGCTGTCAATAGGTTAGTATCAAACAATCATAGCCAGCTTGGTGATCGCTAGAATCGATACACAACATCACATCTGCGATATGCTTGAGGCACGCTGAGAAAAAATCATGTAAGTAAGATAGGTGAGTTGTGTAAAGGGTGATACGGTCAAAATTTGGTCAAGGGAAAACGCGTGTAAATCGGTGAAATCGTTTATTTAAAAAATCAAATTAAATTTCTTTTTCAAGTTCAATTAGTATAAAATTCAGGAAAAATATTCAGTTAGGCTTCCGCTTTTCCAAATCCTAATTGCCGGGCCTTACGCTTGACCCCTGCCATCAGATTTTGTACAGCCACCTTGTCCACCTTCTTCGCCGCAGAAAGCCAGTTTGCCTTGAACTGCTGCTCGTGCTTAGCAGTTTTTTTGGTCTTCTTTAGGTTCCGCTTGATAATAGCCCAGTATTTCTCAATTGGGCGGAGCTCTGGCGTGTTTATTTATTATTATTATACTTCATCTGACTATCCGTCTTAATGAATATTAAATATTGAAGGGGAAAAGCCTGTGAGCAAGGCGCAAAAACCCCATATCTTCTTATTACATATACATGGAGAACACAAAACTTCTTAAGGTTGAAGAAGTCGTAATCAATTTGGGCAATGATGATGATTGCCTGCTTCTTTTTCTTCTTCTTCATGTCAAAAAAATATGTTTAGCCATTTTCGGTAATATATCATGACTTACCTTTTTCTAAGCACATTCACTGAGTAGAATTTTTTTTTTCTCAATTTTTTAAGAACGTTTTACTATGCAAAACAGTATGAATTTACTTTAAACTGGTAGTTCTTAAAAACCTGGCTCGCTCACCCAATACACCAATACAAACTCGCCATTTGCTTCTCAAACTAACACACTTATAAGGACCCATCACTTAATTTTTCCATAAATAATTCGTCTTGATTTCCGCATTTTCACAGCTTTTAAAGTGATTCAGAGCTCTCGTGCTGAATTTTTCTTTCTAAAAAAAATCACTTTTTGTTACTTCAAGCACTTTTAAATTAGAAAACTGCTTCCGAAATTTCCAAACGAGAAACAATCCAGGCCACTGTATTGTCCATGTTGCAGAACAGCGCAACTCGTAAAATCACCCGCACCCCAAGTAAAACTTCACGATCCATTTGATCGCATTGCATCTTCGAGATTCTCAACAATATAAGCTACATTTTCGACAGCACACACACTACGCTTCAAGCAAGCCACAGAATCATCGATCATCGACAGTTGCCAGATTTACATCTTGATATTTTTAACTGATGGGTTTTGGCATGCTCAAAAACTGAGATACATCTGTACATAACATGTTGTTTCAGGTGTTTTTTATGCCTTATGATATATTTATTGAGTTGGAAGCAAAATATTTGCTAATTTGCTATGTAACATAATCTACCATGAGCAACAATTTTGATTGAAATAATATTCGTCCCTTATCTGGCAACAATGCTCGTCAGCTGATATTTTCGTTCCGCCCAGTTTCCTCCTATCAATTTGTAAACAATCTTTGCACAGACCGAGCGTAACTTTGACAAAAATTAAAATTAAATCCGGTGATTAGTAATGCCGCAGAAAAGGAAAGCACAACGCACGGCGTTAATTCGTGAAGCAACGAAGCGGTTTGCGCAGGAACAGATGGACGGGAATTTTCAGGAAGAATATTCATCGCTGGATCGATATTCAACTGCTCCAGGCGAGGATCCAGGACACTCATCAACGGATCAAAGTGTTCTGTTTGTCGAAGATCCGATGAGTAGTAATTGCGATTCAGAACGTGAAGATGAAAATGGTCAATGGGATTGTGCACCATCATCAAGTGAGGAATTAATCAGTCAACCAATTTTCACCCCCGTTGATTCTGATGAGTGGAAAAATGTTTGTGATTTGAATGCGAATTTCATCTCGTCGGACTTTTCCGGTGAAACGGAATACAATCGTCGACTACCGGTGATGGAATCCACCGTCGATACGATCCAGTGTTTCAAGGATCAGTGGATTTCAGATCTCACAAATATTCCTCTGTTAGCATCAGGTAAGTAATATTTTATAGATACGCTACTAGAGGATGAATTCGTAAATGAATGAGTTTTAAAAGTGTGGTTATCACTGTAAGAGATAACATAAATAAAAAATATATTAAACTTAAAAAAAAACATCCCTTAAAAAAATATATATATATACATACATATATATATATATATATATATATATATATATATATATATATATATATATATATATATATATATATATATATATATATATATATATATATATATATATATATATATATATATATATATATATTGCGCAGATTGAAGATGATGCATCAACTCTCATTACAAATTTTATAGCATAAACTCATATTCTAAATTTTATAGCAGTTCCGAACCCTTTTAATCGAACGGGAGATGTTGCGAAAAAGAGACGAGAGAATGTAGGAATGAGTATTCCCTTAATTCTCTCTTTCGCCAGTCTTAAAATTGATTTGTTGAGTGGCGGTCGTATTTCACTGCTAGTGCGCGAAGTTTGAAAAAAAAAGAAGTGAATCGTGTAAGAGGAAAGAGGAAAAAAAAAAGAACGAGTATGATTCGAAGGAACTACGGACCGACACCGGGACATGAGACCCAGGATCACGACAATGGGCCATTGTCGTGATCCTGGGTCTCATGTCCCGGTGTCGGTCCGTAGTTCCTTCGAATCATACTCGTTCTTTTTTTTTTCCTTTTTCCTCTTTCACGATTCACTTCTTTTTTTTTTCAAACTTCGCGCACTAGCAGTGAAATACGACCGCCACTCAACAAATCAATTTTAAGACTGGCGAAAGAGAGAATTAAGGGAATACTCATTCCTACATTCTCTCGTCTCTTTTTCGCAATATCTCCCGTTCGATTAAAAATGGCAAATGGATTTAAAGTTTTTGAGGTTTATCCGCCTGTCTATTCGGATCTCTTTTTGACGAAGACTACGTCTTACGGCGGGTGTCAAATGAAAAACTGAAAATAGCGTCCGTCACGAAATGTTACAAATGAAACGCTTATAATTTAACTAATATTTGATAGATTTTCAAGGTGTTGAAATCGACTTATTTTAACGATTATCATCGTTTAACCGTTATATCTATTTATACATATAAAAATGAAATCATGTCTATCTGTCTATCTGTCTGACCCATATAAACTCGGTAACTACTGAACCGATCGGCGTGAAAATTTGAATACAGGCAGTTTCGGGGCTGGAGATGGTCTTTATGATTGTTTGAGACCCCTCCCCTTCTGGAAAGGGAGGCTCCCATAAAAATTAACACACTTTTTTGCATAACTCGAGAATTAATCGAGCAAATAGAACCGAATTTGGCATGTTGGGTTTTTTTTTTTAAGGCAAACAAATGTTTCAATGGTAGTTTGAGACCCTCCTCTATTCTGAAAGGGGGGCTCCCATACAAAAGAATCACAAATTTATGCATAACTTGAAAACTAATCAAGTAAATGACACCAAATTTGGCAGGTGAAGGTGTTTGAAGGCAATAAATGTTTCTAAAATGGCTCGAGACCCTCCTCTCTCTGAATGAAGGGGGCGCCCATACAAATGAAACACAAATTTCTGCCTAACTCGAGAACTAATCAAGCAAATGGAACCAATTTTAGCAGGTAAAGGTTTTTGAAGGCGAGAAATGTTTCTGAGGTGACTCGAGACCCTCCCCTTTCTGAAAGGGGAGCCTCCCATACAAATGAAATGCACATTTTTGCATGACTTGGGAATGAATCAAGCAAATAAAACCAAATTTGTCATGTGGAGGTTTTTGAACGCAAAAAATGTTTCTAAGGTGACTCGAGACCCTCCTCTTTCTGAAATGGGGGCCCCCCATACAAATGGAATACAAATTTCGGCCTAACTCTGGAATAAATCAAGCAAATGGAACCAAATTTGTCATGTGGAGGTTTTTGAACGCAAGAAATGTTTCTAAAGCGAGTTGCGACCCCTCCGCCTTTTAGAAGAGGGGGGCTCTCATACAAATAAAACACATTTCTACATAACTCGAGAACTAATCAAGCAAATAGTACTAAATTTGGCATATGAAAGTTTTTGAAGGCAGTAAATGTTTTTAAGGTGACTCAAGGCCCTCCTCTTTCTGAATGGAGGGGGCTCCCATACAAATGAAACACAAATTTCTTCATAACACGAGAACTAATCAAGCAAATGAAACTAAATTTCTTAGGTGCAGGTTTTTAAAGGCAAGAAATATTTCTAAGGTGATTCGAGACCCTCCCATTTCTAAAAAGGGGGGCTCCTATACAAATGAAATACAAATTTCTGCATAATTCGGGAATGAATCAAGCAAATGGAATCAAATTTTGCAGGTGGAAGTTTTAGAACGTAAAAAATGTTTCTATGATGGTTTGAGGTCCCACCGTCTCCTAGAAGAGTACATCCCTTAGTAGTACACTTCACTCAAATCAGTAAAAGCTACTTCAATGTAACTCAATCAGGTCACAATCAAGTGGTTGCAACTTATTATGATGGTTGGGTGTTGCTTGGGACCCCAGCAGCGTTGTTTCCTCAGTGCACTAAGGAAGATGTTTGTTCATGCAAGTAAAGGCAAAACAAAATTTGATTTTTGATGCTTTTTTCAGACCTTTTCCTTCGTCCTTGACCTGTTCAGTTAATTGCTTTTACAATTAGGTTATTGCCTACTCACAACTTAGTGTTCTAGATGCACTTTCACAGTTGTTAATTGAGAGCTTTCGCTGCCCCCTCTATTCCCCTCAATCGGACCGGGAACTGAACCCACCATCTCTGGCTTGATAAAACCATGCCTTTATCCAGCATTCTGAATAGCTGAGACCATTTCAACTTATAAATAATGTACCATAAAATCAAAGTTTTTTCTTAATTATAGAGCTTTGTGTTCATCCGATCATTTTTCGGGCCCGTAAACGTGGTGAATCAACAGATCTCAGCTTATACAACTTTCTCGTTTCGACTTAATTCATATCTTACTGTTACTTACTTTAAATCTGTTTATAGTTCTATGTATTCTAACATGAAAGAAAAGAGTTGTAAGAAAATATCAGACCCACCTCCCTGATTTCATAAATTGTGCCACTTATATCGGTGTTCTTCCAGTCAACTGGTAGCTTATAACCATCACACGATCATTGAGCGTCTCACCGTATTTAAATCGTATAATTGAATGCCATGTTCGTAAATGATTAATTTTAATGTAAATCTTAAGACTTATCACGAAAACAACATCTCACATGTGACATGAAAACCCATTTATCGAAAAGCGATACGCAAGCAATTTCACTTCGTGAGTTAATAAAATATACATTGCAGGACATTTCAATACTTCCCACGAAAACACATGGCTCAAATACGGGTGCACGTGTAGTGGTAAGCTTAAGATTAGATTTTGATTTTCATTTTCTCACACACATGTTCAAATAGATTTACCAATACAAGGAAAATTCAATCATTGATTTCGAAAAATAATGACGAAGTCTTCAACCTTAAAAGTATACATAACACAAAATAAATTAATAACATGAAAATTCTAATTCGTGGTCTAGTAATAAAAGTAATTATCCTCAGCACATAAGTCAGGTCTCGTCAAGTCCTCGTCGAACATCCGCCAAAAATTCCGAAAGTCTTCGCTTAAATGTTTCAACAGATGCATTGAAGTCGAACAGCAAGTACACCTGGTTGAACGTAGCTGACATAAAGCGGATGGGATCGTGCTGACCATACAAAGCATTGCGAGATTCAAGCATCAAGAAATCACGTTGGCGAAGTATTCGTTCTGGGGCGTATATATTCAGCTGCTCAAGGATCCTCGGTGAGTCCATATCGCCAAAAAGAATCTTGGCTACAAAAACAGATTGCGCAGTACTTCTCCTTTTTTCCAAGGTTTCTATGCCTAGCAATCTGCATCGGTCCTCGTAGTGCGGTAAATTGAGCGGATTTTGCCATGGGAGATCCCGCAGAGCATACCTGACGAATTTCCGTTGGATTGATTCAATCCTAGCAATCCAGATCGATTGATAGGGACACCAAACCACAGCATTGGATTCAAGGATCGACCGCACAAGAGCACAATAAAGGGATCGAAAGCATAGGGGGTCACGAAATTCATTTGCTATTTTGAAGATGAATCCCAGCTGTCGGTTTGATCTGGAGATAATATCGTCATAGTGTGATCGAAAGGTAAGAGCTGGGTCAAGGATAACTCCCAAATCCCGTACTGGACGAACATGTTCTAAAGGCTGACCGTCGATGATGTAATCAAAAACAATAGGCTCATGTTTTCTGTGGAACGAGATAACGTTGCACTTGTGAATGCTTAGTGTAAGCATGTTTCTAGAACACCATTCAGCAAAACAGTTCACATAATGTTGTAGTGTAAGGCAGTCTTGAACGTTTGTCACAACCATATAAATTTTTACGTCGTCAGCATAAAATAATCGGCAAGCTGGTGGCAGCACTGAAGAGAGTTCATTGATGAAAATGTTAAACAGTAGAGGCCCCAGGTTGCTTCCTTGTGGCACACCTGATAAATTAGTAAACGGTTCAGAGGATTTATTTCCAATCTTAACAATCAGTTTCCGATCTGCTAGATATGATCTGAACCAGCTGGTCAATGATGATGCGATACCTAATCTATCCAGTCGTTTGAGCAAAATCTCATGATCAACACGATCAAAAGCAGATTTCAGGTCGGTATATACAACGTCCACTTGTGTTCCATGATCCATTGCGCGCACGCAGAAAGAAGTAAATTGGACGAGATTCGTAGATGTTGATCTCTTGGGATAAAAACCATGTTGATCCAAGGAAATGTGGTTCTTACAGGAAGCAAACAGCATATCATTAATGATGATTTCAAATACCTTGGAGCAGGTGCACAGCGACGTTATTCCACGATAATTCTCGATGTTTCGTTTATCACCTTTTTTATGCACAGGGAACATGATGGAGAATTTCCAGCTAGAGGGAAATCTTTGCTGCTGCAAAGAGGTGTTGAACAACAGTGTCAAAGGATGAGTCAGAGCATCACAACATCTCTTCAAAATGCATGAAGGGATACCATCATGGCTAGGTGAGGAGGAATATTTCAGTTTGTTGATGGCAGCTTCAACGTTCTGAGGAGTGACCTGGACATTTCCTAGTGAGCAGACATCGCGCGGTGTTTCTATACATGCATTTTCGACTTGAGCAGGAGATGACGTGGTGTCATTGAAAGCAGACTTGAAGTGTTCAGCAAACAGATTGCACTTATCGGAAGCAGTACTGGCGAGATCGTTACGTAGAAACATCTCAACTGGTAATCCATTATCCTTACGTTTGGAGTTCACGAATTTCCAGAAACTTTTAGGATTTTTTCTAAGTTTCTCTTGCATACGTAGAGTATAACGTTTGTACAAGAAGCAGTTGTAAGTCCGATATCTGCTACTTGCTCGATTGAAAGCCTGCTTAGCGAGTGGGCAACGAACTCTACAGTAATTTCGAAGTGCTCTAGATCTCATACGCTTTAAATGTCGCAGGTGTGTATTCCCCCAAGCCGGTTTTTGATTAGGTCTCCGCATAGGGACATAATCAGCGATAATGGTGTTGGGAGGGTTCTTGTCCTTGGGAACCACCTGCACGTTGTTGGCGGCGTACCACTCCATGGCCTTTTTACCGTAATGGCAAGATGCCAAATTCGGCCAAAACAGTACGGAACAACCGTGTTTCTTCAGGAAAGGCAGCAGACGTTTATTCAAACACTCTTTCACGTAAATTTCTTGGTTGACAGTCCCGGAAGCTATGAAAATGCTGCTTTTCAAGCCACAGGTACAGATGGCTTGCCAAACCAGATATTTCTTTGCGAACTTTGACAGTTTCGTGTGCTTGAAAATATCTGTTACCTTTCCCCTTCCTTTTGCCGTATAAAACTCCTGTCCCGGAAGCTGCTTGTAGTCGGCTTTGACGTAGGTTTCGTCGTCCATTACCACGCAGTCAAACTTCGTCAGCATCGTCGTGTACAGCCTCCGGGATCGCGCTTTGGCCGTCGTATTTTGTTTATCATCGCGATTTGGAGTCACTACCTTCTTGTAAGTCGATAGTCCGGCTCGTTTTTGGCTCGATGCACGGTTGTAGACGATACACCCAGCTTATTTGCGGCATCTCGGAGAGATAGGTTAGGGTTTCGCTTGAAACTACCGGCAACTCTCTTTGTCGTCTCAGCGGCTTCCGGTTTTCGATTTCCCCCCGATCCAGACTTCCTGGCTGTCGACAAACGTTCCCCAAACACTTTAATTACATTTGTAACGGTTGATTTGGCAACTTTTAGCGATTTTGCCAACTTTGCGTGCGAGTAGCTCGGATTTTCGTGATGCGCGAGCAAAATTTTGATACGCTGCTCTTCTTGCTTGGACGGCATTTTGACAACTGAAGAGTGAATTCCAAAATCAAAATAGGAGCAACATTCTACACACACACCTTCAAAATGAGGGGTGTTCAGGTTTTTTAAATGAATTGAAAGAAATACGTCAAGTTGATATTGACCAAATTTTGACCGTATCGCCCTTTATGGTACGAGAATGTACCTACTGATGATTGAAGATTGTTGTACTCAGTAAACAGCCTTCAAGCTCTTTGACATCGCAGCAGGTCACTAAGATAGACGATCGTTCTTGTGCGGCGACATGCAGCTGTTCCAATGAAATAAAGACTCCGGGAAGAATCAGCTCAGATTGAGAGTAAGTCACGCTCGATCAGGAATCGATTTCTTTGTCAAATAAGATTTCACGCAGTCGGACAGTATTGGAAACCACTTCTCTAAAGTATACGGGATTTTTACCCCACACGAGAAACCATTTCAACTAAATTGTGGATGCTTGAGTAACTACGAAAGATAAGGAATCAATATCCAAAAAGCGCCGAGAAATATGTCCAAAGATTGATTTTCTTATTCCATTTCCTGAAGACAATACGAAACTACTTTCTTTTTTTCACTGCTTATGATCTCATCTTGAGTACATTCTACGAACTCAATCCAGCAGCGTTGAGTGACATTCCACATTTGCTGTACTATGCTACCGGTCTGATGCTGAGTAAAACCCCTCGAACCACCAATCGTCGTCATTGTCGCCACCGTCAACGATAATGACATCGACGGTCATAACGATCCGTGCATGATTTAAATTGTAAGTAATTTTCGCCACCAGCCACACCATAGCACCACGTAAATCATAAAGGAACGCATGCTGTCCGGAATCCGGGTCGGCAGACACGGCAACCGGAATAAACTGTAGTGTGTAGGAACTGTTGGAAGTGCGTGTGTCGTGCGGCTTTCTCGAGTCGCATCTCAACTGGCAGTTCAATTTCTTGGAGAAGGGAAAGAAGGGCAAGGAATCGTTATTTCATTAAAAACAGTATACACTCAAGCCTCTACGGCGCATCGCGATGCCAGTTGGAGATCCATAAGGACGATCGTTTCCATTCCATACAAGTGAGTCGTTGTCGCTGTCGCCATCGTCGTGTCGTTGTTAGGTGCGAAAATATGCGATCGCACGTAAAGATGCACATCCGGATTCTGTTCTTGTTGGGTTCATTTATTTTAGTCATGACCGACCGCCATCGTCGATTCACGGATTCAGAGTCGTTGAAGGGAAACTTGCAACCCAATAAAGGCGAGGTCGTTTGCATATGAAAGCGAATGCTGACAATGTCGGTTGTGCTATAGATATGCCTATTCGAATTACTTATAGGGAATGGGAAGAAAATGGGCAAGTTCTTCCGTTGCTTTCAAAACAATTAAGTTTTAATGGTACCGAATAAAATAATACATAAACTTAGTATGGTACCATCGTAATATTTCTTGCTTTGGACTCATTAGGCTTAATAGAATAAAAAAAATAATACGAAATAGGTAAGTATGTAATAGAAACCACTCAATGTATCATTAAGAACGACATGTAATATGAATTGTTGCTAGGGTTACGTGTTTAGGTCTACCCAAGTGTAATTGACACTACTTTAAAAAAAAACAACAACAACCAAAAGCGTAACGTTGAAAATAGGGTTCTTCCTGGTGAATAAAATTTTATAAATAGTTCCGATTTAATCTCTTTCCAGACTGCATTCCAGGGTTGCACATTAACATTATATATTTTATTCTTTAATAATAAATTGAATAATAATTTAAACTGTACCTATAAACAGTTGCTAGTGTGCGAGCCTCAACTTTTTTGCGAAAAATATACATTTACCACTACTGATTAGTGGTAGTATTTTAGTTAGAAAATTGGGCAGAAGGATCTTAGATTTTTATAAACTTTCTCCACGCATATAATTTACTAACAAAGAACAGGAATGATCCGACTTTTCGGACATCACTTATTTGAAAAATACATAACTCAGGAACGGTGCATTGTAGAATACAACTATTCCCCGAATTATAAGGAAATTCGCTCAAATACTAGGCTGACTGAAAAGTCCTTTTATTTTCCTACAGATGACGTTGGTAATTACCAATGTGAACCATTTTCTATGAGCTTCACTCCTTGAATGGCGGCTGTCAATTCAGCCATTTCTGTTCAGCATTCATTAGTGATAACAGTGAGAAAAGACCGATCAGCAAGTTTTTTTAAATAGAAAAATCCGAGTTTCGAGTTTTGATAAAATACTATTTTCTACGCAAGCCAAGCTGAACAAGTATTTTCCAGACTCTGCTCCGTCGATTCAAACGATTCATAAGTGGTTTGCTGAATTTCGTTGTGGCCGTACGAGCACCGTTGACGTACCGCGTTCTGGACGCCCAAATGAGGCCACTACAACAGAGATCGATAGCTGAAACCGATGGCTATTTTGAAGGACTTCCGAAGGAGTTGATTTCGTCCAAATTTGCTACTAGGTAGAAAGATAATTCAAACGTAGGTTAAAAAAATTCACATATAAAAATGGGTACAACGTAAGGAATGTAGTGAAAATAAGCTATTCACATACATTTGCGCCGTACGCGTCTATTTGAAAAGGTTTATCTGTTCATCATAGCATGCCGTGCGTTTGACTGTCATCTTTTGTTTATTTACTTGTTCGTTTTGAAAAAGTCGCGCATTGAAAAATACGTGGAAAGGGTGTAACTATGCGACAATTGGCGAAGCGCTTTGGAACTCATGACGCGAGTGTAAATCGATCATAAGGGGATTTTTTTACTATCGTACTGATTGGGCCGAAGGGTGTCAGATTGTTTCGAAACTTTGTCCACGCGTTGGGCTCATGAATATATGAACAAAAATACTATAAAAATATTCAGGGTTGCCAGGGTTTCTTCTTCATGCTGTAATGAAATTTTCTCAAGAATTTGGTTAAAAATATTTCCTTCAAAATTTTCCACAGTGAAGGATTTATTTTTGGAAAAGGCGGAAAAATCATTTTCTGAGTTATGGAAAATTTTGAATAAATTTTTGTCTTGTCTATTAGTTCATAAGCTTACATTGGTGAAATTTTGGCGACGGGCGTTTTTCTTGTTTCTGTTTTTGAATGTTCGAAAAACTATGGGCCTGTCACTCGAATTCATACAAAAATGGAGATTTTTTTAATAATAGTAAGGGTTTGGGCCGAAGGGTCTGAGATTGTTAGGAAACATTGCCCACGCGTAGGGCTCATAGACTTATGAACAAAAACCAACATTAAAAAATTCAGAATTGCCAGTTTCCCAAAAAAAAAAAAATCCACACTAAAGGAAAATTGCTTAGAAAACCGGAAAAACCATTTTCTGAGTCATGCTAATTTTTTAAAACAATATTTTTTTGTTTATCAATTCATAAGCTTACATTGGTGACATTTTGGCGATGGGTTTATTTGTTTGTTTTTGAGTAATTCTCGAAAAAATATGGGTTCGCGTATGCTTATGAAATAATAAACAAGAAAACATGTACATTTTCATGTCAAAACTTTTCATGACTCAGAAAATGTTTTTCCGGCATTTTCATGCAATTTTTCTTCCCTGTGGAAAATGTTGTAGGAAAACTGGCAACCCTGATTTTTTTAAAATATTGTTTTTGTTCATATGTTCATGAACCCTACGCGTGGACAAATTTTCGTAACCCTTCGGTCCAAACCTGTACGATAATTAAAAAAATCCCCATTTTTGTATGAATTCGAGTGACAGGCCCATAGTTTGAATGGTCGACAAACTATGGGCCTGTCACTCGAATTCATACAAAAACAAGAAAAACCTCCATCGCCAAAATTTCACCAATGTAAGCTATAAATCAGGAACCAGCGTCGGAATGATTCAATGTATCATAAAACGGTATCACCTGAAGACCTACAAGAAACAGAAAATAACCGAATCAAGGTGCAAAGCAGAAGCAACGCGCAGCAACAAGCGCCTGGAAAATGAATTCGCGAGTTGTGCAGCGACTGGATGCATGTATTTAGACGTCGACGAGACCTATGTCAAAGAGGACTTAAATACCCTTGTCCACAACATTACATTGCCGTCGTAGGAGAGGATGGGAGCGTCTATTCAAGTGGAGAAGTTTGGTCGAAAAGTGCTGGTATGGTAAGCCATATGATCCTGGATTCAACATTTTTTTACACTACCGAAACAATCAATTGCTGCCTTTTTTATCAGAAGCATAGTACCTCTCTTCTGTTTGTGCCGGATTTAGCGTTGGCGCATTACGTCGAAACAGCTCTAAATCAGCTCACAGAAAATATCATAGATTTTGTTGAGCAAGACATGAATCCGCCAAATTTCCCTCAGCTTCAGTTCATCGAACGCTATTGGGCGATTGTGAAGAGGGTCTTTAAAAATACTGGCAAAGCAGCTGAGAATATGTAAGAGCTCAAAAAAAGTTGGGCTAAGACGTCAAAAAAATGTGATGAAGCACTTGTCCGGAACTTGATGGCAAGTCTTCGATCAAAAATTCGCAAATTTGTGAAAGAATAATATTAATTTCATCCAATCTTTACAAAGTTCAATCCCGTACAATAATGAATCATCCATTTGTTTGAATTAAACTTTTTTTATATATTATTTGAAAAAAAAGTATGTGGATGTCTTATTTTCGATACAGTCGTTTCACGTGTCATTAATTCATCAAATAGTTCAGTGCAACATCAAAATTAGTATGACAGAACGCCACACGGCTAATGGACTCACCGAACTAATCTATGAATTATGTCTAGGGTCTAGGGTCTCTACACTCAAGATTTTGTTGATTGTGCACGGTAACAATTATCGATAAGACGAAATCCAGTTTTCGATATGAATGTTTATCGAAAAACAGACAAGCACGTTTGTCGTCTTTCGACTTTTGGTTGATGATCAAAATTGCATCGATTATTGCCAGTTGAGGATGTACACTTGGGTTAAACATTTGGTTACAAATATTATTGATTGTGGATGGTTTTCAAAACTTCATAAGCTGGAACGAAAACTGACGCTAAAACAATATTTTCTGTTTCTCACAGCACATTACGATTGCTTAACTGGCCTTATTTCTTTGTAAAAAGTTGCGATGAATTCTCTTAGTCCGTCCAGGAAGCACATGTTTGGTATAAAGAACGCTGCTTGAGGTGGCTGCCATCAATTCACGGTCTGGTCTAGGATTTGTTCGTTAAGGAAAATTTCACGACCCTTCGATGCAAGTTACTTACCTATCAAACCAAAGAGTGGGCTTCTACTGTACACAGAAGTTGACTCCATTCTACAGGGTGCGGCAGAAAATAATGCGAAAATGTTCAAACTTGAGTATTGGGTTAATTCGTGTAGCTAGTGACTAATTTCTGTCGAAAGTGTATTTGTTTATGTTTACTTTCAAGTGCTGCATCCAAACATTCTTTATTACATTCTTTATTACAAATTTCAGAGCCACAGTGAAACGCCACTTGATTACGGACCGGGTCAACGAACTACGAGTGACTCGTTCCAATAGATTGCTTTCCTTGTTGAAGAAGGAAAAATTGATAATACTGTTCTCCGACGAAAAACTTTTCAGCATCGATGCTGTGGCCAACAGCCGCACGGACCGTAAAATTTCACCGCAGAAAATGGAGAACGTTTCGGAAAAAGTGAAATTCAAATTTCAAACCAAACATCCGGCTGGTGTCATGATGTTTGGCTTGGTGGCGTACAACGGTTTAAAAATGTCGCCTGTTTTCATTGATGCTGGAGTTAAAATCATTACCGAAGTGTATACCGGTATTTTAAAGGACCAAGTGCTTCCCTGGGTGAAGGCCAACTTCTCCGAGGATCAAAACGTTGTCCTACAGCGCAGGATGGAGCGCCGTGTCACACGTCCAATCGAACCCAACAATGGTTGAACGATAACATGAAGTTTTGGCCGAAGGATTTGTGGCCCCCTAGCAGTCCAGATCTTAATCCGTTGGATTATTCGATTTGGGCATATGTTGAAGCACGAGCCTGCGAAACATCACACTCTAGTGTGAAAACCCTGAAGTCAACCATAACACGCACATGGCAGTCATTGTCGGAGGACTACGTCCGAAAGGCATGCTCTGGCTTCCGGCGTCGGCTCGAGGATGTTATTAATAAAAATGGAGGACACATTGAATAAATTTGTTTAAAACGACTTTATAAAGATAACTGCACTCGAAAATGTTGATATTATTGCTTCAATTAGTTGAAAATGGGAGTTGAAAGAAATAGAACAAATTTTCGCATTATTTTCTGCCACACCCTGTATTCAACATGCCCGGCCAATGAATGAACGATGAGAGGTTCTCCCAGCAACTGATGCAATTCGTTTTTCATTGGCCTCCTGCACGTTCCATCTTCTATCCACACTCCAACGTATATCATATGTCGCACTTTCCGTTTAAAAACACCAAGATCACGATGGTCCTCCACGAGCATTGTCCATGTTCGGCGAGCTTAGCGTCTTTCGGAAAAATTAAGCACGGTTGCCAGCCATAATGCGCTTTTGTATTTCTCTGCTGGTGTCGTTGTCAGCGATCACTAATGAGCTCAGATTCGATGCAAGAAGCATGCCATACAATTATACCAATACAAAAAAAGATACTGGCATCGTAAACTATCTACTAATAACTGTAGAAGTGCATTTACACCATTACACAATGGGCAAAAATGGATCCAAAATCCTATTTATTTAGACGGCGCAAGGTAGGAGTCCTGAAAAACAGCTTATCTTATGGGAAAAAATGCGGGAATCCAATGGTGTTGGAGTTTCCCATGTTGTCATTTCTTCCCTCCTTTTGGATGCAAACTAGAATTATTACCGAAACACTATACTTGGTGCTACTATATTGAACCCAAATGCACTGGAAATTTTCTGAAGCTGAAGAACTGTAGGGAACAAAATTTTACTTTGATCGGATGCCAGGAAGTGGTCCATTTTACCCGATTTTTCCTCACACATACATAAACTCATGTACCATGCCGTTTTGAAGATCGTTACTAGTAAAATTGCTCTCACTTGCACTGTACTTACGTAAAAATGTCCGAAGAATCGAATGGTGATAGTTTCGTTTAGGGTAGACCTCAGTAAATTGTCCATTCTACCCGAATTCCCCTCATAATTTAATAATCTCATATATATTATGCTGTCATCTTCCAACGGCGCTGGTAATATTGTTCTCAATTTCACTTGTGGGTCATTCCATATCAAGTGACCAGAGAAATGCATCGACCCTCTTCGATTCGAACCAAAATTGGCTGATATACTTGTTCTAGGCTATTAATCAAAAATCCAAAGTTTTAGACCAATCGGTGAACCCCTCGGCCCATGGGCTGCCCCCATTTTTTTGAGATTTTTGAAAAGTCAATATATTGTTTATTGAATATCTCAATGAATAAAAAAGCTACAAACAATGTTAAATACTTTTCTTAAAGGAAATTAAATTTGCTACCAAATATTTTTTATATTTTCTACAGTGTTGCCAACATTGTTATTTTTGTGGTTGAAATATTAAATTGCGTTTTTCTCAAAATGTCCCCACTTTTTTTTTAAATTTTTATGGCTCCAATGTGCTTAGCAGACTTTTTTACATAAGAAACACTTGTCGATACAAAACAATTTGCTCCGTCATGGAGATATTGATTTTTAAACATTTCATGTCTTAAAAATTTGTTTATTCTACCACTCTCACATAATCTGTTTTATTTCATCAAGGCGAATCTAACAAAAAAGCACCGTTTGAATTTTTAAAAAAATAGCAGTTTTACATGGTCTACTCATTTTGGTGGCCTACTAGAAGAATTTCGGTGCTCTGAGAGGTTAGTGCGAACCATGAAAAAATGCATTAAAGAGAAAGGAATTATCTGTTCCTCTAACCCCAAGAAAGGCAATCGTGTTCATAAGACATAGTGCAGAAAGTAAAAGCGTTTTACCGTGAGGCCAGGGATGCCGTTATGCCAGATTTATCAGGCACTGCCAGACTTTTTATAGGCAAAAAGACAAAAAGAGAAACCCTGCATAATGCCAGACTTTTTGAAATTAGAACAGAATAAAAAAAAAAACGTCATTCAATCCTGCTCCACTAAAGCGTTAAGTGATCTGCGTGACTGCAGTCCTCGTCCACTGAAAACGATTCGTAGCAATTTTGTAATTCCTCGCTTGACTAGTACTAAAGAATGCGAGTATACGAGTCAAAAAATGACTCATTTTGGGACAACATTTGTAAAGGGCGTATCAACATTTGTAAAACCTCTTTGACCCTTTTCAATTGCTAGTTCAAATTTTTACATTGCCAGATTTTGCCAGATTTTTTATTTGTGACATGCCAGATATTTTTCAAAATCTAATGGTAACCCTACATGAGGCATGAGGCAGACGTGATTAAAGAACTGGCTGGTAAGAAGGAGTGTAAAAGTGTTCAGGAGGGAACATCTCGTATCCTCAAGCAGAAGCGATTAGTGCTGGCAAACCTTAGCTAAACACTCTGCGCCCACCAGAGTGACCACTTGTGTGAAACTTGAAATAATGTTCACTCCCAGCAGTAGATCAAAAGAAGTCTGATTAAGATTTTAAAAAATAAAGTGATTGACATTAATATCAAATCTACAAAGAGTATTTTATTAACGCTAACACTAGCGCAAACTTTTCATTTGCTTTTCGGGATAGTGTACAAGGGGTCCACTACAACAATTCTCAAGCATTCGTTCATCCATTTGCTGCCTATTTCTCGCAGCAAGGAAATATTGTTCCATTGAATTGTGTTATCATTTCAGATACCTTGGATCACAACACAGCAACCTTTTTTGCTTTCCAGAAGAAATTCATAGAATTTCTTAAATCTCAGCTGACTAAGCTAACAAAAATTTATTAGTTCTCTGACGGTGCGGTTTCACAGTACAAAATAAATGAATTTACTGTACCATCGAGAACACTTTGGCGTTCCAGCTGAATGGCACTTTCTTGCAACGGCATACGGTAAAGGTCCAAGCAATGGATTAGGTGGAGCTCTAAAGCGATTGGCGACAAGAGCTAGTCTTCAAGGAACTACCATACAAACTCCAAATGATGATAATTGGGCACGCTGTAATTGCAACTTGAATGTGAAGTTTGTGGCATCACGGCAGTGCAAGAAGCAAAAAAAAACATTTGGCAGTCAGATTTGCTAATGCTCGATGCCACTGTTTTTATGAAGAGTATTTCGAGCTCAAAAACGGGTACCATTTTTTATCTGATTTGATTGAGCCAAAGAAGTACAGTTTTAAAAAATAGGAAATCTGTAAACCTGTTCTTGAGTTAAATCGTGACATACCGTTCCATGTCATTTCTATTTTTTTAGAAAGATAGATAGATAGCTTGATGATTCGATTGACAAAAAAATGAATACTAGCATGAATATCTATTTTGAAAATGATCACAAATAATACGTCAGATGGCAACACTGAAGATTGTTCTCGAATTGGAATCTGGCAATAAATAATTGCTAGCACAATCACCTATTGCGATTTTTATTAGACCCATTTTCAGAAAACACTTTGAATATGATAACACTATTTTTGAATTTTAATGCATTGAATATAAAACATGAAATGTTTAAAAATCAATATCTCCATGACGTAGCAAATTGTTTAGTATCGACAAGTGTTTCTTATGTAAAAAAGTCTGCTAAACACATTGGAGCCATAAAAATTGAAAAAAAAGTGGGGGCATTTTGAGAAAAACGCAATTTAATATTTCAACCACAAAAATAACAATGTTGGCAACACTGTAAAAAATATAAAAAATATTTATTTGGTAGCAAATTTAATTTCCTTTAAGAAAAGTATTTAACATTGTTTGTAGCTTTTTTATTCATTGAGATATTCAATAAACAATATATTGACTTTTCAAAAATCTCAAAAAATGGGGGCAGCCCATGGGCCGAGGGGTTCACCGATTGGTCTAAAACTTTGGATTTTTGATTAATAGCCTAGAACAAGTATATCAGCCAATTTTGGTTCGAATCGAAGAGGGTCGATGCATTTCTCTGGTCACTTGATATGGAATGACCCTTATGTAAGAATGTCCGAAGAATTTAATGATGATGATGGTTTCATTTACGGCTGTCCTCAGAAAATGTTGCCCTATTTCCTCTCACACTTGAGAAAAAAACTCATATATCATGCGGTTTAAAAGATTGTCATTTTTACATTAGATTCAATCGAAGATTTTCCATCTCATAAATAAAATACAGTAATGAAATAAAATAAGTTCATTCTAATGTAAATCGACTACAAAAGTTTGCTCTACAACGTATCATTGTCTTAGCTTCCATCAAAATCTGTATAGCTGTCGTCAGCATTATCTACGGTAGCTTTATTATTAACGAGATGGAGGTAGTCGTTTCGCATAGTTGAATTCCGTCAAGATGGTATCTTCCAATTTGTTTCTAAATACTGAGAATTTCGGCGAACTTTTACAGATCAGTTAAAAAACGTCGCGCCTTGTTGCCTGTGTTGCTGTTATCGCTGCCTCCAATTTTTGGTCGTTTCACGCTCACCTCAAACGCATCCTCGAGTTGTTTTATGAGATGATTCCGGTATGAGGGAAATCGGGTAAAATGGACAATTTCCAGAGGTCAACCCTAAATGAAATCATCACCATTCGATTCTCCCGTCATTTTTACACTTGAGTGCAAGTGAGAGCAATATTACTAGCGCCGATCATCAAAACGTATGGTATATGAGGTTAATAAATTATGAGGGGAAATCGGATAAAAAGGACAATTTACTAAGGTCAACTCTAAACGAAACCATCACCACTCGATTTTCAGGACATTCTGGAATAAGTTTATACAGTTCATAAGCAAACAATCATCCAAATCATAGAAAGATACGATTGTTCAGATGACGAGCGTACAGCGTTACAAACGCAATGATGGAAGGAAAACAGTGAAGTCTATCAGGCTTCACTTTTCAGATCCGTAAATTAGTAAACATCGCTCGGAAGGACTGTCAGGGGTCATCGCCCGACATTTTATACTTTGTGTCTGATCCAAGTCGCTACCAAATCATGCTCCGAAATTCCGTACACGTCAACCGACCTTCAAGCCGAACCCGACTGGAGTGCATCACAGAAAGAACAAAGTAAGTTTTTATCGTCTCGTGGTAGCCATAAATTTCATCATTCAAAAGGTACGTTGCCAACCACGAGCGAGTTCCATAAATCATCCTCCCGATGGCCAAAGCCATCGTGATGCATGCATTTGCGATTCATAAAAGGACTGCAGCAGCCACTTGAGAAGAGAAAAGAAGAGCACCATGCTGATGAAGATTCCCGCATCATAAAGCACCATGCTTTGCCAGATGAGACTCAGACACATTCGAAGAGCGATAGAGCAATGAGAAAAAAAACCGGGTTCCTCTTCGAGGCTAATGAGTTTGATCGTGATTTAAATCGTTTCAATGAAGAATTATTGTTAATTTAAATATATTCACATGCAGAGACATAAACACATACACAGCCTCGAACACCCATAAATGCTGACGGTTCATTACGGATGCACAAACGCGTGGCCGGCATCATTATTTGTGCAGCAATCACTTTTGGTCTCGTTTTCAATTAATTCATCATTATATAACCCCTGTCGGATGGCTGGAATACGTAAGGGCAACGAAAGGGACACATAACTAGCGACAATCAGCAGCCCAACAGTATCATCATATCGTTAGCAAATATGTACAGTACTCTAAGTATGATTGCCATGCCCCTCCACTTTCCGATGGCTGGGTTGGTTTGGCAGTTCTGTGAATGAAACCCATTCATTATATCAACTTCGAGCTTCCAACGATATGGCCTGTTGATTCGAGTAACCTATTCATTCTAGTGCCGGTATAGCACCCCGATGAATCTGGAGCATAATGTGCCATCCCACCAGCAGATTGTGATGATGATCATGACCGTGTGTGTGTTTGAAGCAATATGTAGAGAATGATTAAATATCATACACGCGTACGCCTTTAGTGATGGGTTTTGATTTGAGGTGATATGATCTACAAAATTCGATGCAGTTTAAAAGGGGTTTATGGAGCCCCTATGTTATGGTTTCAAGTTTCGATTAATTTATTACAAATTGGTGAATTGAACTCTGCCCCTTCGCTCAAACAGCAGACGATTTATTTTCGAGTTGGAAATGTCTAAATTTTATCTTTTCGAATCTTCATGAATGTCAATCAAAAACTATGGCACATCTTTTCCAAACGGAATCAAATTTGAGGTCAAAATTACATAAGTAAGAAGTAAGAATTAAAAAATAAAAACATCACACCTTACATCACTTTTCGATTTCAAATCGTCTAGCAAACTTTGTTCGGTAATTTAAAAGTTAATCTATGTTTCAGAATGACACTCAAAATTCATAACAGAATATTGTCTTCCTAAGTATCACTTGAAACGTATCCAATATGCAACGACCCAAAGATAAACCAATGAAAATTCTCGCCATTTTGAGAGAGTTGCTGCGTAAGTATCTTCGTATCGTTTCATCACTGGACGCTCCAAGCAGACTTATGCAGAAATGTTTAAGTCTACAACAGCTGCTCAAGATATTATAACTAAATGAGGCAGACATTTAAAAACCGAAGGCTCCTATTGCTCGAACTCCTATATTCAGTAGGAATTTTCCACCGTTTCCAAAGAAAAATAATAATAATAAGATAAACGCTACTCCTCAAATTCCTCAAAAGGAATCCAAGTCCTATCGAGGTATGATAGCTTTTTCGGACATTCGGCATTCATTTTAGACTTGATTTAACTGAATTTAACCACCCACACTTGTAAGTGGCTCAAAAGCATCCTTACTGTTGGTTTAAATCGGTTCTCAAACGCGTTTTAACCTATTTTGGTGTTCTGCCGAAATAAACCACCCACTCTTATGGGTGGCCCAACAGCACCTACACTGTTGGTTTAAATCGGAACTCAAACTTGCGCTAACGTATTCCATTGACATAAACGACGCACACTTGTGAGTGGCCCCAAAAGCATGCTTTTTTTTAAAGCATTTCAAGCTTATTGCTTTCATAATTCGCTTATTGCTTGTTCTCAACTTAGTGTTCTATAGACTGTTCCGAAACATATAAATAAACTTTCTTTCCCAAATAAAAAAGACCATTTTATGATTTTTGATAATTTTATTCTCAAGCATAGTAAGTAACAATATTTTCCTTTCATCTTCATTTCAATTTGCTTGATTTTTCATAAGGTAGGCGAGTTCTCTAACTATTCCCTTAACACTACTCATAAGCTTCCGCGCAGTGCTTTTTTCTACCATTTTCACCACTTTTGGCCAATCTTTCTACATTTTGCAACACTATCCGCTGGTTTCCGCTAAGTGTTTTCTCAGGCTAGCCTTCGTCAAAGCCCAAAAATTTTCGATAGGGCGAATCTCTGGGTAGTTTGGTGGATATTTAGAGTAATGGCAGGAAGCAAGATCAAGCCAAAAGATTGTAGGTTTGTATTTTGTTTGATCAAGGGTAGCAACCTATTTTGCAGACACTCACTCGCGAAGATTTGACCATCAATTAAATGGACGAGATGAAATGAATCGACGAGATATTTTTCCACGTCCGCATATGGCCTGTCACACCATTTCCTTCTTGTCCAAGATGGCACTTCCACTGAATGAGAATGGAGTCTCTTAAACCAAACAGTTTGTGTCCTATTCGTCGGATACGATTCATTTTATTTAAGAAGTTTTGTTTCGAATCCTAGCTTTTTGAGTTTAAAAATCAACACGAAAATATCTGCAAGAGACACTGAAAATAAATGAGCTTACACGCGTTTCGCAAGCATGGATTTTGTTCATAGAACTAAAGGGTGTACCGTTTAAAATTCATTCTAAAAATTCTAGTTTTTATCCGGCATCACCAAGTTTTCAAAGAGTAAAGAGAAACAATTAAAATTAGTTTTGGCATCATTCATTTCATTTATTTCGCCTTTGATGCGCGAACCTTTGTCATAAGGTCCTGCAGTCATAAGGTTTTGTAGAACCCCAGATCTTTCGGCACGAAATCGACATCATTCGCCTTACATCAATTTAGTGTAGTGCCATGATGACAAATCCGGCCTGAAGATCGTCGGACCATCGTGATTCTTCAGGAGAGGGAAAAGTCGCTTTTGGAGACATTCTTCAAAATACACATGTCCATTTAGTTATGGTACTTGCGGTAACGAAAGGTACACTGCGCTTTCCGAAAGTACAAATCGCTCCCTAAATTGGTGAATTTCGACATCTTCTGTGTCCGGAGGCTCTCAACAACATCACTGGCAACCATTACGCAGCAGTGTGGTTTCGTTAACTTCTGGTCGTACAACTTCCTGGCATGGCTTTTTGCGATCGTATTCTGTTTCTCGTCGCGGTTTGGGGACTTCTGAACCTTAAACGTAAGTAGTCCAGCTCGACTTTTGGTATTCTGCACGAAAGTCTTGCTCTTGACTTTCGTGCAGACCAGCTGCATCGCTGCTTCTTTTTTTTTATACTGTCGAGTTATAACTTAATACTCATTAATCAAGTATCTTCTCGCGCGTCGTTTTCAGTGGAGAAATTGACAAATACAAGTAGATTGGTTTACTGTTGACCTGCCTCTGTAGAGACCATGTTGATTACAAATTATGCGTTTTTCACCAGACTGAATGTTTTCTGATTTCCGATGGCTTCAAAAAGTTTTGGAATACATGATATCATTGCGATTTCACGGTAATTTTTTATATCTGATCTCTTTCCTGAATTAATAATCGTAATTAAAAATGATTTTTTCCAGGCTGATGGAGATTGCTCGGACTAAAGGGATAGAATAAAAAACCAAAACCATGCTTAAACTTAAATTTTTCATAAAAAAAAAGGATGCAATACCATATTGTCCAGGTCCATTCGAGGCATCCAGCCTTTTAAGCGTCATGAAGATTTCTTCTACAGTTATTTGTTTTACTGACACGTTATTTATTTGTTCATTTATATTCGATAAGTTGTCATAGTCCATAATTTCATCCCTGTTATTGTACAAATTCAAAGAAGTTGGCAAACTTGTTGCAGATTTGCTTTGAGCCAGTACAAGCAAACTCTTCATATTGCATGCGAGATGGAAAATTATTCGACTTCACTTTATTATTTGCATATTTAAAGAACTGTGTCTCTTAAATCTAGTCAGATTTAATGATATTTTCAACACTGGTGTTGTAACTCTCATTAGCTAGAGATATTTCAGCATCCGGTTTTCTACAAATGTCTACGTTTCTCTCTAAACTGTCTTGAGTATTTAGTTGGTTATGAGCTTTGTGAGCTTTTTTTTGTGTTCTTTAAATTCCTAATCTTCCGGCTGGAATAAAATGGATCTTTGAACATTGCTGGTTTTTTTTTAGATCTTGGAATTGTTACATCCATAATACAATAAAGAGCAGACAGAACATTGTCAACTGCTTTGTTTATATGTTTTAGAAGAGATTGCCAGTCAATCTACGATGAATAAGTTCAAAATTTGCTTTTGTGAAGTCATGGTCGTGCTCATAGTTATAATCTGTAGGACGTGATGTTGTTAAGTTTATCATGATGGGTTTACTCCTTTGTCATCATTAAAATTTTCTGTGCTATTTGCGAATAGAAAATTTCAAATTCATATGCATATGCAGTTTACAACTAATTGAAAACCACTAATCACACTGCAGTTTTACAAGCATTACTGCAAAACACACCTCTAATGAGCGAAAAGAAAGTGCGTTTTGTTAAGACCATAATTAATAAGCGAAAACAACGCGCTACACGAATTCCCGATGCTGAGCTGAGACTTGTGAAACATAAATACAGGTCGGAAGAGTAAAGGCAAAACTCGAGAGAACCACGCAGGAAATGACAATAAGTGCAAGTTTGTAACATAGCGTCTCATCCCGTCTCAGATCTAGCGGAGGCAAAGCGAGAGAAACGAAACAAAAAAGGTTGGTTCAAAAAAGTTGCTACATCTTTCAATCCATAGCTAAATAAGTCCACTGAACTTTACGTTGTTTTTCACTTCTAAATCTATCTTTGAATATTAGATTTGCCACTCTTATTATTATACCTAGACCTATTTGTAAATCTATGATTTGTTTCTAGGTCATGAGTCTATCAAACAAGAATTTAGTTTACCGGAAGACAGTCTAATGTCAATCAGTCATCAAGCTCTGGACTGACTCGCAGCGAATTACAGGTTTGCTCAATAAATCCCTTTCAAGATCGGCCTGCCTGAAAGAATCGGTTGGCATTGATCGTACCATGTTGGCATTAATCTTCATTCCATTCCGTCAGTACGGCTCCCGCAGTCACAGTGTGTACCTTCAGGAATGACGTCATGCCTTGACCAATCAACAAAGAGCAATTACTGCTCGCTTGCGTTTTATAGGTACTTGGGAGGCGAGAGCTGTGGCAGTGGGAAGAAGTGAAAGAATACAAAATCGAATAATCCCGGCTTTTGGTACATACACTGTTCTTGCTTTATTTTTTCAAAGGTCACGTCTTCGCCTCTTGCTTGAGGTACGTGCATTTAAACACCGAAAGCCGATGTACTCCATTTTTTTGGCTGCATTGCAGTTCCGAAATCCGAACTGGTGGCTCTGAGAAACCAGTTTTCATACGCCCTTGAAGGGGCAACTCCGATGAAACGCGAGTCTTCCCGATACATCATTATTCCATCCAAGTGGTGTGTTTTGTTTTGCTGAGTTGTTTATGCATTTAGGCTCCTGCTGCATGCTTGCCTTAGCGGAGACGAGATCAGATCTGTTGACTGACCCAATGAAATGACGATCGTTCGATGATTGCGCTTGTTTTTCTTGCATCGATCTGTTCAGTCACCTAATGCGACAGCAAGTATTACATGATTTAAAAAAAAGGCATCTATCGAGCGTTCAATGCATTTGTCTCATCGGCAGCTGGCAATTGAATATCTCGCCATATGGAGGCCAACAAGTACATAAGCAGATGATTCGATCGAAGTGACGTTTGGAGAGGTATGTATGTTAATTTACAACCGTAGTAAACCACCCCTACGCGCTAATTCGCTGAAGTACTCGAAACCAATTTCCATAACGTCAGAAAAGGCAAAATACATTAGTCACCACCGTGAGACAGTCATCGTCAAGCAAAGGCAAATGGCATTGGTTGAACAGATTGAACAACACTAGACAACGGACAACACCCTACTGACCACTGGGACGAAAGATTTTGGGTGTCAATAAGTTCCACTCACTGAACGACGGGTGACGCCGCAGATCGCACACCCATGAAGCCTTCATTTGTGCGGAGTAAGTTACATGTTAGAATTGGTAAATTGTTTTCTAGAGAAAAAAATCGAAACAACTATAGATACTATTCAAATAGTTTTTCACTTTAACCAATCGGTTGTTGTGTGGGAGGCTCTGTTGGTGACTTTTCGTAAAATACCCGACGTCAACGCCAATTAGTCCACCGAACGGCAGTTTTAAAGGAGTCGGGTCTCAGGTTTCGGGTCTCGGATAGCTTAGTTCGTAAAGCCACCCCTAGCAGCACACATGTTGTCACACACAAGTTGAGAAAACATGAATGTGCCTTAGTAAGTCATAATCAAGTTGCTGCAACTAATTATGATCGCGGTGTGCTACTTGGGACGGTATTATCAAGCTAAATGCTGGAGGGTACGATTCCTGGTCCTGTCCAGAAGCGCTTACACTTAACTTTTTCGGTGTACACGATTGATTTTCTGTGTCGCATATATTTAATTGCGAGCTTTTAAAACATAAAATTGGGAAGTTATCATGGGCACATTCGGTAGCTATGCACAGAGAATGAAAAATTGCTGCAGTTGCTGAGTACATCCTATTGAAAATGCGGGTAAAATGAAAACTCTCTAAGTCTGGACAAAATCGTGAATTGCTCGTCTTTAAGGCAAGGGAATGGAGACTTATCTCCCGAAAGGGTTTGGTTATGAAGATCCGGATTACTAGTTCAGCTTAATTCTTCAGAGAAGTTCAAGGGAGTTCTTCAGAGTAGTTATGGAAGTTCTTCAGAGAAATATAGTGAAGTTCTTCAGAGAAGTCGGGGAAATCTTCAGAGAAGTTCAGGGAAATTGGTTAAATTCACTGCTTTGAGATTTTAAATTATTCGTATGTACCGGTTCTTGGTTGGTTGGTTAATGACTGGATAATGCGTACCATAGGTACTTCGCGTACCTGCAGGTATAAAATAGATCCTACTGCAATCCTTAGCCTCTTGTCCAGAACTCCTACCCCTACCACCCCGTGGTGCCAACCCCGGTGGGACCTTGGTCAAATGCCGACAGGGAAGGGGGCTGCCCTCAAAGGGTGCAGTCTATCTGAGCGTCTGTTCTCCATTTCAGGGGCGGCTAAAAACAGCGTCTTTTCTTCATGTAAGGAGCGGCTGATCATCGTCCTCGTGCCAGCGTGGGACTCTAAACAGTGCTGTGCACGATGGTCCTCCGACAACACAGGGGGTTGGAGTGATGTATTGGTTGCAGCAGGTGATTGTTCCGCAAGCTCTAGCTCGGACGAAGAAATTTATTTGACCTCGGATTTCGGGCCAATCCACTCGATTCTGCAAAATGTCGGAAAATAAAAGAGATTTCGCAACATTCCTTCGTGTACTCCAGCCCAATTAGTCAACATCAATTCTCGTAGCTTGGCAGACGAATTGGATCATTTTATGGCAACCGTCGAAGTGCAAATCGAATAAATCGCCGTTGAACTGATTCAATTCTTTCGATTCCATTTAGGTAGTGAGGGCTACAAACAGAATTGTCGTGTTTGTTGTTTAACATTGCATTGGAGGGTGTGCTTCGAAGAGCTGGAATAGTCACGAGTGACACGATCTTCAGGAAGTCTGTCCTACTATTAGGCTTCGCCGACGACGTTGATATCGTAGCACGTAACTTTAAGACGATGGTGGAAACGTGCATCAGACTTAAGGCTGAAGCTGGAAGGATTGGACTTGTGATTAATGCGTTGAAAAGAACCGCCGATAACGACACCAGCAGAGAGATACAAAGGCGCTTTACGGCTGGCAATGGTGCCTACTTTGAACTCCGAAGGACGCTAAGATTGAACAAAATTGACCATCTACAAGACATTAATTAGACCGGTAGTTCTCTACGGCCACGAAACATGGACATTGCTAGTGGAGGACGAACGCGCCCTTGGTGTCTTTGAGCGGAAGGTGCTGCGTACGATCTACGGTGGAGTGCAGATGGAAGACGGAACGTTAAGGAGGCGAACGAACAACGATAGGCTGGGCATGTCGTAAGAATGTCGAACGACAGTCTTGTTAAAAGGTAAGTAAAACTCGTAAATAATCACTGTCCTTTGGTTCAGAAAGGGGTATGCGCGCCAGCTGTCAACTTAGTCAAGGCAGATTTCATCTGTGCACGGAAAAAAATCCGTGCCCGGATCCGTAAATTGCAGTCATGAATTCGAGAACAAGCTAAAATACACCGTGAACTGAATCACGTAATCGGGAACTAGTTAACGTTTTTGGGTAAAAATCATGAAAACGTGAACTAGTTCACGGTCCGTTTTCATTTTCGTGAACGCTTTTGTTTCTGTGTGAACAGGCTGCCACATAAACGTTCAAAAGCGCCTGAACCAAAAGGACAGCTTGTAATGATCATTTGAAGATGCGATGGGGGATCATTGCTCTTACATTCGCAAACATAGTCTTGTCTTCAATAAATGAAGTTGATGGAATTGAGAAAACGCGAGGAAACTCATCGAGATTCTATTCCCAATATACCCGGATTTTGCGTAAGTGTCTGCTTACGGGCCCACTCAAACGTTTTAGGCCCTCCGTACAGAAGCTTGATGATTACAAAGCTGAATAGCGTCAAAAACTCTACACAAGGCCTTTTGCCGTTCGAAGCAGTTCACCAGCCGTGCACAGGCAATGTCGCACAAGAAGACGCTGTGTTGTGTAACAACAAAAACATCAGTTACAGAATCCATCTATGAGAGGAGTTAGAGATAAATTAAACACAATTTTCGTGCACTGTTGACACATACATAAATCAGCTGTTTGGCTTCAACTCAACTCCAGTTGGGAATAAATTCATTCGTTATCGATCCACCGAATTGTGTAGTCCGTATTTAAAAGCTATCTTCGCAAATAAACACTTTTGGTTTCAAAGTTATTTGGCCGTTTTCTGTTGTGTGCGATTACTAGTGAATGTTGGTGAGAAATTCAAAAACCAGAACCGAGATCACGCTGAACCAAAAACCAGAACCTTCTTCTTCCCGAAAAAACCAGAAACGCTGGTACAACACACTGTTATATACTGACTCGGAAGGTTACGTTAGAGAATATGGGAAAGTTTAAATTTCTTATGGGAAGGTCCATTATTTATGTCACGCAGCAAGAGGGGGGTTGGGAAAACGAGACATTCCATACAAAAAAATTGAAGATCCATACACAAAACGTGACAAAGGGGGGTGGGGGATCGGGGGCTGGGTGTAGTTATAAAAAGTCACTTTTTGCGTGACAAAAATAATGGACGTTCCCTATGACATCTTGTCAATTTTGTTATTGTTAATCAATTCATTATATTTCAGGTTGATTCGTGTTATTTCGGTTATACGGACTTTTTCGTACGTTCAGTATCTTAAGATTTAAGTATTTTATAACATATAATTGTGTAGTTATTAGACTATTTTGTAGGTTCTTATCTTATAAACTTCTTACCTTATTAGTATAAATCAAATGATAGATTATTTTATTTTATTATATCGCTACTTGACGAATCACCATCAAACCCTTCATCCTTGACCAGGGATCACAAACAACAATACAACCCTGCTCAAATAATTTTTCAGATTATTCCACTGCTATGGAAAGTAACCTTGCTACAACACATAGTTATATTACATTATAATCATCGTCATTTGATTAAAATGAATTCCAACAAACTCCATTGCAGTAATTGAGTTACTGTTCCCATATTAATTTCACTGTTCCCATATTCATCAGAAACGGAATAAAGTGATTGGCCTGGTTTCATTTCGTTAAAATGTTGTTAAAATGCTTACGTAAAGTATGCTACTCCGTGATTGATCACAATCAGTGAAATTGCACTATGAATCAACTAAATGGGGCTGGGAGAAATCGTCCATTCTCACTGTACACGTTTCAGTGATTCAATTTCTTTAACAATCAATAACGGCACCGGTAACGTCCGTGCCATCAGGCGGGAATAGGGAAGGAATGTTAGTGTGACCTATGCTGTTTTGGGATCGTGTTTACCTCTGCATCCCAACAAAGGTCACAGAAAGACAGATTTTTTTTATGTTAGTAGGGTAGGGATCTATGGATCAGGTTGATAAGTGATTGATAATATTTATGGTTCATAATCTTTGTAAACGTTAGTAAACTTCCACCAGCGAACAATAAAAAACCGAAACAATACGAAACATGCCATGCCCGATAAAATAGTACACAGGAAAGCATCGACACAACCGTTCTAAGCCAATGCTCGAAGCAGACTCTTTTTTCGTAAACTTTCAATTTTAACAACCGCAACTCTACAAACCACCTCACTACTGTAACTAGTATCAATTAAGTAGAAGCTTCTAAAGAACTATCCAAATTTATCTATCCAAATGTACAATTGAAGGACCTGGTAAACTTAAGAGTCCGTAGATGCATTTCGTGCCTTCTGGCGATTTGATGCGTCTATTGATATCCAAAATCAAACTTAGGGTTGACGCAAGCAATACAACCTGGACCCTACATATTGAACCCATCAACACATGAGCAGGGACCAACGGCTTTACTTCCCTACCGAAGAAAGACGTGACTAGAGATTTTTTCGCTTCAGAAAAATTCCACTCACCTCGACTGGGATTAAGCCCAGACCCACTGATGTGCCAAGTAGCAGTCACGCCACTACACCACCGGCGATGGCCCACGTTAAGTATCTAAAACAAAAATTAAAAACCAACCCACTTACAAGTAGATCTTTTGATTTGAGATTGTAAAGATAAAGCTAGGTCCATTTAGAATCCGGAATAATAAACAAGGGTAATTCACTGTTCTTTAAGGAAAAAAATATCAATACAAATCATTTCTTTTCGTTTCTAATGAAAATTCGCACTTTCTTCTTTATTCCTCCCTTCCAACGCTGCACACCTCCGGAGTCAACTTCCTTGGCACATTTGTTCCACATTTTGGTCATCTGAGTCGCGTCCTGAGCCGTTTTTCCACTTTTCTTAGCTTCCGCTTCATTATTGCCCAAAATCTCTCGATGGGCCGGAACTGCGGGCAGTTGCGGATTTAGTGTTTTATCGATGAAATCTACGTTATTATCGCGGTACCACTGGATGACTTCCTGGCTGTAGTGGCAACTCGCCAAATCTGGCCAAAACTTCACGGGACCTTTATGGGCTTTAATGAAAGAACGTACGCGGTTTATGAGGCATTCTTCCTTGTACAGCTTCGAAGCCATCCTCTTATTCGTTAATTATTTTTTTGCGCTTCTTAAAGTCCTCGATTAAATTGACACTTGACAAATCAGCAGATTCCCTAGATAACTTAGGGTGTGCTTACAAAATATACCAGGTATTTACTCTAACTTTTTATTTAAAATTTGCCAACAAAGTTGTATTCAGATGATTTAAACTAAAAAAAACAAAGATTTGACGTATAGATCTTGCCGATATCTCTTACAGTTAGCGAGTAATTAATAATTGTCTTATAAAATTACGCTCTTTTCAAAATGAGTTTCACTCAATTTAAAAAGAAATCACCTATCTCCATTTTTCAGATATGATATGCAATAATAAAAATCCTTTCAAATGCTGTTAAGACACATTTTTTTGGTTTGCCCCATCTAGAAAACTCAACACCTTGAACAGGGCCTATTTTGTTTACGAAATCATAATAACTTTTGTTTGACATACGGTAGAGACAAGCACACCAAAAGTTGTAACTTTTATTGTGCTAGAATCGATGGTAAGAAAACTTTGCTGAAAATTTTTAAATAAAAAAGTTGCAGCAAAAAAACTGGAACACCCTTAGCTACGTATGAAAAAATGCTGTAATCCGGTCATATATAAAAGGTATAGAAAATTTATTCAGTCAAAGTTGCTTAAAATGATTTAATCTACAATTTTTCCGGTAAATGAATGCCTTTGTTTCTACAAATGAAAAAAGTTAGATTTTCGATTTTCCTGAAAATAAGAACCTCCCTACTTTTCATTCACACCAAAAGAAGCACCTTGTTATTCGAAACAACTTGGTAGAAGACAATTTTGCTCCAAAACCTCAAAATTAGGCTGAAAATGTATCTTTCCAGCTAAATTCGCATTCTGAACCACCGTGCAATGAAGAAATTGAAAATTCCCATGGCTAAATTAAAATGGTCATAGCTTAATTAAAACTTTATAAAGTTTAATGTTTTTCAGGCTAAAAAAACACCTAGTTGCAACAGAACATATAACAATTTGAATTAAAAAAATCGCAATCTTTAGTGAAAAACCTGAATTAATCCACCGATGGTGAGACTGAACCCTTCATACACTTTAACAGAATTACGAACTCAAATGTGGCCAATATGGTACTAGATACATTTTTTCATCAGAAATTCCAGGAAGGTCCAGGAATATTCGATATGTCATATTTTGTGTTTAAAAATTGTACTGTTTGACAATCCTTAACGTACTGTTCATCGATGTCATTAAAATATTACCATTAATAGTCTTTAATGACCTGTTTCTGTTAGTTATATAAAGGTGAAATTACATAAATATTAGCAATTTCATACAATCGAGTCCATAAAATGAATTATTAGTCAATCCTAACCGTCAATTTTGATTATCGATATGGATTCAATATGCTTAATAAGTACAGGTTCGTTGAAAATTGGTTATATTAAATGGAGACTTTGTGTAATTTTCGAATATACTCGTTGTAGTTCAAACCAGACCACTCGAGCCAATCGATCCTGCTCTAATTATATATAGTCGCAGAGTGTGGCTAGTCCGCTGTATGTGGTATACAACGCACCAGATGCGGAACAATAGAATGCAAGCGGCATCGATTGGGGTGAGTAGTCTTGTACGGTTTTGAACTGCAACGAGAATATTTTCATCTCACAATTACTAGTGCTCTCAGAGTATTGTTATTTGGCACCAACAAAACTGAAATCGGTACACAACAGCTCAGCTTGCAGCTCAGTATGTAATCGGAGACTAAACTGTTTGATTACTATTATAATAGGCCTTCAAGTACTGTTTCGTTCATATCTTCGTAACGAAATGTCCGAATGAAAAAAATCAATAGCGTTCTATGGGAATGTTGTAGCTTCCATTTGCCGTCAACAGAACTGAAATCGGTTCACAGATGGCTGAGAAACCGATGTGACATTATTTGTAACGCGACACACACATACACACACATACATACACGCTGGAGCACGTGCTCAGTTCGTCGAGCTGAGTCGAATGTCGTGAAGACACTCAGCCCTGTGGGCCTCGGATAAAAGTCGAGTTTTCAAGCGATCTTAATACCCTTCTAATGATGTGAGAGGGTAAAACTGAACGAACAGAGAGCGATAAACAAAAATAAAAAAATAAAAATGCCATGGATAAATTCACATTTGTTTATTGCTTTTGTGATAGTTTTATGGAAAATTCAGTCTTTTTTCATTGAAGATTTCTGGTATTTGTTGTATTTTTTGTTAGAGATATTATTCAATGCTTCATTCCCAATTTTGATATATTTATTTTTGTTTATATTGGAAATCATTAAATTACGGATCGTTCCAAAACAGTTTCGAGCATTTTAATTTGTCAATGGTAATTTTTGATTCTGCTTTGCTACCACCCCTATTTTTGTGCTGCTAATTTTTTTTTTTAAAGGAAATTTCATATTGTTTAGGGTCGTTTATTAAGCTACCTTGAAATATGAAGAATACTATGAAATCTTAATATATTTAGAATTATGATTCAATTAAGAAATGGATAAAACAAAATTAAAGAATAAATCATGTATTTACCGTGTTGATATTAAAATTAATATTTAGTCTAAAGGGTGTATTCGATAAAAATGGCACACACATATATACTCATCAAAATTAAACTGATTATCTGATTTTCTTGAAATTTTCAGGGAATGAAGAACTGCTAATGAGTTTTGATTTACAACATTTGTTTTATTCAATTTCGTCTCCCATCCCGAATGCCCACACCTTCCTTTTCACTCCACCCATCAAATTTTGTACAACCGATTTTCCCAGTGTTTTTGTTGTTTTTACCCAAATTTTCTTCAATTCTAGCTCTGTTTTTATAGTTTTGGGATGTTTGCGAAGTTCTGTTTTCATAATCGCCCAGAATTTTTCAATTGGACGAAGTTCCGGTGAATTTGGTGGGTTCATATCCTTTGGCACAAAATTGACTCCGTTGGCTCGGTACCACTCCAATACGTTTCGAGCGTAGTGGCAGGATGCTAGATCAGGCCAAAACAGAGTTGATCCCTTGTGCTTCTTAATGAATGGCAAGAGACGCTTCTTAAGGCACTCTTCCGTGTAAATCGCACCGTTTATTGTTCCGGAAGTGATGAAGGGAGCACTTTTTTCACCACATCCGCAAATCGCTTGCCAGATTAGAAACTTCTTTGCAAATTTCGATAGTTTCTTCTTTCGAACATCCTCCGGAACATCGAACTTCGACTTGGCAACGAAATATTCATGCCCAGGAAGTTGACGGAAGTCGGCCTTGACCGTGTTTCGTCATCCATCACGATGCAACCGGATTTGGTGAGCAGCTTCGTGTAAAGTTTCCGGGCGCGGGTTTTCGCAGTGATGTTTTGTTTTTCATTCCGGTTTGGGGCTTTTTGCACTTTGTAAACATGTAACCCAGCACGCTTCATGGTTTTCTGCACAAAACCGACTGACACCTTAGACTTTTTAGCGACATCTCGAATTGACATGTTTGGACGGTTCTTGAATTGTTGTACGACTTTCCTGGCCATTTTACTGTCCATTGGACCACTTTTACGACCACTCCCTTCCTTCCTTTGGACACTCAGACGCTCCTTGAAGATTCTTATTACACGAGACACAGTTGTATTTGCAATTTCAAGCCTTTTAGCAATCCACCGGTGGGACGCCCCTGGATTTTGATTGTGAGTGCACAAAATTTTCTCACGGACAATTTCTTGTTTCGACGACATGACTGGAACTACTGAATGTATAACTATGAAACTTGGATGTAAATAATACACTATGGATAAGATCTACTCAAATTTCTAGGTTTATTACTCATACGATTCAAAAGTTACAGAAGATTTTCTGTGTGCCATTTTTAATCGAATACACCAAAGGGACTGTTCATAAACCACGTAGACCGAAATTTGACACTTTCAAACCCCCCCCCCCCCCCATCGTAGACTTTCGTAGACTTTTTCCAACACCCCCCCCCGCCCCCTTAAAGTCTACGTAGACTTTATCAAATTCATTTTTTTTAATTTATGGAAAATGTTCTACAATATGTGGCGGCTGTGGCGGTTTGAGGAACGGTTTATGAAATAAAACTCCAACAATCAGGTTATTCAATTATTAATTTTAATTTTGTTTCATAAAAATACTCCATTAATAAAAAAAATAGCAACAATCAATTATGCAAATGCTAAAGATGCCCACACAATGGCTGCTTGAACCAATAATTAAAGTTCATCAGCGGAAGTTCCCTAGTAGCACACATGTTGTCATTAAGTTAAGAAAACATAAATGTGCTTTTGTTAGTCATAATCAAGTTGCTGCAACTAAGTATGATCGTGGTGTGCTACTAGAGTTCTGGTGGAATTGTTTCTGGGATGTCAAGTCCAGTGATTTCGACAAAACGTGATTCTATTCATAGAGCTTCCGTAGCTCCGTTCTCGTCGACCTCACAAAGAATTTCTTCCTGGCGTTGCTACAGAATCTTGAGTCTTGGCCTTATTTTCTTCGACGAAATATCTGCCTTGTGGATGTTTTTCACTTTTGTCGCAAAATGCAGTCTACAATAAAAGCATATGCGGCTATTTTTGTTTTCACTTTAGATATCAAGTTCAGTTTATCTTCTTTGGAAGTTTTCCAAAGCAAGTTGACATCTTCCCAGACCTCTTATTGTATTTTACAATTGTCCCACATGCGCTAAAACCCTTTACTAAATGTTTTTCAAATGGGAGCAAGGGAACTAACAAATATCATCTCATTCACGTATAAATAAAACACTCAATGCCCTAGTGGCACACTTGTTGCAAATAAGTCAAAGTAACTGCAATGTGACTCAATTAAGTCACAATCAAGTTTCTGCAACCAATTATGACAGAGATGTGTTGCTTGGGTGGTTGACATCATAAACTTACTATTGAGTTGGTTCCATACATTCGATCTGTCGATGTTGTAAAAAACGAATAGAGAAACACAACCAACACATAAACAAACATAACATAATTAGAGACAGTAATTTTAGTGTGTAGCATTAAACCACGTTCACATTGCAACCTACATAGCGATCTTGATATCAAATGCCACGCAAATTATTTTTGGTGAAAACAAAAGCCTGTCAACGTTTATTTCGGACACTCTTATTTCTGTATAGATTTTGAATTATTTCACGGATCGCTAAAATGTTTCGCTCAAGTGACAGCTTAAAACTCTCCACTTTATTTCGTGGCACAACATGTTTACATTCTTGTCACATTCAGTAAAATGGCGTCGAATCAAGTGGACACGCATTTTTTACAAACGGCGGCGAAATACGAATTTATCGGTATGCGATCCTGCCAAGAAAATAAAATTCCCAAAAGTACCGTGTTATGTGTATGCAAATCATTTATCCAACACTTGACTGTGGATCGGAAGCTTGTCCCGATAAATGGACAAGAAGGTGATAACCATTATTGAGAAAAATCCCAATCTTTCTGTGCGAAATGTGGCAGGGAAGTCAAAATCATACGTACAAAAAGTGAAGCAGGTGCAAGGACTGAGGCGTACAAAGTGATAAAGGTGCCCAACTGTGATGACATGCAAAATTTCACTGCAAAAAGTCATGCTAAGGTGCTTGACACCAATTTTTTGCAAACATTATCTTGTATCAATCTGGGCGACGAAACATACGTACTCGAAGACTTTAAATAGCTTCAGGGTCTGGCGTTTTATACCGCAATGCAAAGGAACGCCGTTACCAAGTATTTTCGGACAAAGAAGGTGTCCAAATTCTCGAAGAAGTATTTGATTTGGCAGGCCATATGTAGTTGTGGTTGAAAATCTAAAAGTTTTTTCTCTACCGACACTATCGATAAGGATGTGCACGAGAAAAAATGTCTGCAAAAGCGGTTGCTATTGTTCATCAGAAACCATGCCTCTCCAGTCTTTTTTGTCACTATGCGAAATCCGTCCTGGAATAGAATAAAAAAAACAAGAGGACAAATACGTGCCAAAATCAGCCAATCCACCAAATTGTCCAGAACTTCGCCCAATAGAGAAGTACTGGGCTCTAGTTAAGCACAAACTTTTCGAAACTAAGAAAAAAGCAAATGGCACCGACGATTTCAAGAGAAGATGAAGAATCGTCATGGCGTGGGTTTCCGAGGATACCGTACGGAACCTGATCGCGGGTGTACCACAAGAATTTCGAGAATTTAAAAGAAAGAAGGATTAACATCTTAATCAACTTTTTCTAATGTAGATATGAATCTATTGTTGTGAAACAAACAATCGATATTTTTGAATAATATGTAAATTTTGTTTTGCTACTATTATTATGGTGCTCGAAATTTAACGTAGACAGTATTTAGATGTATAGATGCTAATATAAAGATAGTCTATATCACGTAATATAGGTTGTAGTGTGAAAGGGATGCTATGCTCAATTGTTTAATTAGCTGCCACTGATTTGTTTAATTAGCTACAACTGATTTGATGTATTGCTTAAATTTTTAGTTCAGGGCTCGAAACTGTGTGCAGTGCATCTTTGAGCAAACTTCTTGAAACTGGAACATGTTAGCATTTAAGCTCAATCGAGGACTAACATAACCAAGACTCCTAGAATAAATAAATTAAATTTAGAACGCTACCAGTAAAATCCAAAATTTGTACGTTTATTCGTATTATTAATATGTTGCAAATAAACATAATATGATTTTAATTTCAAACATGGGAAGTGACATCGATGTAGCACACCACGACCTTTATTAGTTGAAGTGACCTAATTATGACTTAACAAGTCATATTTATGATATCTCAACCGAATGGCAACAAGTGTGCTACTAGGGTTGGTTTTAAACAAAGAATATGTTAGAAAGAAAGCAAATTTATGTTTGCGGCCAAAATATACTAATTTTATGTTTGAATTTACTTGGAATATGTTTGTTATGACGGTATTTTTCTCTGCGTGGAGGGTATGAATATCTGTTTTGTAGAGAAAAAAAGGTCTACGTAGACTTTTGGTATATCCCCCCCTCCCCCATCGTAGACAAACGTAGACTTTTTCGAAACCCCTCCCCCCCCCCCCCCTTAATTGTCTACGTGGTTTATGAACGGCCCCCTTTATTTCGGATCAAACGGGTTTTCCCCGCTCCTGGGGTGTGATGTTGAGGTAGTTCTTTTCAAATTTCTTGTATTCGTTGATGTAATGGAAAACGAAAAAAAACTCACTATCCCTATCAACTGGCACGATCGACGTTGCGCGGTGATTCGATTTGATTCCGATTAAAGCGTGATGCACTTCTCCACTGTACTAAAGCAGTGAATCATCATCAGCATACAGCTGAAGCACGAAGCCGATTGTTATGTGTAGGTAGGTAGCATGGGGTCATGGGAAACTTATTTTCACTTTTCATTACTCACGAATCCACCGGTTCGAGCGCTTCTATTCAGCCATCCATCAGTTCAGACGTGAACTAACCGAACGGATTTCGTAGCAAATGGGTTGTAATGAGGTGACTTGAAACCGGAGAAGGCTTAAAAGTTTACGCGCCCGGTGTACAGGGAGAAAGGTGATTTAAAGCCAAACACGGTCTTGGCTGCGGTTTTCGGTGGAACGAAGTAGGCAGTTAGAAACTATTTCTTTCCTTGAAAACCAAAATAAGCGATCAAATTTAGATGCCCTATACGGAAAGGTGAGGCCCGTTTCCACATTAAAACCAAATCATTTCGGTTAGAAGAAATATGAGAAGCCTGACGTGCAGCGGTAGAATGGATCATTACTATCGAAACGCTTATCATCAAGTCTAAACACAGCCTGTTGCTTCCTATATGCTCAAAATAGAGTCCCATTTACTTCGCGCCACATTGCAATCGAACCGTATCTAATATCGCCTCGCCTTGCCTCGAACAAGACCCTATGGAGCTGCTGATCCTAAGGTTAACACTTCCCAAGACATCGTTGAACTTTACTGTTATGGAATCCAATATTGTTCAGTTTCTAGCTCCGAGGTGAGTGTCTATGTTTACCATCTAAAAGCTTATTTCTTAGGAACGGTTTGTTTGGCCACAGCCTATGATAACGTGCTCCATCCGTATGCTGAAATCTGAAAGAAAAGCTTTGTTTGGGATCAAGCTGCTCAGGGTGTCGCTTTCACGGTCTGCTGGGAACGTGTCTGTTGGGTCAATCCGAAGAAGGATTGGCAAAACCCGATCTAAAAACATCCTCACCACCAATAGGAGACGACAAACGCAGAGGAATGAAAACTGGTAGACCGGATCTAGCTGAGAATGTGCATGAAACTGAGTTTGTTTACGTCACTCAACAAGTGTTTGAGGGTGATTGTTTTTTCGTACATATATGTAACTACACATTGGAACGCTAAGGGAGAGAACGTCGTTGTAAAGGGAAAGAAATCTCCAGTCGTGTATCTAACGTTACACTCCCTGGCATGGAATGAAATTTGAACCACGCACTGCTGGATACTCTGAAAGATACCATTCATTCGTCGCGGTTTGACGGCACTGTTGTGGATAATTAAGTTTTGATTTATTTTATGGCCGCTCTCTGCCACAGTGAGCACGTATGTGCTCGAAATAGGCATATACTATAAATCGTTTACGAATTATTACTGTGATCATTGTTTACCCCATTGACAGGGGAATTAAGAAGGATAAATGTTTGGATTAGTCCGATATTCAACTCCAAATTATGATTAATGACGAGGGCGAACATTTTACAGTCAGCACTATTAGAGTAAAAGGTTTATTTAGTCTCCTCGTTTCGTCTTGTCACATTTCGGTATGTTGGGCAATAAACAGAACCGATTGAAATGTAAACACGAGCAAGAAAATAATTAAAGCAGTGCAGAGGAAATCTTATTTGTACATACATTGATATGTGATTGCAACATTCAAGGAGGAATAGACTGTATCAGCGCCAACATTAGATTAGGGCGAATTTGCTTTTGTAAACAATGGCTGTCGTAGTCATTTTCTCTTGAACAAAAGGTCACAAATACAAACTAAACACTCTTTAAGGCAGAGGAGCTTTATCTCTATCCGCTGATATATTCAATATGAAGAAATTGTGTTCAACTTCCGATAGATTAGCATACAAAGTGTTCGTTTACAAAAGCAGATTCGCCCTAATCAAATGTTGGCGGTGATATGTTTTCCAGTTCAAATTTGAAAGGAAGTTTTGGATGAAGGGCTTTTTAAATTTCGTTTGATTATTCCGCATCCGCATTCGTTAAAGTAAATCTTGTAACCATCTTGTGCTGATATTTATGGTGATTCCTTAATAATTTTGTTTGCCGTAATGTGACTTTCACCTGATTTAGTTCAGGGTTTACCTTTATAATGTAGTTAAAATATCAACCTGTACAATGCATTAGGTCGTAAGTAACATTGAGAGATTCTGTTTGTAGACTTTCTCTTTCGTTAATAGTTTGTCTACAGGGTGTGGTAGAAAATAATGCGAAAATGTTCAAACTTGAGTATTGGGTTAATTTGTGTAGCTAGTGACTAATGTCTGTCGAAAGTGTATTTGCTTATGTTTACTTTCAAGTGCTGCATCCAAACATTCTATTTGTTTTATTGCAAATCGTTAAAATGTTCACGAAAGAAGTGATCACCAGTTTGTTGCTCGCCCAAAAGAAGCCGAAAGAGATTGCCAAGGAGGTTGGGTGTCATTTGGCAACAGTTTACCGCATAAAAAAGTCCTTGCAGGATGGTCCTAAGTAGCGGAAGCCGGGAAGCGGACGTTCGTTAACGTGATCAAATCGGTCCGTGCAAAAATTGCTCGCAAACCGGTGCGTTCCATAAAAAAACTAGCAAAGGAAGCCAATATTGATTGCTTTCCTTGTTGAAGAAGGAAAAAATGATAATCCTGTTCTTCGACGAAAAGCTTTTCAGCATCGATGCAGTGGCCAACAGCCCCACGGACCGGTTCATTTCACCGCAGAAAATGGAGAACGTTCCGGAAAAAGTGAAATTCAAATTACAAACAAACATCCGGCGGTGTCATGATGGTTGGCTTGGTGGCGTCCAACGGTTTGAAAATGCCGCCTGTTTTCATAGATGCTGGAGTTAAAATCATTACCGAAGTGTATACCGGTATTTTAAAGGACCAAGTGCTTCCCTGGGTGAAGGCCAACTTCTTTGAGGACCAAAACGTTGTCTTACAGCAGGATGGAGCGCCGTGTCACACGTCCAATCGAACCCAACAATGGTTGAACGATAACATGAAGTTTTGGGCGAAGGATTTGTGGCCCCCTAGCAGTCCAGATCTTAATCCGTTGGATTATTCGATTTGGGCATATGTTGAAGCACGAGTCTGCAAAACATCACACCCTAGTGTGAAAACCCTGAAGTCAACCATAACACGCACATGACAGTCAATGTCGGAGGACTACGTCCGAAAGGCATGCTCTGGCTTCCGGCGTTGGCTCGAGGATGTTATTAATAAAAATGGAGGACACATTGAATATATTCGTTTAAAAGGGCTTTATAAAGAAAATATTGATATTATTGCTTGAATAAGTTGAAAATGGGATTTCAAAGAAATAGAATAAATTTTCGCATTATTTTCTGCCGCACCCTGTATTAGACGATTTACTGATGTTTTTGACGAATTGGTTCCTAAATTACACTTTTCCCAATGTAATTTAGGACTTAATGCATTGTTCAGCTTGATATATCAATATATCTCGAGTTATTCATGTCAAATTTTCCACCTTTTCGATGGTAAGAGGGCTTATCTCATGCTATAAACATGCATGTGAGACCAAGAATTTGACCAGTAGTGAAAGTAGCACATATTCTAGTGATTTTTTGGCTGCCACGTCGTAGCACGTTTATATAAAGGCACTAACATCAGGCGTGAAACTGGCGGCTTATGCCGCAATTCGCTCTTAGACTTCTTACTTTTAATCTTAAGGATACGACTAAAAGTACACTTTCATTCATTGTTTTATGGAATGAATAACCAAAATAGCTGGTTCGCTAATGGTATCTATATAATAAAAATTAGTTGGGGTTTCCTTTGTCACGATTTAACTCGCGAGCGGAAGAACCGATCGGCGTGAAATTTTGTATGCAGAGATTTTTGGGGCCGGAGACTAATCTTATGATAGTTTGAGACCCCTCCCTTTACTGGAAAGGGGTGCTCCCATACAAATGAAACACAAATTTCTACACAACTCGAGAACTAATCAAGCAAAAGAAACCAAATTTTGCATGTGTGAATTTTTGAAAGCAAAAAAGGCTTTTATGGTAGCTTAAGAACCCTCCCCGTCATAAAAGGGAGGGCTCCCATACAAATAAAACACAATATTCTGCATAACTCGGGAACTAATCAAGCAAACGGAACGAAATTTAGCATGTGGAGGTTTTTAAGGACAAAAAATGTTTCTATGTTGATTTGAGACCCCTTCCCTTTCTGAAAGGGGGGGAACCTATTCAAATGAAACGCAAATCCTTGCATAACTCGAGAACTAATAAGAGAAATGGAACCAAATTTCGCATGTGAAAGTTTTTGAAGGAGGAAATGTTTCTATGGTGATTTGAGACTCTTCCGTCATATGAGGAGAAAGGGGGGAGGGGGTGCTCTCAAACAGATGGAACTCAAATCTCTGCATAACTCGAGAAATAATCATGCAAATGAAACCAAATTTGGAATGGACGAGTTTGTTAAGGCATGAAATGTTTTTATGGTGGTTCAAATCCCCTCCTCCCTCTAAAAAGGGGGGCTCTCATACAAATAAAACAAATTTCAACCAAACATGAGAACTATACCTTTGCAAATTTGTATTCAATGGTTTTTGGGTCCGGGAAAGCATCTTATGATAGTTCGAGAGCCCTCCCGCTTCTAGAAAGAGTGGGATCCCATGCAAATGAAAAAGAAATTTCTGCATAACTCGAGAACTAATCAAGCAAATGGAACCAAAATTGGTATGGGTGAGTTTTTGAAGGCAAGAAATATTTTTGTGGTAATTTGAGACCTCTCCTCACTCTGAAAAGGGGGGCTACCATACATACGAAACACAAATTTAAACCAAACATGAGAACTATACCTACCGCTATGCAAATTTGTATGCAGGGGTTTTTGGGTCCGGGAAAGGATCTTATTATAGTTCGACATCCCTCCCGCCTATAGAAAGGGGGGCTCCCATGCAAATGAAAAACTATTTTCTGCATAACTCAAGAACTAATCAAACAAATGGAACCAAATATGGCATGTGGAGGTTTTGTAGGCAAGAAATGTTTCTACGATGGTTGAGACTCCAAGCAAAAGAAACCAAATTTAGCATGTGTGAGGATTTAAAGGTAAGAAAGGTTTCTATGATGGTTTCAGATTCCTCTTCGCTCTGAAAGGGGGGGCTCCTATACAAATGAAATACAATATTCTGTATAACTCGAGAAGTAATCAAGCAAATTGAACCAAATTTGGCATATGGAGGTTTTTGAAGGAGAGAAATGTTTCTATGATGATTTGAGACCCCTCCTACTTCTAAAAGTGGAGGGAGGGATCTCCCATATAAATGAAACACAAATTTTTGCATAACTCGGGAACTAATAAAGCAAATGGAATCAAATTTGGCATGTGGATTGCTTTGAAGGTCAGACATATTTCAATGGCGGTTTGAGACCCTTTTGCCCTCTGAAAGGGGGGGGGGGCTCTCATACAAATGAAACGCAATTTTGTGCATAACTCGAGAACTATTCAAGTAAATGAAACCACATTTGGCATGTGGGGGTTATTGGAAACAGGATTTTCATTTATATTAAAATGGATTTCTGTCTGACTCTCTGTCTGACCGATCGGAGTGAAAATATGTATGCAGGTATTTTTGGGGCTGGGGAAGGTTCTTATGATTGTTTGAGACCGCTTCCCCCTTCCGGCTCGCATAAAATGAAACACAAATTTCTGCATAGCTTGAGAACTAATCAAGCAAATGGAATCAAAAATGGTATGCGGGGTTTTTTGAATGCAAGAAATGTTTCTATGGTGAATTCAAACACAAATTTCAACCAATCCTGAGAATTATCCAGGTAACTAAACCACAAACTGTGTATTGTCTGGGTAAGAAGAATGTTCTGATAGAAGTTTGAACTCCTTATTACTCAAAAAAAACTGATTAAAAAAAAGCATCAGTTCTATGTAATGTTCATTCATTTAGTTGCAGGCGTAACAACGTTCGCACCGGGATCAGCTAGTAATTAATAAATGTAAATGCAACATCTTCGAAACGGGGAATTATCTGACTGTTTGAAGTGAAGCACATAGTCACAGATAAGTGTTACTTAGGACAGCCGATGACAGGTGGTTATATTAGAGATAGGACGCTGAGGATCCACTTAGGAAACACCATTTGAAGCAGAAGAAAAAAACCTTTCCATGTGGTTTATATCAGTACCAGTGTTTGGTGAGACATATACAACATCCTAGGGTTATTGTTTTCTAGTTACCTCGTTGTTTGCATAGTTCAAAGAGTTCAAACTAGAGATGAACAATTCAGCTCATTTTAAAGAGCGGATCTGAGTCAATCAGCTCATCTAAATAAATCGATTCTTTCGACCAGCTCTTTTTATTGTGTGATGTCAACGTACGCACAAGTGTGAAAGTGACTACCCAACAAACATTAGTGACGAATAAGCACTTGTTCAAACAGTTTTGGGGAAGTTATTAAACTTTCTCAACGAAAAAGCTGAATAACTTCTCGAAATAAGTTTGAACAAACAGTTATTCAGCATTGATGTTTGTTGGGTTATTGTTGAACCTTAAATATGGATAATAATTTTAACATGTTTTTTTTTTTGTTCCTTCACTATCGAGATTTTCAGCCCTGGGCTGGTTCATCTCCCGTCGTAGTCATTCAAATACCTTTTGGGTATTTTCGTAACTTGTCTGGGGGTGAGATTCGAACTCGTGACTTTGACGTGAGAGGTATGGATGTTAGCCACAACGCCTGGGTCGCAATCTGGATAAAATTAAGCTTTAGCATAGAAAATACTTAACAACTTGTTTTTAGTTCAATCGATTTGAATATGTGAATCACGTGAAATACAAGACTACAAAATTTACTTATTCAACTACCCAACTATAATCAAGACGTTCGATTCGCCACTCAATGATATTCGATCTGTATTTATTATTCAATCCAAAAACTAACTAAACGATGTCGCAACAGTTTTAGATTTAATAAGGTTGGAATTCGAAAATAAGATGGATTTTAAATTCTTTACAGTAAATATTAGCACCAACACAGTAGCACTGGATCCGTCTATTTTTAAACTTACTCTTGTTTGCTTTGCGTGGGATGGTGCTTCGCAAAGTGACAGCCAGTTCGTCGATTTGTGGCAAAAAGAAAACAAACACTTTACACAGTGCTCTTCTCAGAGTCGATAAATCTGCTCACAGGAAAGGAAATCGTGCACTGATAATGGTCAGAACGGGTCAGCTTGTGAGCTGCGATTCTTGTTTGAAGAGCTGGTTTTCATTTGCTCACTGATATGAATAAATTCAGTTGAACAGCTCAGGAGCGGATTGCCGCTCTCAACTCTCAACACATCAACCCGGCCGCTCTAATTTAAAGTTTGTGGATGGTTGTAATGCGAGGCGATGAGATTGTATGCCACATGCCACACTATAAATAAATAGAAAGAAAAATAAAAAATAAACCCGCGAAAAATTTTAAATTTGGGAAAAGAACTAGATCCCAAGCTGTAGAGTAGGCTCACGAAAGTATATCTTGAACGACAAATAATGATGAATTTAGAGTGCTTTTAGTCGCGACATCTTGCGGTTGAAGTCATACATTTTACACGGAAAATAATTTGCTCCAAGCTTAGACAACATTTTTAGACCTGCTAGTATAAAGTAGCAAGGTACTTGCGTGAAGGTTTGTTCCCCACCGAACGAATATATAAATATAAATAAACATATATTTTCAATGATTTGATCTAACGTAGACTTCTCTGAATTTTCTATTGTGTGAATAAGAAATACGATGTGTACGTACATCGATTTTTTCATACCATATATACACAGATAAAAAGAAACATTGAATTTTCTGCGTTATCTACTGCACATCAAGGGAATGCTAGATTCGGCAGAAAATAATGGGACATTTCATGGATATTTATGCCAGATAATGCCTCAATCTATCCAGTTGTATAGAATATTGCGAACATTGTAGTATGGCGCATGAAAGATTGCAAACAATTTCGTTGTTTACGTCTCCTTTGGCTTGGATTTAGAAATTTAAAGCGCTTGTTAAAATTAACTATTTTTTTCTGTGTATCATAAGTGTGCTTAAGCGTTTGGAGGAGTCTATATTCAAACTACAATTACACTTCTTTTAAATTAACAAACCCCTGATTTATTCAAACACTTTGACATCTGATTCCACTGTTGAAAATAATAAACAATTTGATTTAACACGTATAGCCTGCCACGTTTGTAATTGTGACAAATTGCGGTGTGAAATCAATCAGGAGCATTTCTACTCAGAGTGGCTGGATAATGTATCACATTTTAATCGACTTTTTTATTTGCACTAAATTCTCAACATGCATTGGACTAAGGAGCTTGAGTATTTCCAAAATGTTATGAATTTTAATGCACAGGAGATATTGAAAAAAAAAACACCCATCATACATCATACACCCTTCTATGGGACATTGTATGGGAGTTAACTGTCACATAATCTTTTAAGTCTCATTTAATAAACTTATTTTATTTGTACAAATTAAAACTAACGAAAAGTACCGTGTTTTGTATTTGCTAATTATTTGACCAGACCTGGATCGAAAGATTGTAATTGAAAAAAATCGAAAAGTATGCTCCCGGCAAATGGACAAGAAGGTGGTAGTCATTATTGAAGAAATCACAATCTCTCTGTGCGAAATGTGGCTCACAAAGCTGGGAAGTGATGACAAGCAAAATTTCGCTACAAAAAGTCGTGCTAAGGAGCTTAACACCACGAAACATAAGTACTCGAAGACTTTAAGCAGCTTCCGGATTTGGCTTTTTACACTGCAATGCAAAGGAACACCGTTTCCGAGCCTTTCCGGACAACAAGTTTTGGATTTGGCCATTTGTAGTTGATGGCTGCAAATGTGATTGTTACCGTTTATCAGAAACTACGACTCTCCAGCTCTGCTTTGGCGTCTTATCACTATGCGAAATCCGTCCTGGAATGGTATAAGGTACAACACATTGTCCAAAACTTCGGCCAATAGAGAAGTACTGGGCTCTAGTTAAGCGGAAACTTTTTGAAACTAGGAAGAAAGCAAATGGTACCAATGATTTCAGGAGAAGATTGAGAATTATCACAACGGGCGTATCTGAGGATACCGCACGGAACCTGGTAGCGGGTGTACCATAGAAAGTTTGAGAATTTTATAGAATTAACATCTTAAAGGGTGATACGGTCAAAATTTGGTCAAGGGAAAACGCGTGTAAATCGGTGAAATCGTTTATTTAAAAAATCAAATTAAATTTCTTTTTCAAGTTCAATTAGTATAAAATTCAGGAAAAATATTCAGTTAGGCTTCCGCTTTTCCAAATCCGAATTGCCGGGCCTTACGCTTGACCCCTGCCATCAGATTTTGTACAGCCACCTTGTCCACCTTCTTCGCCGCAGAAAGCCAGTTTGCCTTGAACTGCTGCTCGTCCTTAGCAGTTTTTTGGTCTTCTTTAGGTTCCGCTTGACAATAGCCCAGTATTTCTCAATTGGGCGGAGCTCTGGCGTGTTGGGAGGGTTCTTGTCCTTGGGAACCACCTGCACGTTGTTGGCGGCGTACCACTCCATGGCCTTTTTACCGTAATGGCAAGATGCAAAATCCGGCCAAAACAGTACGGAACAACCGTGTTTCTTCAGGAAAGGCAGCAGACGTTTATTCAAACACTCTTTCACGTAAATTTCTTGGTTGACAGTCCCGGAAGCTATGAAATTTTTTTCAAGCCACAGGTACAGATGGCTTGCCAAATCAGATATTTCTTTGCGAACTTTGACAGTTTCGTGTGCTTGAAAATATCTGCTACCTTTCCTCTTCCTTTTGCCGTATAAAACTCCTGTCCCGGAAGCTGCTTGTAGTCGGCTTTGACGTAGGTTTCGTCGTCCATCACCACGCAGTCAAACTTCGTCAGCATCGTCGTGTACAGCCTCCGGGATCGCGCTTTGGCCGTCGTATTTTGTTTATCATCACGATTTGGAGTCACTACATTCTTGTAAGTCGATAGTCCGGCTCGTTTTTTGGCTCGATGCACGGTTGTAGACGATACACCCAGCTTATTTGCGGCATCTCGGAGAGATAGGTTAGGGTTTCGCTTGAAACTACCGGCAACTCTCTTTGTCGTCTCAGCGGCTTCCGGTTTTCGATTTCCCCCCGATCCAGACTTCCTGGCTGTCGACAAACGTTCCCCAAACACTTTAATTACATTTGTAACGGTTGATTTGGCAACTTTTAGCGATTTTGCCAACTTTGCGTGCGAGTAGCTCGGATTTTCGCGATGCGCGAGCAAAATTTCGATACGCTGCTCTTCTTGCTTGGACGGCATTTTGACAACTGAAGAGTGAATTCCAAAATCAAAATAGGAGCAACATTCTACACACACACACCTTCAAAATGAGGGGTGTTCAAGTTTTTTAAATGCAAAATTGAAAGAAATACGTCAAGTTGATATTGACCAAATTTTGACCGTATCGCCCTTTATTCAACTGTTTCTAATGTACATGTAACTCTATTATTGTGAAATAAACAATCGGGTTTGTTGAATTATGTGTATTTTTTGCTGTTACTATTTTGGTGTATGAAATTTAACGTGGATAGGCTTTAGTACCAGACTAAATTCACGGTACTACAAGAAAACCGGTGAACATCGCAGGATAAGTTTCATGGTTTAGGAATACTTCTCTGAAAAAGATATGGCACCTCTTCATCGTATTGATGTGATAATAAACGGTGTCATGTCTCGAGAGATCTAGGAAAATTTGATGTTACCTCGTGTCAAAGGGCAAATGATTTGGAAGTATCAACAATCACAACAACAAAAGTATCACAAGTATACGTCCAAAATTGCCAAACAATGGTTTCTAGACAAGAAAATTGATGTGCTATAGTGGCCACCTAACTCACTTGATCTTAACCCAACCTGTGGGAAATAGTGAATCCCAACCTGTGGGAAATAGTGAACTGCCAATTAAGAAAGCGTATTGGCAGGATGATTGAATCAATGACCCGACGATGGTTAAGAAAAAAAGAATATGCAACAAAATACAGAAATAGTAAAATACTGATGTAGTGAGGGCACGGCTTTTTTCAGGGGTGACTGTTTTCATAAGTTGTTAAGAAATAGGTCTAAGACTCCTACGTTTTCCAAATTATTTCACATTTAATTATGCGAACATAAACTCTAGCTATCGGGCTAATGATTCGATGCAGAAATCAGGATTGATTGGCAATAAATTACTATAATTGTGAAGATTTAAAATACATAATCTTGAAAACCATCAGTTCCCTACCTGCTGAAGAAATTTGCTTAAATTTTGCCTTTGCGTATTTTGCATTTGTTCGCGTGTACCTGTGAAGCTCAGGCATGTCGTTTTTTTCCAATAGCATTTTTCAACCGGAAATAACTTAGAGGGTGTTCCGATCAAAATTTGGTCAAACAGTTATGTGTGTGAGTCGATCCAAGTTTTTATTAATAAGTCAATTTTTTTTTTTTTTTCAAGTTCAGTTAATACAGAATACAGGAGAAATATTCAGCTAAGCTTTCTTTTTACCCAATACGAATTGCCGGGTCTTTCGTTTAACACCTGCCATAAGATTTTGTGCAGTCTCCTCACAACAGCTTTTTGAGTCTTCTTAAGGTTCCGCTTGACGATGGCCCAATATTGTTCGATTGTGCGGAGCTCTGGCGTGTTTGGAGGGTCCTTGTCCTTGGGCACCACTTGATCGTTGTTGGCAGCATACCACTCCATGGCCTTTTTTCCGTTATGGCAAGATGCCAAATCGGGCCAAAATAGAACGGAACCATTGTTTTGCTTCAGAAAATGCAGTAGACGTTTATGCAGTAAAGTATTAGTACACGACACTGAAGAAGTACACATTGTAGACGAAATACGCGTATCTGTAAAGACAAGCAATAAAGGTAGTTGTAATTAAATGGAAAATACTAATCATTCTTCGCATTTATAGTTTGTTGATTTCGGATTTCGGGAAAATGTGAACGTATGTAAACAAAAAGTTTAGCCCATTCCGTTTTATTAATATGTAACTATTCACTCCTAGGCGAAAATGCAATCAACAACTGTCATGATGTGCGTAATACACTATTGAGTATTCCTTACTCTTTTGCTCCACTGCTAAATCTCATTTGATACCCCACTACTCCACCCGTCTTCCCTTCCAACTGAAGAAAATAGACCACCTGAAATATTAGAGTCACCTTGGCCTTATCCATTGCGTTTTCACACAGTTTTGACGTTTATTTCGTTGATTCGTTTGCGCATTCATGTCACTTTGTCATTGTGAAGCTGCATTCCGCTAAACTAATGTCGTGTGTCGTTCTCGTCTCCTGAAAACGATTCGTACCTATTTTGTGCGATTAGGTAATTTATCAAAAATTTGGTTAAATAAGTGTCAAATAATTGGGCATTGGTCGAATAGTGTAATTCCCCCCTTTTCTGTTACTGAAGTATGCGAGTATACGAGTCAAAAAATGACTTCTTTTGGGATAACATTTGTAAAAGGACTATACATATTTGTAACATGTGTACTACTTGAGACCTCTTTAACCATTTTCAAATGTTAGTACAGATTTTTACGTTTCCGTGTACTACCAGATTTTGCCAGATTTTTTATCTGTGACATGCCAGATATTTTTCAATAACTAATGGCAACCCTGGGTGAGAGTAAGATTCATTCACTACACGAAAGCTCATTGAAGTTGGGTGAAATGAATACAAAAGAGATTCATTTTCATTTTTGTGGTGTCTTGAATTAAAGAGAGTTTGGTTTTGCTTCTGCTTTATTTGACGATCACTTATCAACTAACTTTTCTACTCGCAGCACAGGATAACGTTTGCTGCGATTGCTGTTAATCATCTGAACAACCGTTGTTAGGCTCCAACACCAGAATTGTTACCCGACAACTGTGGTATTGATGATGATACACCACAACTACTCCCCCTCTTAGTAACGTGGTTGTCGTACAACTCGACTCGATCTGGTCACGTATGTTCCGTCCGCCTGTCGTTGACCAACTCGGGGCAATTCTTCAATTTCTTCAGCCAAATCATCACCGTAAATTGAGTCGTCGCCTGAGTCGTCTGCTTCTTGGACTGCATTCTCTTCGCTTCTAGCAGCAGGGACTGCATTCTCATCTTCGCTCCTAGCAACAGTTGAAGTACAGGTACGATCGTTGTCGAAATCCAGTTGATGGCTTCTTCGTTTGATGTGTCCTAAACCTTCAACATTGCACTCGTACAACACCGCACCATGTTTCTTCATCACCGTTGCTCGCATCCAGGCTGGCTTCTTAGGATCACGATAATCTCTGCCATAAACGATTTCACCAACTCCGAATGCTACAGTTCTGGTCTGTTTTCGATCTTCATTTGCTTCACGCTGTCTTCTTACAGGATCCGCTTTCAAGGCATCGAATCTTATCCGCTTCTCCTTTCCAAACATCAGCTTGAAAGGGCTTTCGTTCGTCGTGGAATGTTTCGTAGCACGATACATTTCAAGGAAAGACCATAAGTTTTGAACAACGGTCTTCCTTTTGTTTCCGCTCCACCAACGAACGAGTCGCCAACTCCAAGAAATTCAAGAAACTCGCCGGGTCCTTCTCAGCAAAATCACTGTCGGCTCCATCTTCATCTTCGATGTCGTTTGACGGAAAACGGGAAAGAAAATCTGCTGGGATATTATCCACTCCTTTCACATGCTGGATCTCGTAGTTAAAACTAGTCAAAAATACAGCCCAACGTTGAAGATGTCTCGCAGCTGTTTCTGGAACACCTTTTGTGCTCAACAAACCAATCAATGGCTTGTGATCGGTCATGAGAATGAAATGACGTCCAGCCAAGTAACTGTAGAACTTGTTGACTCCGTAGTATATGGCCAACGCCTCCCGATCTATCGATGAATAATTATTCGCGTGCTTCTTATAGACTCTTGATACAAACAAAATTGGTCGCTCACTTTTATCGGGAAAAACATGTGTAATAACTGCTCCGATTCCAGCATTCGACGCATCACAGTACAGCTTGATTGGATGATCCCGATCGTAATGCGCCAACACTGACTCTCCCGCGATGAGCTTCTTCGTATTCTCGAACGCCAACTGTCGCTTCTTGGTCCACGAAAACTCGACGCCATCCTTGAGTAGGTCGTACAGCGGTTGCAGGTTGTGTGCCAAATTGGAACAAAATTTGGCGTAGTAATTAACAAGTCTCACAAAAGATCGGACCTCCTTGGTGTTCGATGTTTTCTGCACCTCCAACATGGCCTTCACTTTACCTGGATCCTTGTGCAAACCATCCTTGTCGATGCAATGACCGAGGAATTGCACTTCTTCCTTGAAAAATTCGCACTTCCGTTTATTCAGCAGTAGTCCGGCATCTTCTAAACGCTGCAAGACTTGGTCCAGGTTCTTCAAAATTTTCCTCCGTGGTAGATCCGGTCACCATCACGTCATCAAGATAAATAACCGTTCCATGGCAACCTTGCAACACCCTCTCCAAAGTAGCTTGAAATACAGAACAGGCAGTCTTCGTGCCAAGTGGTTAACGATTCATTAGAAACACTCCTCGATGCGTGCTCCACGCCAAAAGTTTCCGTGTATCTTCCTCGACCTCCAACTGGTAATAAGCATTTTTCAGGTCTAACTTTGAAAAGTGTTTGCCTCCTTGTAATGCCGCAAAAATATCGTTGATCGGATTGACTGTAACTCGATAGTCAGCACAAAGTCGAATCGATGAATCCTTCTTCAGGACGGGTACTAACGGTGTTCCCCATTCCACAACCTCCGTGGATGCTTTGGTGATAATTCCAGTCTGCTCCAAACGATCCAATTCGACTTCCACCTTCTCTTTGAAGGCTAAGGGCACTTTCCTGGGCTTGAAAAATTTCGGCACCGCTTCTTCAACCAATGGCAGATGCACTTTCGTGTTCTTCAAACAGCCCAGTTTTCCGTTGAAAACAGCTTCAGGCTTGTTCAAAATCGTTTCGAGCTTCTTCGTGTGGTCTTCTGTTACAGCTAACGTACAAAAGTCAATCTTCAAACCCCAGCTGGACATGGTCTGTCGTCCCAGCAATGGATGTCGGTCACCATCAGAAACGAAAAGTGTTCAGTGTTCAATTTCGTATCGGGAAACAGCTTCAGAAACAATCCCTTCGATATGGCGTTGATTGGACTTCCGGTATCCATTTCAAAATCAATCGGCTGCCGGTTGACAAAAATTTCCAGCAGAACGGGTGGAAGGAAATCTACCTTATTCAAACGCAGATGATTCACCTTCAGACTCCTCTTCTTTCCGTCCGAACTCTTTATTGATGATGAATCTTTCGAGGGGCACACCTTGGCTAAATGCCCCTTCTTTCCGCAAATCTTGCAGATGTAGGTCTTGTACTGACACTTACGGAAGTCGTGGTCACCTTTTCCGCAAGCAAAGTACTTGAAATCTTCTTTCTTCTTCTTCTCGTTTCCCGGCTGAATTCGATAAACCTCCAGCATTCCACGTTGAAAGAGTGGATTCTTTTTTCATCGCCAGCTTCACAAAATCGTCGAACGTTGCTGTGGCTTCTTCAGATATACGTTCGAAAATGGGGTCTCGGCGTAATCCAACGACGAACATATTCTTGAAGAACTCGTTCAAATTAGCTCCGAATTCGCAATTGATCGCTAGCTTCTTCAACCGGGTGGTCCATTCAACAACCGTTTCACTGTCGCCTTGACGTGCTTCGAAAAATCTGCACCGCTCTCGAAAGACCACCACCGTAGGGGTATACCGCTGGCGTAACAGTTCGCAGAGCTGGGCAAAAGTCTTCTTCTCAGGTTTGTCCGGGAAACACAGATTCTTGATTGTTTGATATACTTCCATAGAAACGGACGTAAGCAGGAACGCAGCTTGTCTCTCACCGTCCTCTTCGCCGTTGAGTTCGTAGGCCACGAAAAATCTTTCAAGACGTTCCTGGTAAAGCGGCCAGGAATCTCCGACGTTGAACTCCGGTGGCTTCACGTTCGTCGCCAAACTGTGATGTCTTGAATTAAAGAGAGTTTGGTTTTGCTTCTGCTTTATTTGACGATCACTTATGAACTAACTTTTCTACTCGCAGCACAGGATAACGTTTGCTACGATTGCTGTTAATTATCTGAACAACCGTTGTTAGGCTCCAACACCAGAGTTGCTACACGACAACTGTGGTATAGATGTTGATACACCACAATTTTAATGCTTCGACAAAGTAGGGCCCTGCTCCTGATTATAAAACCGACCCCGGCGGCATTCTCATACTAAATGAGTCGACGCAGCCTTGAATTTTCACCTACGAAATCCTCCGATTTTCTCATCATTAGTGTTTCAAAGTACTGTTCGAAACATTATGCTCTCAAATCAAATCATACCCATTACTTCATACAGCACACAATTTATTCACCATAACGCGCGCGGTAGATGAACATGTGCTTATTGGTGAGATGATGAGGGGTACATTCCGTACCAACATACAACGACAGCAGGCTCGGCTGTAGTCATCATACCCACCGTGTGTAACGCGAAACCGCTTTTTCCAGTTCCAGACGCTTTCCACCTCCGTTTACCGTCAACCAACATGTCCCGCGCGCGCACAATATCACACTGATTGCCGTTGCTGGACAATTCCAGTCGCATGCAGCCAGTTCAAGTCCTTCTCCAGCCACTCCCGCCACACAAGGGCTATATCTAAGAGCAATACCAACGGTCGCGCTGGCGTAAAAATAAACACTGCTGGCATATAGGCACATTTATTTTGTCGTTTAAATTTTTGCAACAAGAACCCCGCAGACTCATGGTATGTATGCTCAGTGCAAACCGGTGGTTGTTTGGAATGAATATTGGAAACAGTAATATGCCATTTTTTTTTATTATATGTTTGTGGTTTGGTATCTGGTTCATATCGAGTGATATATTTACAGCCAACCGTGCTGCTGCCGAACTCTCGACGAGGGTGTTAGTAAGGTAAGATGATTTCAAATCGGGCCACTCCATGTGAACACCGAAGGGTACTCTACGTGAAATTGAGTGTGATTTTTTCCCTCATTTGTTTGCTCTATTGAGGCAGTGGTGATTTTCCACAGAAAAACCACATTCCGCAATATCGCTCGGCACTTCCGAATCAGCTCAGCAACGTTGGTAGCATACCAACTGTTCTGCGCGGGTGAGTTTCCGTTCGTAGTTTTGAAACAATTCTTCTCCGGTCAACCAACGTACACAGCATATCCCTCGTCATAATGCCACCCAGTGGGATCGAATTTCAAAACTTGCCAATGCAGTCTTTTGTTTGCATATTTACGCGAGCAATGAAAATGCGCTTGACTCTGTGGTAGGCACAAACCGTTCGTTTGCTCGTTCAGTTGATGAAGCTGTTGTTTTGGTAGGGTGTTCTATTCTTGAAATTCAATGCTGAGCGGGGATTCATGCTACCCACGAAGCAGCAGCATATCGCCAAACGTAAACAGAATGTCGTGCGGTATGGTTGAAGAATGGTTCAAAATGAGAGCGCGAATGGCAAAACATAAGTCCGGCTGGTATGGAACGTGCAGAAAAGCTTAAACCCAGTCTGAGCAATGTTGATATCAGTTTCTCACGATTTTCGCTTTTTTTGCTGTGCAGAGTACGTACACATAGCGATCATGTTTCAAATTTATTGACAATCGAAGTGCTACAGTAACGGTTGACAGTTTTCTCTCTACTCTTTCTTGTGTACGTGAACGGACTATTTTCTTTCCTCACTAGCTGTTTGATTGTTGCAGTAACTATATCAACGAGTATAAATATCGGTCTGTTAAAACGACAAATTCCAAACACGCAACTTGTTGTAATTGGATGTAAATTGTAGTTGGCTTAGCGCCGTTTTGTATTCAAGAAAGCCCAGATACGCTGAGTTACAAAAATAACATTGATTGTCGATAGCTGCAATAATCAAACAGTTAGTGAGGAAAGAAAATATCCGTTCACGTATAAGCCACCGTTAGCCGGGAAGGTTTCGATTGTCAATACGATCGCCAAGGTGTAGTAGCACAGCAAAAAGCGAAACGTGAGAAACTGACAGTCAATATTAGCTTCAGATCAGTTTTTTCAGGCCAGCCGGAGAAGATTATTTTGAATCATTTTCACAACCATATCGCCAAACGTAAACAGAATGTCGTGCGGTATGGTTGAAGAATGGTTCAAAATGAGAGCGCGAATGGCAAAACATAAGTCCGGCTGGTATGGAACGTGCAGAAAAGCTTAAACCCAGTCTGAGCAATGTTGATATCAGTTTCTCACGATTTTCGCTTTTTTTGCTGTGCAGAGTACGTACACATAGCGATCATGTTTCAAATTTATTGACAATCGAAGTGCTACAGTAACGGTTGACAGTTTTCTCTCTACTCTTTCTTGTGTACGTGAACGGACTATTTTCTTTCCTCACTAGCTGTTTGATTGTTGCAGTAACTATCATTTAATCAATGTTATTTTTTTTGCTTGAAATATCTCAATGTTCAGAAGGCGTATCACCTTAAGGTAAAGGTCCTCTTGAATACAAAAACGGCGCAAAGCTAGGCAACTACAAAGATTTTACATGCCCAATTTTAATAGGATTCTTGATGGGCCTCATTGATTTGGAATTTGTCATTTTTGTAAGGCCGATGACATACTCGTTGGCGAGATAGGTAGAGTTGGCGTCAAACCTATCACGATGGACGTTCTATGAAAATTTCCCAAACCTGTCATAGTGAAAGAGATGCAAAGCGTTTTTCGATGCGGCGAAGCAGTTCGCAAAGTGATTTGACGCTTGTGAACGCCAGTAGACGCTGAAGTGATCGTAAAAAAATGGAAATTGACTTTGAAAATTTAATTTCACTCGTTTTCGCAAGGAGTGCACTGAGGGATAAAACCTTAAAACAATACCGGAACAGGAATATCGTGGATAAACTTTGGCGACCAGTTTCGACTGAGTTGGGAGCAGATGCAACCAGTAAGTGAAAGCCATGACTTAGGGTGCAATTAAATCAACATTTGTTTTAAATATTTCTTTAATTTGTGTTTCAACATGTTTAGAATCTAATCAAATGTATCCATTTTTATCCTAGTATAAAAATGAAACTTATCAGGATATTTACGAAAGTCGTCGTACAATCTACAGAACTCCCAATCACGTTTTCTGTTTCCGTTTATAGGATGCACTGCGAACTCTCTTTCTTTGTCCATGATAAAGTGACGCGAAATATTCTTCAACAGACGAATTCATGCTTGAATCACTTGATAAACTCAAATTATCTCGAATACTTTTTACACTCACGCGTGCGGCCTCGCTCTTAATCTCGCTTTCAGTATGCCATAAAACGCTTTGCTCGCATCATCCCTGCGCTTTGATTAACGCCAACGCAACGCAACGCTTCCCTACGCCATGAGTATGTCATCGGCCTAAAACTTGTTCGCGACAATATCTGGACACCCCTAAATACGTAGAACTCTGGAAATACTTCATCAACGCGTGAAATATTTCGCAGACTGATGAACGTATGTCTGTTCATTGTGAAAAATCAATTTTTATTGATACTAACCTAGGACAGGACCTGCCAGCTGTTAGTGCAAAAACAAGACCATTTAGCTGTCAAAAAAGACCGTTTCTTATTGGTCGCTTTGACAACCACCACTACCGCCTCCGTCGGGTTATTTTACAAGCAGGCAGTTTGTTGTTGGTTTGGCGGTGTTGCTAGTAGTCACTGTTTTTTCACTTTTTTCGTTTGTGACAAAACAAAAAAAACAAAAGTTCACTTTTGCAGTGGTTCGAAATGAAGTGCAAAGCGATAAATTGTGGTCGCAGTGACGTGTCACATCCGGGTCTCCAGTTTCATCGGTTCCCGAGAGATCCAATCGTTCGCCGAAAGTGGATGAAGGCCTGCATTGGGAACGCACGTGAGGAAGACATTCTCCTGCTCAAGATTTCTCCCCACACAGAATTTGCAGCGTAAGCATCAATGAAATTCAATGAAACCTCATAAATTAACGATTAGTTTGATGCAGCTTCATTTCCCGAACGGCAAAAGAAATGCCAATGGAACTTGGAATATTCCAATTGCCGTCACTCCGCCGGATGAAGAGTGGCAGGAAATGGAGGTGGTTGAGACAATTTATGGTGATGAGCATAGTGGAACAGGATATGCTGCATCAAATGGAGAATTTACGGATTATGAAATAGTGGAAAACATTGACCACGTACCTATGCTAGGAGGAGATGCTATGTCACAGTCTCGACTACGAGGGGAAATTTTTCGTTTGAGAGAGCAAGTTACCAAGCTTAAGAGGTAATTTGCTAAATATTCGATTGGATGGAATGCTTTCAGCTTCATTGAATCACATCTTCTACTTTAGATCGATTCGTCGTTGGAGAAGTCGTTACGGCAATCTGGTTGCGCGAAAGAAAACAGATGATTCGGATGTCGTAGATTCGAACTCGTTGGATATTGCCTGTAAACAAATTTTCAACGACGATCAATTGAAGCTTCTCTCCGGAAAAGTTCGTCAAGTGAAGCAGTGGTCGGAAGCAACGATAATGGATTCGCTGCAAATCCGATTTGCATGTCAGGGTGGCTACGACAAGCTAATAAAAAGAGGCTTTCCGCTCCCATCGACTAGAACACTGCTGCGTCGAATTGCAGACGTTCACTTTCCTCCTGGTATAATTAAATCATTCTAATGTTCTGTAAAAGTTTTAGTTGATGGTTTCGAAAATTTTAGGTATCCTTGAAGATATTTTCGGACTGCTGAAATTCAAAGTGGCTGGCATGACAGAAATTGAGCGGGATTGTGGACTGGTTCTCGACGAAATGAGCATCGACGAAGCAGAAGAGTGGTGTGCAAGCACTTAACAGTTCGTTGGAAAGACGACTCTGCCTCCATCTGATGACTTAGCGTCTAAAGGCTTGGTTTTGATGCTTGTTGGAGTTGCTGAACGGTGGAAGCAAGTTGTTGCGTACGAGTTTACGAAAGCATCAATTCCTCCAGAGCAACTCAAGAAGCTAGTGTTGTCCGTTATTGAAAAATCGGAAGAGCTTGGCTTGCGAGTACAGTTTGTTACCTCTGACTCCGGTTCCGAGAATCAAAAGATGTAGAAGGATATGGGGCTGAACATCAAAAACCAGAATATCTTGTCTGATCTGGAACTGCAGCATCCCATCGACAACAGTCGAAAACTGGAGATCGTGCCCGATCTAGTCCATTTTTTTAAAAATGCAATTCATGGATGGATCAACAACAGATTTCTCGTCGTTCCAAAATGGTATGTCAATAAAAATGGCCTTTCATCGGATATTGTGCATCGGGATCATCTGAAAGAGTTGGTCGAATTCGAGGCAGGGAATCAATTGAGAATGGCTCATAGGTTATCTCCAGCCGACGTGGCGTTTGATGTTCCTGTTTCGTCTGTCGACAAAATGAAAGTATCTAACGCAACAAAATACTGCAATCGAGCGGTTGCTGCTGCGCTACGCGTAGTGGCTTCCGAGAAAAACCGACATGAACTGCTAACCACAGCATGCTACATTGGGGACATGTCAGACTGGTACGGAACACTCAACAATCGTTCGGAAGATCATGCGCTGCGCCAATCAGACCCAAAAGCTTTACAGGTAAGGATTCCACGATATCATAAAAACATCGATACTTTTACTTCAAAGCAATAGCGAAAGAAAGTATCGATACCAGGAAAATATCGTATCGAACATATCGATACCTACGGGGATCAAATGAATACTTTTCTGTTAGCTCAAAGTAAACTACTGAATTTATCAAATTTGTAAAGCAATTAGAATTGATCTTGTAAGGTATCTTCTAAACATATTTTGAAAATTTAGCAAGTTGGCAGTCATTTTTACACATACCTCGCCATACAATTTTAGACTGCAAATGAGGTCTATCACCTAATTTTGGGTGTAACACAAATTACTAAATCCTAGAGGGTTTGAGCTGTTTAGTGGAATACTTGTAACTATAAATTAGAAGAAAAATTAGTAATCTCCATTTAATTCCAACTACCTTTGCTTATCTTCGACAGATACGCGTATTTCGTCTACAATGTGCAGACTTCTTCAGTGTCTCGTACTAATAACTCGACTGTTATTAGTACGAGACACTGAAGAAGTCTGCACATTGTAGACGAAATACGCGTATCTGTCGAAGATAAGCAAAGGTAGTTGGAATTAAATGGAGATTACTAATTTTTCTTCTAATTTATAGTTACAAATTACTAGTCACCCTGTATATGAAAGGGGTATTAGTATTTATGAATTTAAGGAGATACGCCAGGATTTACATGAGAGGCTAATGATTTCATTAGCACTCATTACAAAGAGTATTCATTTGAATCAAATATTTTCAATTCATACCTTCTTGGTATCGCATTGAAATGTAACAATTACAATTATTTTATCCCTAACAATAGGAAACAATAAACCGTCTTGAAAATACCACTCGTTTAATTTACGATGTACGTGTTGGAGAATTATGCCGATGGAAACCGTGGAAGACTGGACTAGTTATATGCACGAAAGCCATTATCCGACTGATCTTACGATTTTTTGCTAGTGGTCACAAGAGGATCTTCACTTCCCGCTTTGTTCAAGACTGTCTGGAGAGCCTTTTTTCAGCTATAAGATCCAAGCAACGTCGACCCACACCACGGGATTTTGGTAGAAACTTAAAGACAGTAACATTATCGCAGTATATGGCTCCTGTTCCAAATTCGTCATACTCATTTGACGACCAGGACATCTGGTAGGAATGGCAGATTTTCTTTTTCAGCGTCGCAAGCAATCCAACGAGCAAAATACAACAGCATCAGATCGACAGATGACAGTTGTCGACAACAGTGATGCAGTAGATATGGATTATGAAATGCTGCAGGATGTTTCCGGTGAGGTGCTGGACCGAGGAGAGCTGAATGCGCTCTTCTACGTTACGGGCTACGTGTTAAAAAGTCTAGCGAATAAGGGTACTATTTGCAAGCAATGTGTCAAAATGACGGAGAGTCCAAAGGGTGCTCACTCCGACTATCAAAGCTTCACTTTCTATCGAGCGAACACCATTAAGAAAAACATCCACTTTCCATCCATTGATACCTTCAATTTTTTCAAAGCCATGGAAATCGTGTATCGCAATTCTATAAACTTTATCATTTCGAACAAGGATAAAAACAATGTTGAACAGAAGGTAGTGAATGAATTGGCACTCCTTCCAAACATTTTCCACTGCTCATCCTTCAAGATGACATTGGTGCGACGTTATGTATCATTCCGGCTAAAGTCAGGGCAGAAGCGTAAGCAACGGAAGAAAAAGTTCGATAGCAGAAGTATGCTATCATAGAAGCTGGAATGGTGAAGGGAGAATGCATATTTGAAATAATAAATGAGAAATATTAATCTGTTTAAAAATGTAAAGATCATTTTCGTGTGGTACCTTTTTTAATCCTTAAAATACATCCACATTGTTTCTCTATTGCTAGCAAAACAAATATTCATTAATATTAAAGTTTGCTCTTACTAGAAAATGATATACTGTGGGTTTTTGGATTTGGAAAAATGATACTTTCTGGAAAAATAAAGATCAGAATAAAGCTTACGAAGATTTAAAAATAACGCGTATTATTTATTTGAATTTTTAATATCATCCTTTTCTTCCCTGTAAGGCAGTTTTGTATTCGTAGAGCCTCAAATTCACGAACCTCTCCACTTAAAATATTGACAATTGTTAAACGTTTACCTTATTGAATATTACCAAATATTAAAAGAATATTGACGAATTTTGATTATATTTTTAATTACATTATTTTCAATAGGATTACTGTGTAAACATATCTGCCAACACTGGAGCGACCCCCGTATCATAGCAATCATAAATTTATAAGAGGTCATCTCTCTCTGAGCTGACAGGTCCTGTCCTAGATACTAACAAGCTTTTAGATCTAAGATGGCGTCGAAAGAAGAGCAAGTGCGAAAAGCAGTTGTGTGCGGTCGCAATGAAAATCCGGATCCGTCAGTAAGAAAAACTTGCAAAAAAGCTTGGTTTTCCTGCAAGCACTGTCCATAACGTTCTTAAATCTTTCGATACACGTTTGAAAACATCCAGGAAGGCTGGGAGCGAAACAAAAACGGATCTCAGGAACCAACAGAAGGACGCGAAGCAAATATTGAAGAAGAGACCAGATCTTTCGGTACGTACTGTAACTAGAAAAATATAAGTGTCCCCAACTTTCGTGCATACTTCCAAGCACCGGCAAGGTATGAAGCCGTTCGAGGTGAAAACTGTACCGAACCGTAATAATAAATAGAATGTGACGGCTAAAACCCGGGCTCGCAAGTTGTATCGCGAATATTTGACGAAGTTTTCCTGCGTGATAATAGACGATAAAGTTTGTGCGCTGGAAGACTTTAGGCAGCGTCCCGAAATGTCTTATTATACTGCCATGCAACGGAACGGCGTAGAGGAGCATTTCAGGACGAAGAAAAAAGCCAAGTTTCCCAATAAATGTTTGGTTTGGCAGGCAATATACAGCTGTGGTCGAGCAAGCCAAAGCTTCATCACTACCGGAACGGTAAACAAGGAAATAAACCACGAAGAATGCCTGAAGAAGCAATTGTTACCATTCCTACGCAGCCATGGCGCTCCCTCGCTATTCTGGCCTAATTTGGTATCTTATCACTTTGCCTAAGATGTTTTAAAATGGACTGATTCCACGCCAAATCGGTCGGTCACCAAACTCAACTATCTTCGATTTTGATGAAACTTGGTACACGTCTTCGGTATGTTGAAAAAAAAAATCCACTGGTGTTAAGATTATTTGGATTCAAGAGTAACTTTTGAGATGGGCGTATGTTTTTTTCCAACATTTTACTTGAAAAATCGTAGTTCAAAAACCATTACATTTAGAGAAAAACTTTATATGGGGGAGTTGTAGAGAACTAAAAAGGCTTTGTAAAAAAAATGTACACTGAAAAAAAAAATTTTTTTTCATAAAGAAAAATCGAAAATAAATACTAAAAATCAAATATAAAAAAAAACATATTTTTAATATTTTTCAAATTTGTTTTGTGGAAATTTGAGAAAAAAAGACACGTTTTGAAAAAAAACTCTAGGATGGACGCTCTTATAATAAAAAAGTTTTCCGAAGAGCGAACTTTGGTGCATATTTCAAATTTTGGTTATTCATTATTATAAATGAAAATTAATTATACAATATGATTTTGGAGATCATTAAAAACAATAATGATGATAATGATAAATCACCTGAACGCAACCGTTTTCGAGATTTTTCGGATTTTATTTCAATAGAATGAAAAAACCTCAGAAAATTCGCTCTTTTCTTAAGTTAATCGAGATTTCCACCAGAAATGATAAATTTTCCAAGATCTTCATATTATAACGTTCACATTACTCTAATGTCCTCTTTTCTTTTGATATCAGGATGATAAGAAGACTCATTTGAAAAGAACAAGATAAATAGCACTATTGTTTTAATATTGCAATCAATATATTTATAATTGTTTTATGGCTGTATCGGTCGGGCCGCTCAGAGAATGAAGGGAGCGAATTTGCTAAAGCGATGAAAGTAACAGCGAGATAGATGTCGCAGGGGCGACAAGTGTGAAATGGACAGATGATGAAATTATGCGGAGGGTCATATAGAAGAAGCATATTAATCGAACTGCTGACTATTTTGCCAAGCTCCAACGATGTTAGAGGTCGGGTGTAGTGTGTGAAAACTACACTCCGAACAGTTCGGTGATGTAGCGATGAAAGTAACACATATTGTTTAAGGTAGGTAGACAAATAGTAGCTATAACGTATGTCAGGTATATCTTCTCATAAAAAAAACAGCTAATGTACGCTGCCTGTAAACTACCAGAGATGTTTTATACCTGCATTTCCAAAGGTACCACAGCCAATATATATGCTCATACATAGTCGCATTCATCAGTAAAATCTATCTGAGTGAACTGAAAATGGAGTTTAACATGAAGAAGTGTTGTATGCCGTTTCCCACTAAACGGTGCTCAAAAAACCTTCGTAAATTAACCGAACAAAATGTCAAAAAACTCAAGTTTATGGGCAAAACACATTTGGACACTTCTTTGATGATTTGTGATAATTGTCGTTTGCATTTAAATAGAACGGAACAATCCCATGCTGCAATTTCGGAGCCTAGTGAGAAACCATCAATTACTAACATTATGGATCCACAACCATCTACATCACGGCAAGTAGACTTGTATGGTCTCGAGGAAACGCCATCGGCAATATCATTAATGTCAGTGCCATCTGATAGCAGTGTGCAAGATTATTCAAGGCGCCATAATATTGAGCTATTTAACAAGGGCGTAGCTGGAATCAACGTTTCGCCAATATCGGCTAAAAAGTTCCTGAACGTAAATTATGCCCGCAAAAAGTTCAAAGATGTTTCAAACGGCATTCGGACACACATATTTGGGGATCAAGCGGAGGAGGATGACCTGGAACAATTGAAAGTGAAAGCAGCCGAATATGACGAAATAATCGCGCAGCTAAAGGACCGGTATGCTGATCCAGAAACTTCGAGAGACGATCAAGTATCCTTTACTTTCGGTTTTACCACAATCTTGGACAAATCAAAGAGTAATGGCAGAATTTGAAATAACAAACAAGTACATCGTATCACAAGCTAAATTCCTTGCAAAGCACGAAGGTGTTTTAGCTGCCCCTAACGAAAAGCTGGGACACGGTCTGAACCCGGAAATAAAAAACCAAATTTTGCAATTTTACGACAGTGATGAGATTACACGAGCAACCCCTGGTATGAACGACTACGTTTCAGTGAGGAGTGAAGGTAAGAGGGTTCATATTCAAAAGCGCCTTTTAGTTTGTTCATTAAGAGAAGCTTTCATTAAATTTCAAGAGATGCATCAAAATGCTGTTGGGTTTAGCTCTTTTGCAGCACTAAGACCAAAGCATTGCAAATTACTTGGCAGCACAGGTTCTCATAACATTTGTGTTTGCACCATTCATGAGAACATTAACTTGATGCTTCATGGTCTTAGAAAATATTCTTTCGAGAATGATTATAAATTGTGTTTTGAAGAAATATTATGTAGCTCATCAACTAGAACTAAAAAATGTTACCTCCGTGAATGCGAACGATGTCCAGGCTTTTCAGATTTTGAGAGTAGTTTAACAGACAAATTAGAAAAACGTGGTTTAGTTGAAATATCTTTTGAGCAATGGATTTCAACTGATAGATGTAGTTTAGAGACACTTGTTAAACCAATTGATGAATTTATTGCTTATTTTTGTGAAAAGTTGGAACAATTAGTATCCCACGATTTTGTCAAATCTCAGCAGTCTAGTTTCTTGAGAGATTATAAAAGTTGTCTTAAAGACGGCGAAGTAATAATAATTTGTGATTTTTCTGAAAATTATTCATTTGTTTTTCAAGATGCTGTTCAAAGTAGTTATTGGAGTAATGAGCAAGCCACTATTCACCCTTTTGTCATTTATTACACGGAATCTGGAATACTTAAAAATATCAGTTTCATTGTTATCTCAGAAGTGTTGAAATATGATACGATTGCGGTGCAGGTGTTTATTTCAAAACTAATAAGCTTTTTGCAAACAAAAATTAAAGTAAAGAAAGCTACGTTTATGTCTGACGGGGCAGCATCCCAATATAAAAATAGGAAGAACTTTGCAAGCCTTTGTAAGTTTAAAAAGAAATACAATATTGATGCTGAATGGCATTTTTTCGCAACATCCCACGGTAAGGGACCTTGCGATGCAATTGGTGGTACATTAAAACGAATGGCAAGATATGCAAGCCTTGCTGTACAACATGAACACCCTATAAAAAGTGCATTAGAGTTATTCGAATGGGCGAACCAAAAAAGTGATGATTGTTTAACAAAAATGTCGTTTTGTTATGTATCACATGAAGAGTATGAACAGGGGGTAGCAGAATGGAATGAAATTTACCGACAGACTAAAACGATTGCAGGTACACAAAAGTACCACTCATTCGTTCCAATTTCAGAAAACGAAGTTTTTGTAAAACTGTTTTCGAATGACGAAGAAGGCAGGATTCATAATATATATAAAAGCAATCAATAGTTTATATAATGTTTATGTAATATTATCAATGACCGAGACTAATAAATGGTATATATAAATATAAATCCAACCATAATTCATTATTTTTGTCTTATAACTTTAAGTGAAGCTTTTTCAATCGACGAGCTGTTAAGAGTAAGTAAGAGGCACATACATGTGTTTTAAAAAGGCTAAAAACACAAGAGAAACAATCGTTAGCTATTGTTGTTTTAATATCACGAGTAATTTATGAAAAGGGCGTATTTTTTGAGGTTTTGAAATTATATTGAAAGAAAATCAGAAATATCTTGAAAACGGTTGCGTTTACGTGGTTTATCATTATTATCATTATTGTTTGTAATGATCTCCAAAACCATATTGTAACATCAAAATTTATTTATAAGAATGAATAACCAAAATTTGAAATATACACCAAAGTTCGCTATTTGAAAAACTTTTTTATTATAAGAGCGTCCATCCTAGAGTTTTTTTCAAAACGTGTCTTTTTTCCTCAAATTTCCATACAACAAATTAAAAAAATATTAAAAATATGTTTTTTTAGATATTTTATTTTTAGTAATTATTTTTGATTTTTCTTGATGAAAAAAAAAAAATTTTTTCTGTGTATATTTTTTTAAGAAAGGCTTTTTAGTTCCCTACAATTCCCTTATATAAAGTTTTTCTCTAAATGTAATGGTTTTTGAACTACGATTTTTCAAGTAAAATGTTGGAAAAAACACATACGCCCATCTCAAAAGTTACTCTTGAACCCAAATTATCTTAACACCAGTGGAATTTTTTTTTTCCAACGTACCGAACTCATGTGCCAAGTTTCATCCAAATCAATGATGATCGGGTATGATTTTTGGGATTTCCGGCACATTCTGGATGGAATCCCTCATTGGTGTAAAGCGAATGGAGTCCATGTTGTTCCGAAAGAGACGAGTCCACCTAACTGCCCGGAGTTGCGACCTGCGATATTGAGCTCTCGTGAAGAGAGAACTCTCTCAACATAAACAACAAGCTACAACTATAAATTTCGAAAATCTTGGACAAAAGCAGCTAAATCGGTTGCAGAGAAGTCTGCACAAACCCTAATAGCTGAAATAAACTCAAAAGTTCATAGTTTCTTCATGCATAATTAGTTTTAAGACGACTATTAATGCATTAAAAATGCATCTTGGATGGAACTAACAGCAAATTTGCTTTATTCCAAATTTCATCTGTCCAGATTTTGTTGCAATCCAGCCTTAGGTTCCTAGATTTGTGCCAGAAACTCGAAGTGGCGATGCAGATTCTGAATGCACTTCCTCAGTTACTGATTGAGATCTTTCGATGCCTGTACCATTTTTGCATTACAATATACAATATTATGATACGCCCAAGGCGTCGATAAATTTTCATCCAACGAAATAATGTCTGATCTTACCGTGAACATAATCTTACCGTGAAAGTTAGCTCCAGCATTGTGCTGCACCTTCACCAACTGAGCTAAGACAGTACTCATTCAAGATTCAACAGGGCCCCACTATAGAAGTCGAGTCGGCCGTCAGTTTGCTCGACTAGTTTATTTTGCTATTAAAGTTGTCGAGATCGACGAAATTTTGTCGAGCAGGTAGACTCAGTAGATCTGTCACATTCTGTCGAGTAAGTTTGTTTTGATACGCGTTTTTTCGGCTGGAAGAACTAGATAACTGACTGAGCAAGGTAAGAACTACCATAAACCATTTTTATTTTTGAGGTGAATTAACAGAAAAACAATTTCCATCTTGCAAAAATGTTCACTCTTCATAAAAATAAAAATAGTTGAACTGATGAAAATGAATGTGGACATCGCCAGAGGTTTTTATAGAGTAGGAGCCACCAAAACAAATGTAAAGCAGAAGTGGAAGTAAATTGGCCAAAAGCTCGAATCATTAGGACCACATATTGGACCTTGCGTCGGAATAGCAAAAAGTAGGTGTTAATTTTTATGTGAATACTATTAAACTTGTGCACCTCATGCGAGTCGTCTCACTACACATGAAGTGCAGAATGAATCTGATTCAAGCGTTCAGCATCCGACACTTCACAAAAAAATATGTTATAAACAAAATTTAATGATTGTTTTTACTGGATTGATAAAACTGGTGGATGTAAAACTTGAACAAAATGAAATCTTAGGATCCGATGCAAGACAAAAAACAATCAACAACCAAGAAAAGACGAAGTGAAAAATTTAAACTTGAGCTAAAATAGAAAGAAATTGAATAAAAAAAACAAGAGCTATACATGAAGGAGACATCAATGGAATAATAACCGCGCGCGGGTGTTCCGGTGGTAAAGCGTAAGCAAGAATGGTTCCTGTGGAAATCCAGCATCTCCTGAAAGTTTTTATAACATAATAAATTAGAAATAATGCATAACATAACTATCGTATACATGGACTACGACTTTCACGTACTTTATTAGGACTTGTAAAAGAAATGTTGTAATATCTATGCAGATTTGGAACAGTTTATTTATTTGACGGAAATTATTATAGAATTTTTCAAAACACATACATACATACAAACAGTGGACTTATGAGAAGGATCTGAGAGAACTTTTGATACATTTTTTTTAGTTTGTTTATAAAGCTACCAAGACCTTCTGTTAGCTTGTTGCAAATCATGGAAACTCCCTATACAATTTAGGGAATTCCCTAGAGATTCAGAAAGGAATATTCTGGAGGGATTCTTCAAAGTACGGAAGAGGACTCTCCAGAAGATCAGAAAAAAACATCATCAAAAAAAAACTTCTTCAAAGGTCAGGGGGGACTTCACTTAAAGGGTGTCCACGATGAAATTGCCACACACAAAATTGATTCGCAAAATTCGAGTTTTCATCCGATTGCCATCAAATTTTCAGGGATTGAGAAATAACTATTAAACTTCATTTTACCATTTTACTCGTATTTTATTCACAGTCCATACGCAAATGCCCGCACCTTGGCCTTAACCCCGGTCATAAGATTCTGCACAACCTGTGAAGCAACCGTTTTTTGCATGTAAACCCATACTTTCTTCAGTTCCTCGACTGTCATCACTACCTTAGGTCGTTTAAGAAGGTGCTGCTTCATAATCGCCCAGTACTTCTCGATGGGGCGAAGCTCCGGAGTGTTGGGAGGGTTGAACATTTTCGGCACGAAATTGACCTTATTGTCCGCATACCACTTCAGCACGTCCTTGGAGTAGTGGCATGAGGCCAAATCCGGCCAGAAGATTGTTGGGACGTTGTGGGCCTTCAGGAGAGGAAGCAGCCGCTTCCTGAAGGCACTCTTTTATGTACACCTGTCCGTTCATCGTGTCCTGGGTCACGAAAGGTGCACTCCGCTTCCCGCACGTGCAGATGGCTTGCCAAACCAGGAATTTCTTCGCAAATTTGGACATCTTCTGAGTGCGGACATGCTCCGGAACGCTGAACTTATCCTTGGCCGTGAAAAACAGGTTGCCGGGGATCTGTTTGAAGTCGGCCTTCACATATGTTTCGTCGTCCATGATGCAGCATTCAACTTTCGTCAGCATGTTGAGGTACAACTTCCTGGCACGGGTTTTGGCGGACTTGTTCTGCTTCTCGTCGCGATTAGGGGCCTTTTGTACCTTGAACGTTCGAAGCCCAGCCTTAGTTTTGGCCTTCTGGACAAAACTTCGGTTTAGGTGCAGCTTCTTAGCCACATCCCGAACGGAGGCGTTCGGATTTCGGTTGAAGGTCCCAACTACGCGGTTGTGATTTTTGGTGTTGTACGGAATACTTTTTCCTTCACTTCTGGGTTTCCGATCGGTGGTCAACCGTTCCTCGAACCGCTTAATCACTCGCGACACCGTGGAATTCGCGATTCCCAACGTTTTAGCGATGGAACGATGCGAGAGATCCTTGTTCTCGTGATGAATGCGCAAGATTTTATCACGCACGAGCTGTTCTTTCGAATCCATTTCCGCGAGTTTTGATCACAGGACTTTAAAACTTGCAGGATGTAAATAATGCAGTATGAACTAAATCCACCCAAATTTTCATTAAATTCTACCCAACGGTTAAAAAGTTAGAGCAATTTCATAGTGTGGCAATTTCATCGTGGACACCCTTTAAGTATGAGGCACTTCTTAGCAGTTCAAGCTAGAATATCTCAGAAGTTCAAGAACAAACATCCGTGAAGTTATAAGTCATACTTTCCAGAAGTTCAGGCATAAACTTACTCGAAGTTTAGATGAGACTAAACTAGTTAATTTAGTTCAGAACTCCCCGAAGTTTTGAAAAGTTTTTCCTTGATGATCAGGACAGGACTCAGAAGGAGTTCCGGAAGAAATTTTTCTTCTCAGGCTTTCCACAAAGTCTAGAAGAAACTCTTCCGAAAATTAGGAGTGCATTTCCAAGAAATTCACGAGTGACTGCTCAGAGATTATCCAGATTGCTCAGAAGTATATTGCGAAACTCGCCAAAAGTTCAGTAAGGGTTTTTCCAGAAGTCTATCTGGTAGTTTCGCAGAAGATCACGAGAAAATTTCCCTGAAACTCAAGAGACAATCATTGAAGACCTGTAGAAGCAGCCTATACAGCCTTCATTCATATGACCGTAATCATATTAATTGCCCACGACGTCATATTAAAATATGGTTTAGAGATTTTACCAAATGTTCAGAAGACTTCAAGATAAAATCAATGAAAAGTGGTCGATAGCTGGCCAAAATTTAATAAATAACTTTTTCCGAAATTTGTTCAAACTTGCAAATTTGAAATCGATTTCCAATGAGGTTTTAATAATACAAAAAGCTACATTAATTGTTATTGATAAAACAACAGTTAAAATTATCCTTCGAATGTAAAAAATGAAAACTATTGCATCGTGTAATATTTCAATGACTTTTTAAAATCATTCAGCATTACAGTTGACAGTCGAGTTTTTTTGCCGAAGTCGATCAGATTCAGCCGGCTTATGTAATACGCAATTTTGCTCAACTCGACAGTGTCAAGCAAACGGGGACGGAATCGAGAGCATACCTACTCAATGTATGCGAGTTCCATGCCTTGGAATGGAAGCATTAAGGGCGCCACTGCACTATGGTCCGAATGGACAAATTTCAAGACAAAAATCGATAACTGGAAAACCATTAACTTTAGACAGATGGTGTCCTCGGGAGATTTGATTTTTAAAATAAGATCTATCTTTTGGTTTGGGTTGTGACTAGGGTGGTCCTTTTATGTTCATAATAAAAATTTCAACTTTTTATTCTTATGGCTTAGAGGATTTTTCGCTTCAACAGAATTGTAGATATTTTAATTTAATGAAACTTTGGTGAAAAAATTTTAATTCTATCTCATCTACGTATCGTTTTATAACAGTTTTTCTAACTTTCCTTAGGGTGGGACTTGAAAAAACAGTTTTTTTGCTGTTACTTTTTATTTCAACTTGAATTTGAAAACTTTGCAGAGATGACTTTTAGGATATAAAATGACGCACATTTTGAAGATACAAGATAGTTGCTAGTTGTTGTATTAAAAAAGTTGTAGGTTGAAGTGTAAAAAAATATACGGATTTGCAAGATATCTTATATCTTTATTTGCAAATATTTGCAAACACAGAGTCCGTGAACTGAAAGTACAAACCTCCATCTACAAGATCTATGCAAAATTGCTTGTCCCCTTTTGTCCCCTTTAGGGAAAAAAAATCTTTTTAAATTTGGTAGTTTTGCATTTTTTCTGCATAATTTTCGATCAGCAGCATTAAAAATTATCACCAAAGACCGTAACAACTCGAGTTTTTTTATGAAAATGTTTATATTTTTATATTAATCCATCTCCGTTAATTTATTAACATTCATATTACAGACAAACAGAAATAACACATCGAACATTTTTCACTACAAATCATGGTCACTAACACACCTGCGCCATCTGTTGAGCACCTTGTGATGGATGACTAAGCTGAACAGATGGCAGTAGTGTGTTAAAGTCAAACGAAGATTAAAATATGTTAACACAGACAAACATACATAATACTTGCAGTTTCTTCATCGATTACCCATTAAACGGTCAATTCAAATGTTTCTTAGTTGGTAATATTGCCACAGGTAGTACGTTATTGTAGTGGTTTGACGTTAACACACTACTGCCATCTGTTCAGCTTTATCATTCATCACAGTGTGCTCAACAGATGGCGCAGGTGTGTTAGTGAACATGATTTTTAGTGAAAAATGTTCGATGTGTTATGTCTGTTTGTCTGTGATATGAATGTTAATAAATTAACGGAGATGGATTAATATAAAAATATAAACATTCTCATAAAAAAACTCGAGTTGTTACGGTCTTTGGTGATAATTTTTAATGCTGCTGATCGAAAATTATGCAGAAAAAATGCAAAACTACCAAATTTAAAAAGATTTTTTTCCCTAAAGGGGACAAAAGGGGACAAGCAATTTTGCATAGATCTTGTAGATGGAGTTTGTACTTTCAGTTCACGGACTCTGTGTTTGCAAATATTTGCAAATAAAAAAATAAGACATCTTGCCAAAACGTATATTTTTTTACACTTCAACCCCTACAACTTTTTTAATACAATAACTAGCAACTATCTTGTATCTTAAAAATGTGCGTCATTTTATACCCTAAAAGTCATCTCTGCAAAATTTTCAAATTCAAGTTGAAATAAAAAAGTTACAGCAAAAAAACTGTTTTTTCAAGTCCCACCCAGAAAGTTAGAAAAACTTTTATAAAACGATACGTAGATGAGATAGAATTAAAATTTTTTCACCAAAGTTTCATTAAATTAAAATATCTACAATTCTGTTGAAGCAAAAAATCCTCTAAGCCATAAGAATAAAAAGTTGATATTTTTATTATGAACATAAAAGGACCACCCTAGTCACAACCCAAACCAAAAGATAGATCTTATTTTAAAAATCAAATCTCCCGAGGACACCATCTGTCTAAAGTTAATGGTTTTCGAGTTATCGATTTTTGTCTTGAAATTTGTCCATTCGGACCATAGTGCACTGGGGTGAGAAGGTTCACAAGCCTTAGCCTGAACATATGCCTATATTGAGTAATCCAAAGGATTCAAGTCCGGACTGCTAGGAGGCCAAATGTCCTTTGGCCAAAATTCCGTATTTTCCTTCAGCCACCCTTGAGTCCTTTTTGAGGTATGACGCGGTGCTCCGTGCTGTTGGAAAATGACGTGTTGGTGTGCTTCAAAGTTAGCGTTCATCCATGGCAGAACGTGGTCCTTCAAAATGTTTATGTAAACCTCGGTATTAACTTTTAATCCAGCTTTGATAAATTCTGGAAGCATTTTGACTCTGGCCGAATGTATGGTTATAAACTTGAATTTCACGTTCTCTGGAACATCCTCAACCTGTCCTCAACCTGTCTGTACGCGTGTTAGATACGGGATCGATGGCGAACATTTTCTCATCTGAGAATACGATGATGGTATGCTTCTTTGCTGACACCAAACGTTTAGAGCGCTAGCCTCTAGTTGTTTGATTCAGTCCGTTACAAGGTGGCGCTTTACTCTTGCCCTGGACCATTGATCACCATCTCAGAACTATAATGTTCATCGATAAGAAGTACTAGAGGATTTTTAGAAGCACTTTTGGGCTACGTTTAATCTGATCTGGCAACACTTGTGTGCTTCTTTCCAAAATGGTAAAGAACCAGACTAGCCCTGGGACCTGGTAGTTGAAGTCAAACTACCTCAAGGTTTTGCCAGTGCCCAGGGTAGGAATGGAATGGATCGTGACTTGTAGCAAAAATGCAACGCATCAATTGGCTTCGAAAAATTCGATGGTGGTCCCGCGTATTCGTTAATGATGGCTCAATGAGCGTTATCTGTGTACAGTAGGCCATTCCTTATTTAAAAAACTTGCAAAGTCAAGAATTCCACCTTTTGAAATGTTTGTCTTGACTAGAAAACAAACATACTTAAATTTGAAGACCGTACGTTGACGTTAAGTGCTCCCCCAACGAACCTAAAGAAATTCTAGTACGAGTGACTACCCACGCGGTGGCAAGCACGCTACTGTAGAGTATGGTCTTGTAGGTCGACCAAGATCAGATGTAATGCAAGTGGTGTGCAAGCTACTGGCTGTACACTAGGCCATCCCTTATTTTGAAAAAAATTGCCAAGTCAAGAATTCCACCTCTTGAAATGTTCGTCTTGACTAGAAAACAAACATACTTAAATTTGAAGACCGTACGATGACGTTAAGTGCTCCCCCAACGAACCTAAAGAAATGCTAGTACGAGTGACTAACCATGCGGTGGCAAGCACGCTACTGTAGTGTATGGTCTTGCAGGTCGACCATGATCAGTGTCGTCAGGTTGATAACATGTTATTTTTATTTTATTTTTATTATCAATGTTGTTTTGGACACTATATCATCACTACACCAGTTTTCAGGTATGATGATATAGTGTCCCAAACGACATTGATAATAAAAAAAAACATTGATAATAAAAAAAAAACATTGATAATAAAAAAAAAACATTGATAATAAAAAAAAATAAAATGTTTTCAACCTGACGACACTGATCATGGTCGACCTGCAAGACCATACACTACAGTAGCCTGCTTGCCACCGCATGGTTAGTCACTCGTACTAGCATTTCTTTAGGTTCGTTGGGGGAGCACTTAACGTCAACGTACGGTCTTCAAATTTAAGTATGTTTGTTTTCTAGTCAAGACGAACATTTCAAGAGGTGGAATTCTTGACTTGGCAATTTTTTTCAAAATAAGGGATGGCCTAGTGTACAGCCAGTAGCTTGCACACCACTTGCATTACATCGTTTATTTCACAAAACTCTATGTGGATGAGCAAAATGGCTTTTTCCGAGTTATGCGGCTTTCTGTAGATCTTTTTCCTTTTTTCTTAGCTTTTCAAGGTTATTGATTTCGCAATTAGCTTATTGCTTGCTCTTAACTTAGTATTCTAAATGCACTTCCACAGTTATTAATTAAGAACTTTCCTTGCCAGGTATCATTTTTGCATTAGTATGATTGAGCGGCAGTCATACCCTATGCGCAGAGAGTCGAGAAATTTTACTTAACGAAAAATTCCTAGACCAGACCGGGAATCGAACCCAGCCACCTCCATCATGGTGGTGCTTTGTAGCTTTCGACACGGCCAAATACTTTTGACCGTCTGGCCGGTCGCACCGAACTTCCACTCCAAGGCGCGGGAGGATTTCACCTCCTTGCCTTCTGTCTTACGCTTCAGTGCTTGCTGCACCTTCCGATCACGCAAAACCCTCGGGTGGTCGGAACCCGGCGCTCGATGCTCTTACCTTTCTCCAGGAGCGCCAGGATCTTATAAATGCCCACTCGGCTGTATCCGGCCGACACAAAGCGCTCCAGGGTTGAGCCAGCGGTATTTACAAACCTACGAACGTAACTGCTTCACTGCTTCGTCATGGTTGTCATAAACGAACTGATATGACTGTCATTTTTTTGTGAATATAGCCTACTTTTATTTATTGACGACTTACAACCAAATGGCATGAAATCGCATGAAAAAACAGGTCAGCTTTGTCCCTTTTTTTTTTAATGCAAGCGTTGGACATAACCCGTTTTCATTTTAAGAATCTTTTCACCTATTTGTCCTCCAATATTCGGCGTCCACCGTAGCCGACCGATTTTTGCAGTGTGGACTCAGTTACCATCTAAAAGCCCTGAAGATATCTTTAAAACCTAACGGGAAAAGATTTTTTACGAAGAAGTTAATCCGTGTATACGTTTTAAGTTACAACAAACGGAATTGTGCGGACCGCAAACAGTGTGGCAGATAGTGAAGGAACAGAAAATACAACCTCTATTATGCCAGCTATTATGTAGATTCCAAAATAAGCAGTAATTGGGCACGATTGAAGGCGTACCCAGTTCAGCAAAGAAGTTATTGGAAAAATAAGGAAAATTTAAATTAATATTTCACTTGATCACTTTTTCTAAAACATAAAAAACTGAAACACTTTTTAAAACTATCACTAGTAAACGCGAGCAAATTCCGTTAAATTCCACTACAGAAAGCTTATCTTTTGACAGATAGGCCTACTTCGTCTGCACTCGAAAAATTACGCCAGTATTCCATAGGCCATATAAAAGAAATTGTTTTTGGATGGATTCTCTGCGTTCATCATTTATAGTACAATATGGATTCCATACGAAGTTGCAGTATTCAAAAATTGGCCTTACATGTGTAATGTAGAATAATTTATTAGTGTATGGGTCTTGAAAGTTTTGACCGAACCTCTTAAAGAAGCCCAGCATACCATTTGCTTCACTTATAATTCCGGAGCAATTTACGATTAGGGCGTACATGCAAAATGTAAACAAAATGATTTTTCAATGCACTGCATCATTATTAGCACTAAATCATGATTTTTTAACTTTTTGTCCTGATTGTGCTTTGATTTTCTTCATGAAAGATTGTTTTCGCAAAGGGCATAGAGTTATTTCACTATCAAAACTATTTACTTTGCGGTTACGCCATATTGATTGTTGACAAAGTGAAAGGCGTAATTTAAATCAAAACATAAACATGGCGTAAAGTAAAAGGCGACAGCGACAAAATAATCAAAACAACGGCGAAAAGTAAAAGGCGAAACCTAAGAAAATGTTAAAAGTAGGCGAATAGTATAGGGCGATACAATTATTTCCATTACTTGTGGGGCTAAAGTTGAAAAAGGCGTAATCAAACATACTGGCATTGACAGGCGAATATTAAAAAATGAGCAAATTTCAATGAAAAACAAACGAATTTCCATCAGTTTTATATATTAATCAGAAGCTAGCTTTGTTCTTTGTCTGCATGCTAGACTGTATTGTAATTTATACATTAATTTTAAAATTACGATTTGAAATTCTACTTGCAATATTACAATCATCATTCCCATTATGTTTACATTCAGCATGTTCGCCCTTATCGCAAATTGCTCCGGAATTGTACTGTACACTAAGGTTTTTTTTTGCACGGTTTTTTTTACACGGGTTGTATTCGGCGATAGCTCCAGAACGAAACAACTTATCGACCTAATTCAAATCACATTTTACGTTTTGGGCCAAAAGTAATCATATGACAGTTTTTCAAAAAATTCACAATTTTTGGTGTAAATACTCAAAATTTTAAAAACTGTATTTAGACCATTGCATGGAAAGGTAACGCATACAAACAAAATCGGAGCAATATAAAGTGTATAAGCTTGTGAATTTATCAACTCTTTTTAGTCTTTTTTACACTGTTCCATACTAAAAGTGGAACGTATCCCCCGTGCAAAAAAAACCTTAGTGTAATGTTCTACAAAAGTGAGTTTAGAGTCTAGGAGAATGCAGGGTGACCACTCAATTTTTATTTTCAAATTCCCGGTTTTTTCCCGGTTTTCTCGAACCAAATGTTAAAAATTTCCCGGGTTAAGGCGCGGAACATCTAGTAATGAACTAGAATAACGAATAGAAAACAATTACTCTAAGCAAACAATTTTGAACGAATTGAGTTCCAAAGCTTAATAAAATGATATTTTCAGTATAAGCGTTGTTAATAATATAAAAATGACTACATTTTAGGACCCAACTATTTACAAATTCTTCTTTCAGTTTTAGGCCCATGAAGCTAAAGAAAATAATTAAGATGATAGTCTGAAAACAGATGACAGTCTGAAAGTTTCTTTATAATTTTTTTAAGAAACTTTTCCGAAAGATTCTATGAAAAGTTCTCAGCCAATGCCTATAGAAATTCCTTTTGGCGTTTCTATAGGAATTCTTCAGGAGTTTGTAGCCATTCCTCCAGCGATTCTTTCAGCAGTTTCTTCTGGCAGTTCATTGGCTGTTCTGTTAAACTTTCTTGTGATGACATTTATGGTGGAATCCCTGAACTTATGAAGTTTTATGATTGTAAAGCAATCCCTGGAAGACACCTGAAAGAACTAAAAACTGTAAGGTAATTGCTGAAATAATTCTTGGAAAAAACCCTGATTTATTGAAGAAATTTAAGAAATTTTGTTAGCACGAGTTTCATAATCTCGTGTATTCAATTCTTCACGTTAAGTATTCAGCAAGGGGTTTTGTAGAATTATTTATAAGTTTTGTCTAGAATGTTGCAAAGATTCTTAGATATAAATCTCTAAACATTTCTTCAAGTATTCTGGAGTAGTGTTTTTTTAAGTTCCTCAATCGATTGCTCCACAAAATTCGACAGAGTTTCTTACAAGGATATCTATAAAAATACTGTTCTTCTAATTTAGAAATATTTTCATGCATTCATACCGAATAGAAGAATGTTCTCGATATTTATTTTTGTTATTCGAAGCATAATATTTTGAAAGTGATTTTTGGTTATCGTCAATATCATATTGCCGTGCGAAAACCTATATATCGACATGGAATTTTCATAAGGGCCAATGTCGCAAACGTAAACAATGGTTTCTTCCGCAATTTTTTTGAAAATGCAAACTCACTCAAGTAAACTACCACTTCTATTCTAAAGGGAACTCCGCTTCTCTACAATCATCGTGGTAATTCCCTATGATTAAGTTAGCATTCTCGAGAAACTTGCTGTAGAAGCCATTGTTTATGATTGCGACCCAATGTCCCCTTATGAAAACTCTATTTCAATATATATTGTGCAGTTGTTGAACAATACCAAATCGATGGCACGATTACAAAAAAGGCTTGTTGGCTAACGATCAGATGAAGCATCGGTAATGATAGGTTCTGGCCAATCCGTCAAAAAGCTGCTGAAACGTGTCAGTTCTCATTTGATAATTATCAAATGTACTTGCCACTTTTTGGATTTTTGTGCAAGCTATACATGCAAGAAGCTGCCACTGGAACAGTTGATGTAAGATATTTATAGTTACTTATCATGCAGCCTCAAATGACCCATGGAATTCCAGATGATACAAAATGGATTTGAAGCATCGTTCAGCATCGAGCTGCCACCAAATGGCTATCGTTCTTGTCAGTTGTCAACAGGAACTGCATCGTGTGTTGAACCCAAGAAGCTGTACACTTTGAAGGAGTTCAATTCAATTTCTAAACAATATCCGTACTTTTACGAAAAATATGAGATACAGGCCATCGAAGATCATGACTTAGAAACTTGTTGGAGAAAACTGCTGTGTTTCAAACAAGCAGGGAAGCTGGCTTTTATCTGGCTTAGAAAGTTCATTGCGAACTCTCTACAATCTGAATAAGACCATCTAAATTCGAATATTTGAAGCAAGGTTCTTGCCAAGATTTTCTGCTGTTAAACACAGATAAAAAACGATTTTTTGGTGAAAATTAAAGATGGAAATGAAAAATATTGTGGCAACTCTGGTCGCTACAAACTTACAAGGATGATCCACACGCAAAAAAACCACAGTATAAACTGCCATTTCGAGGGTCAAATTGAGCGCAAACACCAACAATTTTCACCTGACTATAAATGCGTTTGATTTTACCATGCCTGCGATTGAAGTCAACCATAGTAGAGTTGGTATCAACATAAGGTCTGTCAAATATACTACAAACGTTGAGGGTTTGAAGATAAACGAAGTAAATTTGACTGAAATTTCATGGTAGTTTTAAAGATAGGCGTAGTCGGGTAAAATGGTAGTTTCTACTACAAGATTTTTTTCTGTACAAGATATTTATAGAAGGTAAATCAATTGACACACTCTAAAATTTCACAGATCGTCATAGATGAACACGCTAAGAAAGGAATACCTAGAGCTCGATGATAATAACACACAATCTAAATTATGAACAATCATGTGAACATAAATTCCCGGTTTTTTCCCGGTTTCTCCCGGTTTTTTAGAATTCCCGGTTAATTCCCGGTTTTCCCGGTTCTGTGGCCACCCTGAGAATGCCTAAGTCCCTTACCATTTGGTTTCCTATAAATATTTCAGTACGGGGAGTTTCAATGTTTCTGCTAAATGCTATTGAGTTTCATTTTAGTAACATCTTTAGCATTTCTTTAACATTTTGCCTATAATAATCGTGCTGTAATTAACTCCACGTCAATTGGGGATCATTCTTCAAAGAAACACTTCAGTCAGCTTTAGACGATTTTTATTATTTGAATGGTCACCCTGTAGAATTAACACAGTCTTCACTACGCAGTATTCAGATAACGTTACGTTGTTTATATGATTGAAATACGGAATAAGAAGATTAATCTATGAATCTATTCCATAATAAAAACTAGCAAGTTTGATTATATTGCTGTTTGGTTTGGTTTAACTCTGCTTTAAAATATTTTAGGTCATGCAAATCTATGGAAAAACAATCTCATTCTTGATGAAGTTTTTTCAGAAGCAGATAATTTCTCATCTCCATGCAAAGCGCTAGGAGCGGACAGTAATTTTTTTTGGAAATTACTGTCCGCTCCTAGCGCTTTGCATGGAGATCAGAAATTATCTGCTTCTGAAAAAACTTCATCAAAGATCGTTACTTCCGCGCTGGGTAGAATACAAAAATAACAATCAAAAAGTGAATCTCATTCTTCTTTCATTTTTGGCATTTCAAGCTTATTGCTTTCACAATTAGTTTATTGCTTGCTCTCAACTTAGTATTCTAGATGCACTTCCACAGTTATTAATTGAGAGCTTTGGATGCCAGGTACCATTTTTGCATTAGTATGATTGTGTGGCAAGTACAATCATACGCTATGCCCAGGGAGTCGAGAAATTTTCCTTAACGAAAAATTCCTAGACCAGACCGGGAATCGAACCCAGCCACCTCCAGCATGGTGTTGCTTTGTAGCTGCGCCTATACTGACTGAGCTAAGGGAGGAACAATCACAACATCTATTATAAAAAGCAGCAATTTTCGTATCATTCCCATAAATTGTCTACAGACTTGCGTATGTAGATTGGGAAGGAGAAGGTTGGTTAGATTGACAGTTGCTACTAGAGACTGAAGAATATTTTGTACCTCCACGTGAAGGAAAGGATCAGGGATTCACTGTCATAAACGATGATACATGAAAGGCCTTTCTATTATTTTAAATCTAGTGGGGGTATAAAAAGACAAATTGACATATAACGGGTGTCCATTAAAAAAATTAGGATAAAAAATAATGGGTCGGGATAAACACCAGTTAACTTAATCTATACGGTGTCCCAGAAAGTCTGAGCACGATTTTGATACGCCACTGTTGCTTCCAGGTGACGTTGTTTACATTTTTATCTATAACTCTGTGAGTCTAAAGTGCCGTTGCATTTACTTTATATGAAAATGCGAAGCATTTCCCGGGAAAAGCGCAAACAGATCGTGCACAAATGGTGCACTTTTCCTATTGTTTCCATGAGTCAGTTGACGAAAATGGAAGGTTGAGCATCGGAGCAGTTTGTAACGAGATTCGGAAGTATGGTGAGGAGTCTTCCTTTCAGGTCAAGAAAAAATCTGGAATTAAACCGTGTGGACCAAAACCTGGAACGGAAAATCACGCAAGCTTTCGCCCGTAAAAAGGATACTTTTACAAACCTTGTTGACATTTGAATCAACTCTGAAGGAAATATGTACAAACATGTCCGTGCCCATCCAAAGTTACACTAAAAATTAATGTTTGTTTATACTAAGAAATCGAAAGTAGGACATACAAATCTATTCTTTGTTTTCTGCAACGAAATAGATTTGTACTTTTTAAGAAGCTACCTTCGTATCCACGTCAAAGGCACGAAGCATTTGTTGACCCACAAAGAATATTCGTTCATTGTACGAATACAAAAAGCTACGAACATTTTGTCTCTCCAATAATCAATTGCCAATAAAAGAAACGTCTCTGTTGTGGTTGCATGAATGTCTGACAGATCTATTTATGTCGACTCAAAATGTAGTTGAAAAATAAAAGCGCAATTACGGAAGACAGTGGCGTCTCGTGAGAAAATTAACCGGTTGTGCACTTTCTTTCGAACCCGGACGTCAATTTTGACAACAATATTTTGCTCCATAGTTCCTCCTTTGCCGAGTCTCTTGTGATATGCCACAAAAAGTACCTTGTCAATGTCCCGAAACAACAGAATAAAATTGCAACTAGCCAGTGAGTAAAACTACTCTGTGCAGTCCACAAAGTGCACAAAACAGACACTAACTCATCGGCAATCAAGTTATAGAAAAAAAAACATCTACAAACGATCCACGTGTGGTATATACAGGATCTGGTGCACCATTTGAAATGCCCAGTCTGCGAGTATTAACGGAGTATTAAATCGATGAATTTGATAATACATGCAATATACAATTTTAGACTGTGCAGTGCACGAGGTGCACATATGGACGAGACGCCACTGACGGAAGATGTTCATCGTTTTTTTTTTCATTAATGTTTCTAACGCGGGATTCGATCCTGTATTTTTGGGAAGAGTCGTTATTGAATTACATATGGTGTACATATTGTCTACTCCTGATTGACGAAAATAAAAACATAATATATATAAATCTTGGTTGATCTCACGGAACTCGTGAGAAGTTATTTGTTTAATCAGTATAAAGTTTATACCAAAATAAAAATTAAAGCGCTCTCGAGTTTTATGACAGCGCTTTAATATTATTTTGGTATAAATGATTCCCGTCCACCAGCAGAAAAACCATCATGTACCATTAACCATTCAACCAATCAACCATTAGTACGATTGAAGAGAATCAGCGATTGGCTAGTCTTCACGAAATTCATTTCGGGCATTGTTCAAAATGTAGTACTGATAGATTTCACCAGATGACAAGCAATATTAATGTTTCGTACAATTTACGAGACATTTGTCCAAACTTATGTTTACGAAAGGAGTGAAAGCAAATTTACGAAAATAAATTTTCAGTGTACACATGTTCGAAAAAACACTAGTTAAAATCGAGCGTAATCCGAATGTCTGAAACTAGGAGACCATTTTTTACGCAGAGAAAAAAAGTATTTGTTAATGATTTGTCATCGACTTACTTTGTTGTAGACTTCAATCAGCATTACATTCCACCTTTATGATTCAGTGTTGTAACTTACCTTCGCTTAAATATCCTTAATAAAACCTCAGATCGGAACCATCGTCTTCGAACCAACCTTAAGCAGCAGAATCTCCATCGAACGCATAATTGAAAGGCAGTCATACTCGATTGCATTGCAAGCAACGCAACAAACAAAACGGAAACCTCTTTTTATTAATAGCTTAGCATTTATTTTCATCTCGTTTTAAAAGTCTTATTTAAAATGGAATTACATTTGAGATAGAGAGGGGCATGGCGCACGGACAGCCGTAGGGGAACTTGGGGTGAAACGATTATGTTTTGCAAAAGTGCACGGAAATCCCAATCCGCTGCAACCCAGTCTCTCGCCACCCGCTGACGGACATTGCTTTTTCACGGCATCTTTCCGGTGAAGTTTTAATATGTATGTGTGTATAGCTACAATATTTTCGTCTCCAGTCGTGCTTTTTCATTCCATTGCCCGCCCGCGCCGTTACGGTATGTGCACACGCAAGCGAGCGCGAATTAAATAAATTAAAATTAAGTCTAATCGATTTGCCTGCCTAAAAATTACGGATCACTTTTATTTCCCTACCCTCGACTCTTCTTTTTTCACTATATATCGATTACTTTTAAAGTTGCTGCAGTTTTATACGATTTGCATCCCCTAGCGGCTACGACTCGTTACTTTCGATTACTTGCTGTGTTTGTGGATGGTAAAAATATGTATAACAATTACAAAAATATTATACCTAATAGTTTGCCTTTGTTGTTTTAAAAAATCATCTCACTCGCACGCAACCTTTCTCTTTCTCTCTCTCTCTCTCTATATATATCATTCTCTAACAAACTGAGAAGAGCGGATGATTAGTTTGATTAGTTTTCTTTGACAATAGAACTTGATTACATGAAGAGGAAAAATGTCTTTCTTGTTTCTATGTTCCTCTTTTCTTTTCTTTTTTTTAAATTTAAAATCTTCATCTATAAATATTTGCATTTCAATGCTTGCTCCGGAAGGAAGTTCTTCTCTACAGTGTATTTATGTGTAAAATCTTCACGTTTAAAATATTCATTTGATTTTCGTTTCCTTACTTACAGTGCTCCGTTTAAAATAATTATGTGATATAGTAAAAAAAAAACAGACTAAATCATTTTCATGATGTGTTATCCTTTTTCTTGGAATAAGGCATCTCGGGTTTCATTCACGCAACGATTGTGGGCGTTTTCTACCTAAGCTTAGTAAGTCTTACAGTCCGTTTTTAGTAGAAATTGTAATTTGAACTAAATTTCATTCATACATTTGATTTTTTTTTATAAATTTCTTATTAGGATGGATAATTGGTACCAATGGGCATTTTTTTTTAATTCTCAGAAAGCATTCTTAGAAAGAAAATACAAATGTTATAAGACCGAATCGCACATCAATCGATGAATACAATCGACCCAGTTGGCATATTTCCTAAGAAACTCACACTTGTGCTAATTATCCAACCTTTACTGTGCATGCACAGGAGGCAATTCAATCTTTTTTTTCTTTTTTTCTTTTTGATTGGTGGTATTTCAGTAAACATATGTAGAAGCAAAGGAGAATGACCCATAACAACGAAAAGCCGACGACTAATGCATTATACGATGACCGTGAGATATTGGTGCGACCGGTTTTTTCTTCTTCAGATTGTGCTGCCTCTCTTCTTCGATCCCATTATCGTCAGTCTGGACAGTCGCGTTCGAAAATGCATATCAAAATACTTTGTGGTATGTATGTACGTAGTTCTGGTCTATCCCGCTTCGATCGGAGCGGAGAACCAAAGGCAGTGGTTTCTCGCGGTAGTATGTACATCTCGGTTGACGATTCCTAACTTGTTTTGGTCGAAGAGCGCTTTGATCGAAACTATTCCGATAGATTTACTGTACATAATCACGTTGTGTGGGTAGAGGCATGGAATTGGAATCAAAGTTTCAATTGATAATTTCACATAAAACGCACATGCAGAAGATGGAAGACTTTGCTGTTTTCGTGCAAACTTAACCATTGAAACGACGATTCCGAAGCGCCTCCCTAGGACCATCAAAGCGAAATTCGAGCAACTAACCCTACACCGCTTACAAATAAATCGACGAGTCATGTTTCTAAAATGAAAATGACTCATCAAGAAATGCATATAAACATCTAAAACACGAAGGAATGTCTCTCTTTCTATATTTTCGGGGATACCAGCCCAAAATGCTATCCAAACTAATAACGGTGCCTTCCTTTCAACAAAACACACGCACCAATATCTCACCCATTGGTCACGTGTATTTGAGCTTCGTGTTTCGCTCCTCAACCCTCGATTATTATTTTCACTACCAGTCATGAGTCATCCGAAAAACATGCCCTATCATTCTGACGCTGTGCCGTTTGGCCGATTGGATTAATAAATTTCACACATTTATTTAAACTTTTTATCTGTTCTACCAACAAAAGCCGAATACTAAATTGTACAAAGTAAACTTTCGTATTTTATCGTAGTATCCTGTTTCTCCAAATCGGCCCAAAAAAAAGTCTTTGGCTTCCGTAACAGCAACATAATACGCTGGGGCACGCCTCCAGATGATACAATCACTTCCTTTCGAAACCCAAATTCCTCCCCTCTACTCCCTTCATATCCTCCATCCCTCGTCGTCGTCTACGTTCGAATCCGTATCCGATGGCTCTTCGCCGTACATATCGGCCAACTTCCTAAACCGCGGTCCAAAGTTCGACAGGTAGTTGAACTTGAGATCACCTTCGTCCGTACAGGACGCCAAACTGGACAACGACCCGGAACTGTTACCATCGCCTTCGTACGCATAATGCCGTACATCGTCGATTGGGTACGCATCTGCGTCCCTATCGCAAGCATCCTTTTTGTCCGTCAGGAATGCACCAATATCTGGCACTTCGTTCGCTTCCTTCTGACGCAGATCGTTCCCGTATGGCTTGTCCATGTAGATCGGCGGTGCTCTAAGCACGGTCAAATCGTACTCCGCATCCCTCTCACCACCACCTTCCTCTTCGTAATTGATGATCGTCTCCCGAATGTCGTCCATGTCCTTCTCGTGCCATCCGTCCTGATGCTTTTTGTGAACCACCACCGCCAGCAACAGGATCAACAGCACTGCTATACATACAATAATCGCTATCAGGAAGTTTGAATCGATTCCGAACGATACCGCCACGGCAATCGATCGGTGACAGCCTGGATCATGGTTCTTCGCCAAACTCGGAGCACCCAGATTATATGTTCGATCGTTGATAGTCAAATTCCGAAGACAACCGGAGAAGCCCTTGCCCTGCGGTACGTACGTCCAGTTGAACATCGATCCTAGTGATTCCAGATTAACTGCAGCACCGCCCAACTGTAGTGGAGCGTTCACGTTCAATGATTCATTCGGTCCCTTCGGAGCATCCAAGCTCATACAGGTAGACAGCTTACAGTTATCGACAATCATTTCCACCGTCTGCGGTTGGAGCACAATTTCTACAGTAAACGGGCGACCCTGCGGATACCGATGCTTGTGCTCGATACGAATTGTTCCCGTTCCGTAATCCAACAGTAACACCGGCAACCCCTTTACCAATTCCAGCGCCAAAAAGTCCTGCACCGGAAGTAGTGGATTATAGCTCAGTGGTCCAATGTACATCACCAACCCATCTTCGCGCTGCGGCGACAACTCCATACTGATCCTGGTCATGTTGCAAGGACTTACGGGAGGATACATTGCATACCCATGACCGTAGAACCCAATCGCAATTTCTTCACAATGCGGACCCTCGTATCCCTCAAGGCACTCGCACTTGTCGTTGAACGGAGTCCCTCCATTCAAGCACTCCGCTATCACCAGTGGAGCATCGCAAACACATTCCGCCTGGACGAAAGCATTCACCCCTACGAATGAACTTGTGTTCGTATAAACCGCAATCGGAACGTTTGACTTGTGTAATACATTTTTGCAGGACAGCTCGCATCGGACCTTTTCCTCCATACACTCATCAATACTGATCATCATCATCTTCAGTCCAAGCTCCTCCTCCAACATTCGCTGATTGTAGCCGATTTTACCGTTCAGCCTCTCCGGTTCATAATAAGGACTCCCGTGTGCGGAGAACCTGACATCCAACAAAGAAGCATTGTTATCTCGTTGCAGCACCGTAAAGACGTCCACATTTTCCTTACTAATGTTGAACATATCAGCAATAGCATTCTGCAACCGATCCTTCGGCGTCAACGACAAAGACGGTGTCCGCGAAACGAACTCCTCCGCCGTAATTCCGTAGAAACGAATCGAGCCGCTCTTATCCACCGCTTCCTCGGGAATCTCCTTCACCGTCACTAGCACCTTCGCCGATACGGAATGCCTCGGGAAGAAACTTGATTGCTCAGTCACCGTGAAATGTAGCTCGTAGTCCCCACCTCTCGTTCCCTGCAGCATCGTGATCATACCCGTGTCCGTATTCAGCATGAAATGCTCTGGACTGTACCCATCGCGCCAGTTGAATGTCTTATCCGGAAGATCCCAATCATCCAGATCATCGACGTACACTCGACCAATGTCCGCGTTTGGTGATTCCCCTTTGTAATTGTACACAAAGATTTTACTTTCACCGTCTTGCATCTCATTGTCGTTCACATCTCCGATCACTAGATGTAGAATGCTGACCTTACTCAACGGTTTCGGCTGCCCATTATCCGTAATCAAAACCGGAATGAAATACTCCTTCTGTTGCTCCCGATCGAACCTCACCTGCGCATTCAGCACGTCACTGTCGATGCTAAACTTTTGCTTGATATCCTCACTGGCAGTAGCCGAGATCTCGTACTGGAACGGCGGTCCATTTTGTGGTTCATCATAATCGTCAGCCGTGAGCGTCACAATTTTACCGGGATCTTGATTCTCGTACCAAACAACCGGCATCTTGTTAGTCAAAAAAGGTGGATTGTCGTTCGTATCGTGCAGTATGATGTTAACCGTAGTAGTCGACTGCCGACCGCTTCCATCTTCATCCGTCGCCGAAATGATCACCTGCCAAGACTTGTGCCCATTCGGAGGATCTCGGTCCAACGGAGCCTTCTGCCGTAGGCAACCTGCGTCATCTATCTCCAACAGCGGACGCTGCTCTACCTTAACGATCGCAAACTTGATATGCTGTGGATCTGTTCTATCCCGGATATCCGGATCCCACGCTTCGATCATCTCGATACAACCATCCATTATCTCTTCCTCGTTAATCTCCAAAGTGTATTCAGTCTTGGCAAACTTGGGCAAATTATCGTTTACGTTTTCGACCTTGATGGAAACCGTCGCGTTGTCATCGTACGTTCCATCGAATGCCCGTACTTGCAACGTGTACTCAGTAATGTTCTCGTAATCCAGTTCGTTGTTCACCGAAATGGCACCGGTGGTTTCGTCAATCTTGAACGCATTGCCAATATTTCCGGACACGATCGAATACGTAATCTGCGAAGCCGTATCCACATCCTTTGCCAGCACCTGTATGACCACCGTGTTCGTATTCGCGTCTTCTGGGATCTTCTCAGCAATGTAATAGTCTTTGGTGAATTTGGGCGGATGATCGTTCTTATCCGAAATCTTGATGATAAAAGTCTGCGAAATGGAGTTCGGTTTTCCATTGTTGTACAACGCCGAAGGGGAGTTATCTTCCGCGATGATCTTTAGGTGGTACGTGTCGATGGCTTCTCGATCAAACATCGTTAACGCTGTAATGTTACCGGTATTGTGATCAATGGCGAAGTATTCTTCATTATCGGCCAGTCGGAATGATACGATGTTGTTGGCTGAAGTTCCATCCATGTCGAAGGCACGCACCTGCATAACCGGAGTTCCTGCCGGTTCATTTTCCGGGATCCAGCCGGATGTTACCTCCGTAAAGTACGGAATGTTATCGTTCACGTCCAGAACCTTGATTTTGACGATACTCTGAGCAATGAGATCGTGGGTGTTCTTCACACTTACAGTCAGAGTGTACTCGGTGATCGTTTCGTAGTCCAGTGCCTTTCCGAGCAGAATGACGGCAGTGTCACCTTTCTGTTCCAGCAGGAAAGTGTTTCGGCTATTGGTTTGCTCGGTACGACCGGTGACCAGTTCGAAGATGAGTTCTGGTTTTCCATCCACATGGGAGTTCGCACGCAGTGTTGCAAGAGGTGCGCTGTAGTTGCTGAAGTTTTCATCCAGAGAAAGTGGCTGCTGCTGGGTCTCGGTAAAATAGGGAGGCAGCTTGTTGGATTCGATTACAGGAATTTTGACTTCAACTTCGGCGTCCTGCGGCATATCCGGAACATTGTTGTATGCCCTGACGAAGATCAGAAAGTACTGACCAGGACTTTTGTCGATCGACTTGGCCAACGTAACGATGCCGTTGTTTTCGTTGATCCGGAAGTGACTGTAATCGTTGTGTTTCTTGAGAATTTCGTATTTAATAACACTGTTTTCCCCATCATCAAGATCGGTAGCGGAGATTGAAGCTACTCTGGATCCTACCTTGGCATCCTTGGTAATGGGTTCGTCGTAGCGAGTTTTATCGAATACCGGTGGGTTATCGTTAATGTCTTCTATTGTCACCTTGAACGTACAAACGTCGTCCAAGTTCGGCAGTCCATCGTCCGTAGCGCGTACAGTGATGTAGACTTCCTTCTCTCGAATTGGTTCGTCGCGATCGAATCGATGAATAGTTGTAATCAGTCCCGTATTCTTATCAATCCGGAACTTCGGTCGCTCACCCGGAGCTGTTACAAAACTGTATGCAATTGTCTGGTGATCATCAGGGTCCGTAGCATTTACTTGGATCACGAACGTTCCTGGATCTCGTTCTTCCTGGACGAAAGGAGCATACCCCTCACAGTTGACGAAAACCGGCTTCCGATTGTCGACCGCTCGCAACGATCGGGGACTGTTTGCTACCGATGCTAAATTACTTAGTCTATTGTCAATGTCGAACGATTCGTCGTACAAACTTCGTCGGTGTCTCGCATCTAATCGGTTCAAGCTGAATACTTCACGGTAATCAATTCGATTACTACTTACATCGTCACCTCTTCTGTAGAAATTATCATCTGAATTGGTCGTTAACACCGACCCCGCTAGGTATACTAAACTCACTATCACTAACCTATTCATTTTGCTGCTTCGCTCTACGTGCTAAACCTTAACGCTTACGCTTACTAAAATCTAAATCTTCCAAATTGAAAATAAAACTGTCTCTGATAGTTAACAGGATCCCTTTACCCGAGATTACTCGGTCGCTGATCTTGTTTCGCTTGCTGCAATCGTCCTGAGGTCAATCGAAGTGATAGTAATAGCTGCTACTGTCTTGGAAGGGCGATAGCTACCGACATCTATCATGGTAAAAGTGTAGGATGTTTACGCACCACCCGTATTGATAAGGCACAATTTCACACTACCAAAGATTCCTAGTCGATCTATCGAGTCAACGACAAACAGGGAAGAGAAAAGCAGAAAAAAAATAGGATCGTTGCATCAACCTCTTATCGTACTGGTAGAGTATGTAGCGTACATACGCTCTGGCATGGACGCCATTGTTTGCATTTGAAGAACGCGATAAAGTGAGTGTGTGCTTACCTTCGCTTCGTTGGAAATCGTTGCGTTATCTGTACTGTGGTTGCCTTACGGGGTTCTTTCGATGACAACACTTCTACGTATGGACGGTTTGGACTGTCGATGCAATTGAATCACCCCAATGAATCGATATCTGGAAAATAAGAGAAGCGGCATTGTAAATATTATCAATCAAGTACGATAGCTGACTAGGTGCTGATAGGAAGCTAACGCAATTTGAGCTTATTCTAGGGTGTGGTAAGGCAATTCGTTCCGTTCGATAGCTTGGGGTTATTGAGTGACAACAGCAGTACTTGACATGTGTTTAATTAGGATATGTCATAGCTCTTTTGAGTTGTCAGCAAATTAGTACTGGATCTTAGATAAACATTGCGTCATACCGTTCGGAGTTTCCACATAATTTGTAGGATAAGTTGATTCAATACGTCATTTTAGGTGTATTGAAATTCGAAAAAGAATCTCTCTTTTTTGTTAGTGTCTAGTTGAAGCTGCGCGACAGCTTGGTTGTCAAGGCTAGTCATAAGTGAGTGAATTAGTTTTTATTTTCAACAACACTACAGACGGGCCAGCCTTTGAAGCTGATAGGATTGGGCTTGAGATAAATGCGTTGCAAACAAAATACATGAAGGGAAGAAGCTCACGAGAAGAAAATGTCAGCCACCTACCACGAGTTCAGCTCGACGGTGATGAAATCGAGGTAGTAGACAAATTCGTATATCTGGGCTCATTGGTGACCGCCGATAACGACACCAGCAGATAGATACAAAGGCGCTTTATGGCTGGAAATCGTGCCTACTTTGGACTCCGAAGGACGCTAAGATCGAACAAACTACAAAGTTGACCATCTACAAGACATTAATTAGACCGGTAGTTCTCTTCGGCCACGAAACATGGACGAGTTATTAGTACGAGACACTGAAGAAGTCTGCACATTGTAGACGAAATACGCGTGTCTGTCAAGATAAGCAAAGGTAGTTGGAATTAAATGGAAAATACTAATTTTTCTTCTAATTTCTAGTTACAGGTATTCCACTAAACAGCTCAAATCCTCTAGGATTCATATTCAATGAGTCTTTTGGAAGGTCAATAGTCACAATTATATAAGTGTTAGGATCCTCTAGCTAATTCAAATTGGCCTGGAGTTCAGAACTTGAAATCTACGGTAGTAACAGTAGTTTTTGGGATATATAAAGTTACGTCACGAATTCAAGTATATTCAGTGAATATTTTCGAACGTAAAAATACAAAAGAATCTTGGGATGGTCTAGGTCATCCAAAAAATAGTCGGTTCAACAGAAGGCAAGCAAAGTTATAATAAGCTGAAATAATTGATGAACTTTGATTTTTTGTAATCTACTGTATCATAAACTAAGAATATTTGTCTCAGAAATTTTCAACTAATTTTTTTAAATTTCCATGTACAAGTTTTAATAGAGCTTCGAAATGATAACGCTTTAATAAACTGGTCGAATTGCACTGTATTCCGATTTTACCTATGATGGAATTTAGTTCGCTTGATTGTCGAGATACGAACAATCAAATCTAGATTCAGAATTACTTAGTGAGTAACCGAAAATAAGTCCTTCATCTGATTTACAATTCGTTCCCACTTTTCTCGACTATTTGAATACCAAAAGAGTAGTCCGCTTTTGTAAAAACTGAATCGAACAAAATATTTTAGAAAAAAAAGTGAGTGTAAATCTAAAATTACTTGATTCTTTTATGTAGTTGCTTCGATGGATTTATATGTATAGAAATATGAAAAATTATTATGAAATAGTTGCAAAATTGTAAAAATAATGAAAGATTATGTAATATGGGACCACGAGCGTCGCATTCAAGCTTATCTAGAGTGCTGTGACTGAGCGAGGCTCTGCATTTGACAATTAAGATAGAAGCGGGACAGCGTTTGCCAGGGCATCTAGTTTTTTGGTGTATATTTCTTGATTTTTATATAGTGTGGCCAGATCGCTTAATTTGCTTGACTATTGTACAATAGGTACAAGCGATTTTTCTAAACTTTTTACAATCGGCGGTGCGAAAATAGCGACTTTAGTAACCATTTCCGAAAAATAGTGACGTTAGTGACATTTGGATGCAATTAGTGACTTTTTAGTGACTTGACTCAAAATAGTGACCAAGTTACTAAAAAGGGACCTACTACCAGCCCTGATTGCCGTTCTACCATGCAAGATGTTCTCAAGCGGTTCCGTGATCTCAAGATCTGGCCCAGGCTATTAAATACAAACTTCGTGCTAGAACTTTGGATCAGTAACTAAACAGGAAGGTTTAAAGTCGAGCCTGGACTCTCGTATCGGGATGTCGCTCAAAATACAGGGTGTTCGCTTTCTTAGTGCAAATATTTTTAGAGGCCATAGGGGATGATATTTAAAGGAAAAAAATGTTCTACGCATGGTCTATGGTAAAATCTCAAAGTTTACGAAGCTATTGAGCTTTGAATGTTTTGGTACATGTTAGTCTTAAATTGGCTGTAACTAAAAAATTATGTTGCTTAGTCAGATTCTTCTTCCTCCATTCAAAAGCTAAGGAAATTTCCTACTTTTTTTTTAAGGTTTACTGGCGGGACTCTGAATAGAGTAGAAACCTCTACGCCAGGCCTTTGATGATATCGTTGCGTAAATCCTTTCGAATCATTTTGCCAGCCGTACACGGAGCATGTCGTCCAAGAAGACGCTGTTGCAAATGATTCGGAAGGAGCCACGTTTGAAAATTTTGAGTCCGTTCGTCTTTTTCGTCAATTGTCTTTTTGTTATTTCGTTAGTCAGTGTTACGTTTACAATGTTTAAGGTGTCTTTTCTTGTTTAGATCGTGAAATGTGGCATTTATATGCTATGAATGTTTTTCGAACCAAAAATTAGAAGCTATTCTTAAGCTGTTCCTGTTACTTGTGCGTTAGAATGATATAACTTAACTCCTTTTGACGCATTTCACCAGCCGTGCAAGGATCATGTCGTTCATAGAGACGCTGTTGACACTGCCTCAAAAGGTGTTACATTTTCAAGTTTGCTTCCCCTTTCTTTCAACCATCTTCATGTCCACTGTTTAGAATGGTGTCGTTTCGTCTTTTGATTATTTAGTTTGTCAGTTTGTTTTGTTCAGTCTTTTGTAGTTAAGAATGTCATTTATGTGCTGTGAAAGTCTGTTTGAGCAGTTTTCTCTAATCAAAAATCGTCGAGATATTTGAATTCTACCAGTTTTAGTCATGCCTGATGTCTCAATAGTCGCAACAGTATAATTTTAATGGTTTACTGATGGGACTTATGAAAGAGAAGTTTTCTTTTAAAAAAATTGGGAGGACGTTGCGCCTTTTTATGCTAGAAATGTAAGAGGGCATTTCGTAACTTCTTCAGTCGTTAATAGGTTAATAGATGTCTAGTTCTTATGTGCTCTGAAATTCGTCGATGTATACCTCGTCTAACTTCTTTTGGATGCCCTATCACTTTGTCCGCCTTAGTCCGTTCTTATCTTCTGCGTTATTCAGTTAAATTCTATAGTTCTGTTGTAGAATCGTTTACGTTTACTTGTCTGTTAATTGCCTTCTTTTTATTTGTCTAATACTAATCTCTAAGTCGTTTAATCGCTTCAAAGTCTGACAGCAAGTGCAGCCTAACAATTTTTGTCAGCTATTAGATTCACTTTTCGTTGGCAAGGTAAAGCTTCATCACGCCTAGTCCCTATCTATTATTGAAAAATTATCGAGAAAGAAGCCGTTATAAGATTGTGTGTATACCATTGTTATAATGTGTGGTATTTTTATTATAACTCTTTGAAATGAGAAATAACAAAATAAGAATGGTGCCACGTTGATAGTTTTAAAACTTCTACTCAGTGAATCCAACAGTCGCGTTCCTACAAATGTCATTAATCTTGAACACATTGTGTACCAATATATACCTGTCTAGCTAGATTTATAATTAAGCGTGGCTCCGGCTCATCATGTCAGGGAACGCTAAGAAAGGTGTTGCAGCCAAGAAGAAATCCCACATCATTATTACTGAGGAAAGAGCCCCACCAGACTGCACCAGCATTCAAGGCTCCCAGACAGGATGTCCGTTAGATCACATCTGTAAAGTCAGTGCATCAATGCCAGATATGTGACGCGGCATTAAATCAAAATATTCAAGATGTGATACTACCACGTCAGGATATGTCTTTGGTTACCATCTCAATGCTGATGGCGTAGGCCCTTCCATCGCGTCCAGATCACATATCCGAGGGGAGGGAAAAGCTAAGAAAATTTCCTACATAACAATTTCACTAGTTCACTAAGTTTTGAGTTATTATCATTTAGGCTCAAGTGTCATAGGCATAACGGATCCGAGTTCTTTTTCATTTTTACAACGACACTAACTTACTAACTAGGTTAATTTTGGAAAGCTGAAAATCTCGCGGCTTAGTCGAGGTTAGGAATTACAATGATTCAGGTAGGGGGGAAGTAGGAATCTTAACGTTGGCTTTCAACAGCAGATTGGCGATTCGATATTGTTGCTGTTGGTCTGGCGCAGATGTTGCGTTGCGGTAAGCTGTAACGATACAACAGAAGTGGTATTACGGTGGAGGGGGCGAGGTGGACATGTTAAAACGACAGCTGAGAGAGGATCAAACGAAAACATCTATTTGTTTCAAGAACTTGTAAATTTGCCCCATATAGTCAAAGTCCAGCTTACCCAGCACATCTCTGATATCTTCCTTCTCTGGTTTCCCCCGGGTCCGTAGGGATGCGCAAAGATCAGATCTGGCAATTTCGAAATCGAGAAAACACCAAACAACATGGTTGATGTCCTGATAACCTGAACCACAGCCGCATTGATTGGTGTCTGAGAGCCCTATTCGATAGAAATGAGAGCCTAGCGAGTGATTGGACATTAGACGACACATTACCTTTATAAAATTCCGGCTAATATCCAACCCTCTGAACCACGATTTTTTCGATACCTGTAGGAGAATGGAATGTAGCCATCTGCCCAAATCCCCTGCATCCCATTTTTGTTGCCAAGGCCTGTTGACGGAAAATAACAAAAAAATCGTTGAAGGCGATTTGTCGATCATAAATATCGCCTGTCATAGCCAGTCACCTTGGCAAGTGAGTCCACTTTCTCATTACCCGGAATGGAGCAATGAGAAGGGACACAAACCAAGATGATTGTGTGGGAATTGTTTGATAGGGCACTCAAAAGAGATCGTTTTTCGCTAACGAAATACGGCGAGTGCTATGCTGGCCTCATTGAACGAATAGCCTGAAGTGAGCTGAGACTATCCGTAAAAATGAAAAATTGATCAGAGGGAAGAGTGGTAATTCGCTCTAATGCATAGTGTATAGCCGCCAATTCTGGGACATATACGCAGCAAAGGTTTTGAAGTTTGAAGGAGGCGCTATGAATTTCGTTAAAATCACCAAATCCAGTGGATCCAGTTTGTTTTTGACCCGTCGGTGACTTCCTGTCACATCTGATATAGCCAAACTTACTTGCAAAAATTGATAGAATGTACTCCGAACGGAGTGGATCTGGTATTCCACGAGCTTCTTGCTTCATGGTCAGATCAAAAACTACAGTAGAACTAGAGAAGTCTTGGGAGTAAACGCGATTAGGAACATTCGAAGAAGGGCTTACATCCAGAGTCATGTACCAATAATACAGTGTAATGAACTTAGTTTGAGGATTTCGTTCGATTAGCTTTTCAAAATTGTCAATTACCAATGAGTTTAGTACCTCAAAGCGATTGAGGACCCGGAACCATAGCTCCACATAACGATCTGATAAAGGAAAAACTCCTGCTAATACCTCCAAACTCATAGTATGAGTTGAATTCATGCAGCCTAGCGCGATACGAAGACAACGGTACTGGATTCGCTGCAGCTTCAGAATATGAGTTTTCGCGGCGGATTGAAAATAGAAATTACCGTACTCGAGAACCGACAGAATCGTTGTACGATACAGCTTTATCAGATCTTCCGGATGGGCTACCCACCATGTTCCGGTGATAGTACGCATGCAGTTTATTCGCTACTGGCATTTCTGATGCAGATACTTAATGTGCTTTCATCAGGTGCATTTAGAATCGAACCAGGTGTTTATAAGATATACTTAGAGTTATTATTTTACCCATGAGTTGAAGCGGTATCTGTGCTGGATCACGTTTCCTAGAAAAAACAACTAACTCAGTTTTCTCCGGAGAGAATTCGATGCCCAGCTTTACAACGGTCCCTGCAGGTTGTTCGCCCCTGGTCCTACAATTGAAACAATGGCGTCATCCGCAAGCTGTCTTAATGTGTATTTGCCATGAGGCAGCTATATATGTCTCTCACATAAAAATTATAAAAACCCGCATTAATCCACCGATGGTGAGACTGAACCCTTCTTACATTTCATCAGAATTACGAACTCAAATGTGGCTAATATTGTACTGGATACATATTTTCATCAGAAATTCCAGGAAGATCCAAGAATATTCGATATGTCATACATTCAGTTTTTAGAATGAACTATTTGTCAATCCTGGACGGATTGTTCATCGATGTGATTAAAATATTACCATTATTAACCTTTAATGACCTGTTTATGTTATTTATATAGAAGGGGAAATTACATGAATATTAGAAATTTCATACAATTAGTCCATAGAATGCATTATTAGACAATCCTAAGTGTCAATTATGATTATCGATATGGATTCAAGATGCTTAATAAGTACATATTCGTTGAAAATAGTAAATGGAGACTTTGTGTAATTTTCGAATATACTCGTTGCAGTTCAAAACCAGACCACTCGAGCCAATCGATGCTGCTCTAATTCTATACAGTCACATAGTGTGGCTAGTCCGCTGTATGTGCTATACAACGCTCCAGATGCGACACAATAGAATGCAAGCGGCATCGATTGGTGTGATTGGTCTTGTTTGGTTTTGCACTGCAACGAGTATATTGTCATCTCACAATTATGTGCTCTCAGGTATTGTTTTGGTCATATCTCCATGAAGAATTATCCAATCATAATGAAATTTTGACCAGTTATTTGGAGATATCATAGCTTTGATTTGGCACCAACAAAACTAAAATCGGTACACAAATAGCTCAGTATGTAATCGGAGACTAAACTGTTTGATTACTATTATAATAGGCCTTCAAGTACTGTTTCGTTCATATCTTCGTAACGAAATGTCCGAATGAAAAAAAAATCAATAGCGTTCTATGGGAATGTTGTAGCTTCCATTTGCCGTCAACAGAACTGAAATCGGTTCACAGATGGCTGAGAAACCGATGTGACATTATTTGTAACGCACACACACACATCACACACACACACACACACACACACACACACACACACACACACACACACACACATACACACATACACACACATACATACACACAGACATGTGCTCAGTTCGTCGAGCTGAGTCGAATGGTATATGACACTCGGCCCTGTGGGCCTCGGATAAAAAGTCGAGTTTTCAAGCGATCGTAATACCCTTCTATTGATGTAAGAAGGGTAAAAAGGGAAGTTAACATAATGAAATTTTGAACACTTATTTGGAAATTTTATAACTTTAATTTGGCGTTAACAAAGCTTCAATCCTGAGCTTCAATTTTGATTATCGATATGGATTCAAGATGCTTAAATAAGTACATATTCGTTGAAAATAGTAAATGGAGACTTTGTGTAATTTTCGAATATACTCGTTGCAGTTCAAAACCAGACCACTCGAGCCAATCGATGCTGCTCTAATTCTATACAGTCACATAGTGTGGCTAGTCCGCTGTATGTGCTATACAACGCTCCAGATACGACACAATAGAATGCAAGCGGCATCGATTGGTGTGATTGGTCTTGTTCGGTTTTGCACTGCAACGAGTATATTGTCATCTCACAATTATGTGCTCTCAGGTATTGTTTTGGTCATATCTCCATGAAGAATTATCCAATCATAATGAAATTTTGACCAGTTATTTGGAGATATCAAAGCTTTGATTTGGCACCAACAAAACTTAAATCGGTACACAAATAGCTCAGTATGTAATCGGAGACTAAACTGTTTGATTACTATTATAATAGGCCTTCAAGTACTGTTTCGTTCATATCTTCGTAACGAAATGTCCGAATGAAAAAAAAATCAATAGCGTTCTATGGGAATGTTGTAGCTTCCATTTGCCGTCAACAGAACTGAAATCGGTTCACAGATGGCTGAGAAACCGATGTGACATTATTTGTAACGCACACACACACATACACACACACACACACACACACACACACACACACACACACATACATACACACAGACATGTGCTCAGTTCGTCGAGCTGAGTCGAGATGGTATATGACACTCGGCCCTGTGGGCCTCGGATAAAAAGTCGAGTTTTCAAGCGATCTTAATACCCTTCTATTGATGTAAGAAGGGTAAAAAGGGAAGTTAACATAATGAAATTTTGAACACTTATTTGGAAATTTTATAACTTTAATTTGGCGTTAACAAAGCTTCAATCCTGAGCTTCAATTTTGATTATCGATATGGATTCAAGATGCTTAAATAAGTACATATTCGTTGAAAATTGTAAATGGAGACTTTGTGTAATTTTCGAATATACTCGTTGCAGTTGAAAACCAGCCACTCGAACCAATCGATGCTGCTCTAATTCTATACAGTAGCATAGTGTGGCTAGTCCGCTGTATGTGCTATACAACGCTCCAGATACGACACAATAGAATGCAAGCGGCATCGATTGGTGTGATTGGTTTTGTTCGGTTTTGCACTGCAACGAGTATATTGTCATCTCACAATTATGTGCTCTCAGGTATTGTTTTGGTCATATCTCCATGAAGAATTATCCAATCATAATGAAATTTTGACCAGTTATTTGGAAATATCATAGCTTTGATTTGACACCAACAAAACTAAAATCGGTACACAAATAGCTCAGTATGTAATCGGAGACTAAACCGTTTGATTACTATTATAATAGGCCTTCAAGTACTGTTTCGTTCATATCTTCGTAACGAAATGTCCGAATGAAAAAAAAATCAATAGCGTTCTATGGGAATGTTGTAGCTTCCATTTGCCGTCAACAGAACTGAAATCGGTTCACAGATGGCTGAGAAACCGATGTGACATTATTTGTAACGCACACACACACATACACACACACACACATACACACACACACACATACATACACACAGACATGTGCTCAGTTCGTCGAGCTGAGTCGAATGGTATATGACACTCGGCCCTGTGGGCCTCGGATAAAAAGTCGAGTTTTCAAGCGATCTTAATACCCTTCTATTGATGTAAGAAGGGTAAAAAGGGAAGTTAACATAATGAAATTTTGAACACTTATTTGGAAATTTTATAACTTTAATTTGGCGTTAACAAAGCTTCAATCCTGAGCTTCAATTTTGATTATCGATATGGATTCAAGATGCTTAAATAAGTACATATTCGTTGAAAATTGTAAATGGAGACTTTGTGTAATTTTCGAATATACTCGTTGCAGTTGAAAACCAGCCACTCGAACCAATCGATGCTGCTCTAATTCTATACAGAAGCATAGTGTGGCTAGTCCGCTGTATGTGCTATACAACGCTCCAGATACGACACAATAGAATGCAAGCGGCATCGATTGGTGTGATTGGTTTTGTTCGATTTTGCACTGCAACGAGTATATTGTCATCTCACAATTATGTGCTCTCAGGTATTGTTTTGGTCATATCTCCATGAAGAATTATCCAATCATAATGAAATTTTGACCAGTTATTTGGAAATATCATAGCTTTGATTTGACACCAACAAAACTAAAATCGGTACACAAATAGCTCAGTATGTAATCGGAGACTAAACTGTTTGATTACTATTATAATAGGCCTTCAAGTACTGTTTCGTTCATATCTTCGTAACGAAATGTCCGAATGAAAAAAAAATCAATAGCGTTCTATGGGAATGTTGTAGCTTCCATTTGCCGTCAACAGAACTGAAATCGGTTCACAGATGGCTGAGAAACCGATGTGACATTATTTGTAACGCACACACACACACACACACACACACACACACACACACACACACACACACACACACACACACACATACATACACACAGACATGTGCTCAGTTCGTCGAGCTGAGTCAGAATGGTATATGACACTCGGCCCTGTGGGCCTCGGATAAAAAGTCGAGTTTTCAAGCGATCTTAATACCCTTCTATTGATGTAAGAAGGGTAAAAGGGAAGTTAACATAATGAAATTTTGAACACTTATTTGGAAATTTTATAACTTTAATTTAGCGTTAACAAAGCTTCAATCCTGAGCTTCAATTTTGATTATCGATATGGATTCAAGATGCTTAAATAAGTACATATTCGTTGAAAATTGTAAATGGAGACTTTGTGTAATTTTCGAATATACTCGTTGCAGTTGAAAACCAGCCACTCGAACCAATCGATGCTGCTCTAATTCTATACAGTAGCATAGTGTGGCTAGTCCGCTGTATGTGCTATACAACGCTCCAGATACGACACAATAGAATGCAAGCGGCATCGATTGGTGTGATTGGTTTTGTTCGATTTTGCACTGCAACGAGTATATTGTCATCTCACAATTATGTGCTCTCAGGTATTGTTTTGGTCATATCTCCATGAAGAATTATCCAATCATAATGAAATTTTGACCAGTTATTTGGAAATATCATAGCTTTGATTTGACACCAACAAAACTAAAATCGGTACACAAATAGCTCAGTATGTAATCGGAGACTAAACTGTTTGATTACTATTATAATAGGCCTTCAAGTACTGTTTCGTTCATATCTTCGTAACGAAATGTCCGAATGAAAAAAAAATCAATAGCGTTCTATGGGAATGTTGTAGCTTCCATTTGCCGTCAACAGAACTGAAATCGGTTCACAGATGGCTGAGAAACCGATGTGACATTATTTGTAACGCACACACACACATACACACACACACACACACACACATACATACACACAGACATGTGCTCAGTTCGTCGAGCTGAGTCGAATGGTATATGACACTCGGCCCTGTGGGCCTCGGATAAAAAGTCGAGTTTTCAAGCGATCTTAATACCCTTCTATTGATGTAAGAAGGGTAAAAAGGGGGCTTAAACAAAGGCCCTGGGGGAGACCCTTGTAGCTAATTCGTGAAGTTGTCGAAGACCCATGAGAAAAGCTCATATGTTTCTCAGGCAACAAATTGTACAAATAGTTGTTAATTAATGGTGAAGGCCACACTCGTGGAGTTTGTCTGAAAGGACGTCTACACAAACTGAATCAAAAGCCCCCTTAATGTCCATGAAAACTGAACTCAATTGCTCATTGTGAGCATAGGCCAGCTGTATTTCTGTTGAAAGCAGCGCAAGACAATCGCTCGACCCGTAACGCTGGTAGATCACCCTTTCGTGGTGTGTTACGGGGTATCAGATCTACCACCGAACCCTAGTCTGAATTAATTCAAACTAGGGAACATATTTGTTATTCGTAGCCAAAGGAACATATTTTAGTCCTTGTTACATTTTATGTCTTATGAAAAGTGACAATACTCGTTTTGCAATTGTGCGAGGATGAGCTTAGAATAAGTAAAACATGGTTAGTCTTCATTTATGTGAATTCTCATTGTCTATTTGATGTTCTATAGTTTGAATTGGTTATGACTAGGGTTCTTATGCATGGTCAGTATCGGAGTCATAGTTTGTTTTCTTTGCAATGAATCTGATTTTGACTGATAAAGGGGCGCGCCTTTGAAGAGTGCTCTCACTCCTCAAAGGGTTTAAATAGCGGAAACTTTCAATAAAATTTGATTCATTGCCAACAAAACAAACAATGACAACTGTAACAACACCGAATACCTCGTCATTTCTCAATAGTGATGAGGTTAATCGACATGCACTAAACAAAGGACACGGGATATACTACAATAGATCAAATTACTGGTCTCAGTGGTTTATGTCCCGAACAGAGGAAAAAAAAAAAAGACAATCGCTCGTTCCGATATGCGACGGATTTTTCACGGTAGACCTCAGTGCATTCGTCATCACACCACGTGTGGGCGAACGTCGGCGAATTTTTGATCCTGGTACCGGTCTGCGCTGTGCGCCGATCGCGCATTTGAGGATTAACGCGGATAAAAACCGATACTCTTCCAACGGAGAAAGTACTTCGACCAATTGCTCGCCATCGATGATCGCTTCAGCGTATTTACCCCAGTCGATGCACTTCGTGAGGTACGCAATGTCGATCGAGCGAGATTGACACGAGCCATTGGTGATTGAAATTTTGATAGGCAGGTGATCACTACCATGGGGATCTTGAATCACTTCCCACGTGCAATCCAATGATAGTGAATTCGAACTGATTAAGAGGTCTAATTTGCTTCCAGGGTTTGGAGGTGGAGCCACGCGTGTTACTTCCCCAGTATTCAAAATAGTCAAGTTGAAGTAGTCCATGAGATCTAGTATCACTGCAGAACGGTTGTCGTTGTACGATGACCCCCAGGCTGTACCGTGAGATTAAAATCTCCTAAGATCAACCGTGGCTCTGGCATTGCGAGGCAAATAGTCGAAAGGTCCCTGCGGGATATTGCAGTATTCGGCAGCATGCTGGCTATACTAAAACTTTTGCCACGAACAGTCACTTGGCATGCAACTACTTCAGGGCCTGTCATCGAGGGGAGATCAATTCTATAAAAGGAGTGGAGCTTATTAATCCCCAACAGCACCCCTCCAAATCTTTATCAGAAGATGGCCATGTTTCACAGAGAGCAAATACGTCACAATGCGATTTGTGAACTAAAAACTTAAAAGCGTCCAAATGTTTTAGAATACTTCTACTGTTCTATTGTAAAGGGTGATACGGTCAAAATTTGGTCAAGGGAAAACGCGTGTACACGGTGTTCAATAAGTTCGGATACACTTTCAAAATTTGTTAAAAAAATGAAAACATGTTCTTTTATTTTTTGGATTTATGTTATTGAAAGCTATGTTTACAAGGAACGTTTACAACATTTCTCTTGGAATGACCCCCCCTTTGTACTCCTTAACGAGCTTCAAACGTTTCTCGAACGCGTCGCAGGCGGCACGCACGGACTGCATGGGCATTTCGTCCCAGATTTTGAGAATTACCGTCTTGAAATGATCCAAAGTGCTGACCTTGTATTCGTTCAGCTTCGCCATCATATAGAACCAAACAAAAAAGTCGAGAGGATTCAAGTCCGGGGAGCTGGGAGGCCACAAAGTTTTGTCCAGAAAGTCGGTTAAATTGTCCCGACACCAGGCTTGAACCACATTTGCCGTATGGGCTGGTGCACCGTCCTGCTGGAACACGTAGTGCTCATCGCCGTAGAGGCTTCGGAGACTGGGGGCAACAACCTTTTCCAAAACCTCAGTTTTGTAGTACGCCGCGTTGATTTTGACGTTTTTTCAATAAACACCAAGGGTAGCTTACCACGTTTGCATACTGCCCCCAAACCATCACCGACGCGGCACTTTGGAACCGAGGGATGTTTATATTGGATTCAGGAATGCTGTCCCTCGATGGCGCCCACACCCGGTCATTTTGCACATTGTGCGGCTGCTGCAGCACGAACAGTTTCTCGTCCGAAAAAACAAACTCCTGACCAGCGTGCCGAGAGAGGATCCTCTTAGCTCGATCCAACCGCTTTTTGCTGGTAGCCTCCGAAACGCCATGGACCTTACGTTTTTTGTAAGGCCTGAAACCAAGGTCCTTGGTGAGTATGGTGTGAGCGGTTCCAATGGAAACGTTGAGATCTGCAGCCGTTTTCCGGATTGAGCGGTTCTTTTTGCGCCGAATTCGCTCCCTCACGATCTTGATGACCCGTGGCGTCCTCGCTGAACGCGGCCGACCGGATCTCGCACGGTCATTGGTCGAGGACGTCTCCCGGTATCGCCTGATGGTCGTGTAGACAAAGTTCCGCTTGACCCCATGCGATTTCAGCAGCCGGAATATATCGCCGGGTCGCTCACCGTTCAAAAAACGCTTAATTACGAAGTCCCGATACTCTTTCATCGCGCGTAACAAACGAACAACAACTAACAGAATGTCAACACCGCGCACATTCGGTAGCGTATGAATGAAGCTAAAGCTGACACCAATACCAATGCAGAATATGTACATGGCGCATACCTACGCAATGATGAAAACTTGTATTCGAACTTATTGAACACCGTGTAAATCGGTGAAATCGTTTATTTAAAAAATCAAATTAAATTTCTTTTTCAAGTTCAATTAGTATAAAATTCAGGAAAAATATTCAGTTAGGCTTCCGCTTTTCCAAATCCGAATTGCCGGGCCTTACGCTTGACCCCTGCCATCAGATTTTGTACAGCCACCTTGTCCACCTTCTTCGCCGCAGAAAGCCAGTTTGCCTTGAACTGCTGCTCGTCCTTAGCAGTTTTTTTGGTCTTCTTTAGGTTCCGCTTGCCAATAGCCCAGTATTTCTCAATTGGGCGGAGCTCTGGCGTGTTGGGAGGGTTCTTGTCCTTGGGAACCACCTGCACGTTGTTGGCGGCGTACCAATCCATGGCCTTTTTACCGTAATGGCAAGATGCCAAATCCGGCCAAAACAGTACGGAACAACCGTGTTTCTTCAGGAAAGGCAGCAGACGATTATTCAAACACTCTTTCACGTAAATTTCTTGGTTGACAGTCCCGGAAGCTATGAAAATGCTGCTTTTCAAGCCACAGGTACAGATGGCTTGCCAAACCAGATATTTCTTTGCGAACTTTGACAGTTTCGTGTGCTTGAAAATATCTGCTACCTTTCCCCTTCCTTTTGCCGTATAAAACTCCTGTCCCGGAAGCTGCTTGTAGTCGGCTTTGACGTAGGTTTCGTCGTCCATTACCACGCAGTCAAACTTCGTCAGCATCGTCGTGTACAGCCTCCGGGATCGCGCTTTGGCCGTCGTATTTTGTTTATCATCGCGATTTGGAGTCACTACCTTCTTGTAAGTCGATAGTCCGGCTCGTTTTTTGGCTCGATGCACGGTTGTAGACGATACACCCAGCTTATTTGCGGCATCTCGGAGAGATAGGTTAGGGTTTCGCTTGAAACTACCGGCAACTCTCTTTGTCGTCTCAGCGGCTTCCGGTTTTCGATTTCCCCCCGATCCAGACTTCCTGGCTGACAAACGTTCCCCAAACACTTTAATTACATTTGTAACGGTTGATTTGGCAACTTTTAGCGATTTTGCCAACTTTGCGTGCGAGTAGCTCGGATTTTCGCGAAGCGCGAGCAAAATTTTGATATGCTGCTCTTCTTGCTTGGACGGCATTTTGACAACTGAAGAGTGAATTCCAAAATCAAAATAGGAGCAACATTCTACACATACACCTTCAAAATGAGGGGTGTTCAGGTTTTTTAAATGCAAAATTGAAAGAAATACGTCAAGTTGATATTGACCAAATTTTGACCGTATCGCCCTTTAGTGCTTCGATCATATCCCCGACCTCATTGGATAAATTATCCATCGAGGCTATTTTGAAGACAGTTTCTTTAGAAGAGGTTTTACAAAGGTAAGGATCATGTTGATGAGGTTTCTCGTTGAACCGACCTCCCGGCCAAGCGCACGCAGCGATGTAGCCACTTTTCCCTCGGTCTTCTTCTTCAGCATCCTTTGGACCTTCTTGTCGCTCAGGATCGTCGGCCGTCCGAAACCGGGTTTTTTTTTCGATGCTCTGATTGTTGTCTAATAGTGCCAAGATGTTGTAGATGCCGGAACGGGGATATCCGGCGTCCACAAAGTGCCGCACGATGTCCGTTTACGACGCGGTGGGGTGCCGTCCTTTGAACGCTTACACTTCTGAACGGAGTTACATCACTGTTTTTCCCATCACGGTTAGAGTTCGACTTATAGAGCTGTCAAATTTTATATGCTGACTCATGAGTTACTATGATTGATGCTGCATGGGTAGTTTCGTCAGTGCGGGTGAAGGTAAAACCACGAAAAATCAGCAAGTTTTGTCAAATTTTTTTAATGCAAACGTTAGGGTACGATTGTACTTGCCACACAATCATACTTTTGCAAAAATGGTACCTGACATCGCAAGCTCTCAATTTATAACTGTGGAAGTACATTTAGAACACTAAGTTGAGAGCAATCAATAAGGTAATTGCGAAAGCAATAAGCTCGAAACGCTAAGAAAGAAAAGAAAGCGATCAGTATGGGATATTGAACCATCAGAAAAAAAAACGAAGAAGAAGAAAGAGAAGAAGAAGTGATGTCTGTCTGAAATATTTCTTATAACTGAGATTCGGCTAACATGTGTCTATCACTATGGTATCACTACTGGTAGTATCTACTGGTAGTAAGCGAAAAAAGGGGATGGACTTCCGCAAACTAAAGGACTAAAGAGTTTGCTTGCAACCATGTAAAAGAAGATCTCACTATAAAATCTAATAACTATTGGAATATATCAAATGGACACGACTTATTTACAACCTGGCTATGCAAATCTGAAATACACGATTAGGTATACGCTATAAATAGAAATCGTCGATTTGCTATCGAGTTCGAAATTAATTCTATTCAGTCACGGAACCAGACACCAATCGAAATAGTGAACTTATGATTCACAGGGTAGACAAGCTGACAGACCTTGCATGATATCCCATCAAGCATAGTCTACAAACGGTCAGAAAATTTACAAAGAATAAGCGATAGCACTCAGGGGCTAGTCTGACTGTTTTTTTTTACTCACCGTTGAACACAGTTTTCGCAGGCTGCTCACTGTTACCAACAACAAACTACGACTCGGCTCGGTGGTATGAACCGAAAGCACACAAAGCGGATACCTCCACAAGTATCTCTACCAAGCTGGAACGGCCAATATTTTTGCAGTCTTGTCCGCTTACTGGCACTTCTAGTTTCCGAAAGCGCCCAGATGATGATGGCGATGAGGTCAACTTTACGATGTCTGAAACTAAGAGACGTCGATGACCGGAAAACGGTTTTACGCTGTGCTGCCTGTCATTTCACTTCCGAGACTGTTTAAATACAGGAACTTATTTTCTGTTTCTCTTCCGTTCGTCACACGTTGCTTTTTGAGGGAGAATAAGGCACTTTTGTTTAATCACTTTATATTTTTTGCTGCTTTTTGGGGAGTAATCACATTTATTGCTTTATATTTGATCGTTGCTTACACTTTTGCACTGGAGACACAACTTGTTTAATGATTGCCACTTCCTCAACTGTCGCACCTTCTTCTCTCTTCTGATTTGCCGTACTTGGATTCAACTTACTCGACAACTGTAAGTCGACACAAGCAACTATTCAGCCTCAGCGCTGGTGGGCACAAAAAAGAAAGAAAATCAAGTCGTCACACGCACTAGAAAATGACTTAATTCGTTTGCTTTCTTCGCACTGAACGCTGTTTTCACGGAAAGGCACTGAATTAGTGGCACAAATCTTCAGCAGCTCCAATTTGTTGAAAGCACTTTATAATAGTCGGAGCAGAACAGCAACTTTCAACAACACACCCAACACGAGTAGCAATCTCTTACTTACGATACGATTACAGTTTCACACCTCGTGTCGTCGTTTTTCTTGTTGCTATAAAAGCAAAGATGATGATGTTGATGACGATGGTGATGTTGATGGTTTGTTGATATATCCCAAGATGAAAGGCACACCCGGTGGATTAAAACGATGGCGTTATGCCGTTTGCGGTAGCTGCCCTGTCGCTCATAGACCTGAAATTAAGCAAATAAAACATTCGTCAGCACTTCTGTTCACACCGTCGGAGTGGAAATTATGTGACACCATTATGGTTCGGCAATTAGATGGCCGCTTAGATTGCAATCGCTGGAAGTGGAAAATGTGTGCAGTAAGGGGGAGTTTAATTATTGCTTATAATGTCAAGATCAAGAGTATCTGATTTTAAGAACAACGGTATAGGGCGTTTTTGCAGCGAATCACTTGAGAATAAAGCTTCACACTTCCGAAAGTGCTTGCTTAGAAACCATTGATTTATATTATATCATAAAGGATTATTTAGTGTATAGTTTCAAAGAATTCATAATTGTTAGTGGTAACGTAAACAATGGAAGGTAACCACTATACCGGGAAAGTGCCGAGCCCCTGGAGGAAGTCCTGTAGTAAGGATTAGAAGGAGGCCATAAGCAGTTCTCCAGCATGTCCTTACGAAAAACCTTACGAAGTGCAATTGCAGATATGTACAGGGTGTCTCACAATAGGTGTCACTAAAACAAAATGGGATTACAGCAAAGCAAATCAATAAAATCATAGCATTTATTATTTATTGGAAAGATACATGTCATAGAAATAAACCACATTAATTCAATTCGAATCTCTCGCCCTTTTCTTTGATAAATTTACCCAAACGCTTTGTAAACCCATCGTAGCTGGCACACACAGGGTTGTTACGAGAAGTCTGAAAATAAATCCGCGCCAAATCTGCGCGAGTTCAAAATCAAATCAGCGCCTTCAAATCCAATCCACGCACGAATGTTCTATAACTTATCAAGCATCAAATATATAGGATGGGGAACGGCTTCATCAGTAGGCGAACCAATTTCAAACAAGGGGTAAACAATAACATGCATCACTCATTTTTGGCAGTATGCTACAAATAATAAAAGTAGATTTTTGATTAATTTCCTTCAGAAAAACCCAGCGCTTGGAATAGGGTCTCGGTGGAGCTAAAACCGTTCCCTACAATAAGATTGTCTGCGTTTTTGAGCCAATTAGATGCATTGTTCAAAACAGGAATGTAATTGAAAACTTTAGTGTGAAATAAAACCTGTAAAGAGGGACACATAAGTCACGATTAGCAAAGTCAAATAAATTGACCGATAACCAACTTAATAAAAATGTCCAGACAAAAACAACCAATGACCCAAGATGTGATCCACGCTGGCCAAGTCCACCCCTGAAGGAGCACAGGACGTTTGAGTGAGTGATGAAAGCACACGAAAACAACCAATATGTAAAGTATGTCAAAGAGAATGATCCATATTTTGTCAATGGTGTATCAAGATAGGTGCGTATTTATTTTACATATACGTAATAACATTTAATTGTTCTCAATAGCCTTCATATGAGCTAATTTTTCCCTTTCTGATTGTTCTTCCTGCTGGATGTTATCTTTTTGTTTCAAAAGAACTTTCAGGAATGATGTGTCTGGATTATTAGATGTCATAGCTCTGATTTCTTTTTCCATCAAATTAAAAATATCTTCTTTAGCCTTTCTTTTCATTCCTACAACTTCTTCTTGCTTTTTGATCTGGTGCCTTGCTTCCTTCTTTGCTTTTTCCTTATTTTTTTGTGCCTCCACTAATTCAAAATCATTCTTTTGTTTCTGTTTGGATTCGAAAGATTGCCTCGCAAATTTCGCCTTCAAAATCAAGTCCTTTGAAACAACAAATCTGGTTATATCATTCTCAAAAAAATGCATGCCACTCAAAATATTTTTACGATTTATGAACTGCTGGTCACTGAGCCTAGTTCGGTTTTCCGGTAACACATGCTTAGATAGTGAAAAATTTCTTTCGACCTCTGCATTAGAATGAGATACGCAAGTTACAATGTTGAGCAATGTTCTCATTTCAGAGAAACTATCGACGTATTTGTCTAATTTAAAATCAATAACTTCCACTAAGTGGACGATTTCTTTGATGGAATCCTTAATTATGATCCTTCCAACCTTGAAGTTGCTGACTAGTCTAACAAATTCTTTCGGAACATCTTTGGAAAACAAATACGAGACGAAAGCCTTAGTGTGGTCTTTAAAATGCTTATTGAAATGAGATGTTTTAATTTGATTTCCTGCAGCGTCAAGAATGGATTTGTAAATAATTTTTTTTTTTGTCCCCATAGGATTGCAATGATCGGGGTTGGTTTTTGAAAATTCTCAAGTGATTATGCCGGAAGGATTAGTCTATGGTGACCAAATAAACACCGGGCTTTCAAAATCAGCTCACATAATCTTCTTGAAAATTTTTGGGATTCAGTATCAGTCAGTGTATGCGTTTTGTTGTTCAGGTATTTGTCAAAGTCCGCGTTTTTGTACTTTGTCCGTGTCATTACATTGTTAGTGATATTCGTGTCACGTGCGCAATTTAATGTAGTACAGGTGTGACAATGTAACAGCTATCTCCCCTATTCCACACTCCCAAATGGAACAAAGTAGTTGACGCTAGACTCATCGGGAAAATAAGCTGCTCTGTTGGACATGGGTATTTGTAGGCGGTCTTTTAATATATAGCTATGTCTGCATGTATGATGTGTATGTAGTTTTGGAAATATTAACTGATTTACTTACCCACTCTGTTGTTATTACTTTTGATTTGTTGGGAACATACCGCCTTAGATGATACTCGCATGCATGTGCTTCGTCCACGTAAGTCTTTCTTGGGCGGGTACTTGGTCTTGTTCCAACCAGAGGCCGAGATGGCTGGCTGTCCATGAGACTCCGGATTGCTTCCACTGTGACCCTACCAGGCTAATTTTGTTTCTTTTTATGTTCTAGAAATATACAAACAAATTCGCTCCTCTGCCAAAAACGGCCAAACCAAATGTAGAATCTGTGTGGTGATGCTTTCCAGAAAATTGCAGACCCATATTAAAACTCAGTTATAATAAAAGTATTAAAATAAATAGACGATTCTTTGAAAAGTAGTAATATTATTGAAATTATACAGATTCTATGTTGTATGAAAATGAGGAAAGGTGTCAAATTAAAAGTTAAAATGCTACTACTAGTGGGTTCAAATGCACTTCTGGTCCACATCACCCCTGGAAACACTGGTTTGCATCTTTCCCGTTTGGGTAAAGATCCAGATAAGCCCTGGAACCTGGTAGTTTTCAAGCTACCACAAGGTTTTTCCAGTGCCCAGGGTAGAATGGATTTGTAAATAATTACAACCGTATCCTTAAGAAAATGTTCTTCCATTAGCATTTTGTTGTTGATGGCTTCCGTTATCTGTTTTGAATCGTAAACTCTTGACATCATAGTGACCAAAAATGCAAGAATCCTATCATAAATATCGAAAAGAATAAACTCATTCGTTTCGAGATACTTAAGCAACTTTTCCGTTTCTCCCGCTGATTCAATCACAAAAAGAACCTGCTCTTTGATATCTGGCAGCAGTAAAATCTTCAAAATTACTTCTTCATAAAAGCTCAATTTATTTTTCAAAGAAAACTAAGTGGTTGTAGTTTGAAAGAACCACTTCTGCAGCTGATCCAATGCCCACCGGGTTTCAAAATGCTTTTGGAAACGTTTAGGCTTGGTGATGCAGCTTTCTTTGAATTCTTCCCACTTCGACGGAACGACAAAGTAATAGTACAGATACTTTGCCAAATCAGAAACAACATATCCAAACTGTTTGATAGCAGCCCTTTAAAATTTAAGGTTATAATACATATCTCACTCTGGTTTCTCTTCAAATGTCGAATAATACATATCTACTAGCAAACAAATAATAAAATGCTTTCTAAGATTTTTAATAGTTTAGAATTTAAGTCCCTGTGTCCATTTAGAATTCTTAGGTATTAAACTTCGTATTTTCAAGAAATTCTTCGGTTGGATATTAATCCTCATGGAGTTATTCCTGGAAACTTCTAGAATTATTCATTCGAAATTCCTAAGCTGTCTCTTTTCATTTGCTTTGGAGTTCTCATCTTAATTATCATTAAATGATGATCCGAATTTCTTGGAAATTCTTGAAATTTTACTTTTATCTAGCTTTGTATTCCCCAAAACGATTCACAATAAATATGGAGTTCCTCAGAACTAATTCAATAGCAGATTTCACATGATCGCACTTCATTTCAAAAGAGAATTTCCGGTTTCAGGTAGTTGTTACCAAACTATAATATTGGGCCGTATAATAGAGAATAATAGAGTATACTGTACTTTCACTCATAAGAAATGCATGGGTGAAAGTAAAGTATACTCTTTTATTCATACGGCCCATTATCTGTCGAAACTGTTAGTTTGGATGGATGAACTATTAGTTTTGAAAAATTATCATTGTTTACTGATGTTTCTTATGATTTAAACAAAATTAAACCTTTAATTTACCTGAACGGCCGTTGTGAATAATGTGAACCACACAGGTTCCATTGTTGATCATCCCGAAACCACGATCAGCAATCAACTGATTGTTGAATTTCCGAGACAGCGATTTATTGACGTTTGGACCATCGTGACCAGCCATAACTAAACGATCGGTGCTAATGTAATTATCGGTAAGTGCTTTTTGAATTTTCTCCAGCAACACGTTCGCAGTAGCTTTTCCAAGGAATACGCTTTCCAGGTGAAAGATGCTAATATTACGGAGCCTCTTTGAGAAGTACTTCAGTAGTATAGCCAATTCTTTTTGTTTATTACTCGCTTCAGATTCGTCGAACATAATGAATTCGAGAACAAGCAAAAAAACACCGTGAACTGAATCACGTAATCATGAACAAAATCACGTTTTTAGGTAAAAATCCTGAAAACGTGAACTAGTTCACGGTCCGTTTTCATTTTCGTGAACGCTGTTGTTTCTGTGTGGGTATATCAATATGGTGTTGAACGAATCCGCGCCAAATCCGCGCCAGAACGAATTTTATAAACAAATCCGCGCCAAATCCGCGAAAATCGCGAAATCCGCGAAATTCGCGAAATCCGCGCTGCCGTAACAACCCTGCACACACGATTTCCTGAGGAATTTGGTCCCAAATATCAACCAAATGTTTCTTCAATCGATCTACAGTAAGCCTTTTCGTAGGGCCTATATGTTGAAGCATAAAACAACAAAAAAAAGTAGTCGAGTTGGTTGAGATCCGGTGAAGATGCAGGTCATTCTTCGCTTGTGATGATATCGGGCAAATTTTCCGCGCACCACGCTTGTGTCTTCTTTGCCCTGTGCTGGAGCTGAGTCCTGTTGGAAACAATATGGTGTATTCACAGCGTTAAAGCATGAGGAAAAACCTGCTCGATGTAATAATCTGGTTCTATGAAAAGAAATGGAAGTTTTCCTTTTCGTGAAACGGGGCCCCATACCATGATTTGCGATACATTCTGATAGCGTTCTACAGCTAGTTTATCTCTTGGAATATTGGCAAGACTTTTTCCATACACACGATGGTTTTGTTGATTATGACTGTCCTGAAGGAGGAAGAGCCTCCTTTCCGAAACTATAATCTCGCAGTCACCGTGCCAAAAGATTTCTGCTTCTTTGGACCCTGGCTTGCTTTAGACGCTCCGTCAACCCGTGAACCCTTTGGTTCTTGTACGGCTTGCAACCCAGATCATGTCTGAGGAGCCTGTTCATTGAAGCAGGCGACATTTGAAATTGTTTGCTCAATTTAAGGCCAGATACGGCCGGATTACGTTTTATTAGCTCCCTCACACATTTGATCTTCTGGTACCTTCTTTGTTTTGAATCTGTACATTTCCAGCTTCCTTGGACCGTTTCAAGGTACGAAAAACAAAACGCTTACTCACTCCGAACTGCTTAAGGCTATTTAATATCTAACACCGTCTAAGTTTTTGCACATGTAATTTTAAAACTTTCTCCCGTATGGCTTCCATGGTAGCTGAGAAATATAAACAAACGGAAACACTTATTTATCTTCAGCGATAAGCTGTCAAACGAATACACTCAAAACGGGAATAATCAGTTCCGCTGTTAAAATTACCCAGCTGAAATAAACCAGGACTGTAAAAAGGTGGCACCTATTGTGAGACACACTGTAGTTTATGGGATGATATAGGCAAATAATCTCCAAGAAGATTCAAAGGAAGTACATTAGAAGCACAGAGAACAGACACCCAGGCTCGGAATCCCCAATTTACTGTGTAAACTTTTAAAAGCAAACCGTTGGAAAAACAACGCCGCCTAGTCTAGGTTTCATCAAACTAAAATTGACAGACTATCAAATATCAAGGTGGGAAAGTGGCGCCATCAACATACGATTCACCAAAACTAACGGAAACGAGCTGTAATTTTAAAATGGCAGTTACAGAAATTTACACACGGTGGGCACTCCAGCTTGGACGTCTGTTCTCTGTGTTAGAAGATCGAGAAAAACTATGCAGTATTTCTTCAGAATCTCAAGAAGTCCACAAATAGTATCGTATCGCAAGCTGTACAAAAGAGGAATTAAGAAAGATCTACAGGGTGAGTGGGAATTCCTGTCAACGAAGTATATGGTCATAAAAATTTAACAATTGTCTTAATTAAGTTCAGTTCGAATCTTTCTCCCTTGCCGCCTGCGTACTTGGAAAGCGTTACATCTGGCACACACGATATCTTGAGGCAGCTCATTCAATATTTGCACCAAACTGTTCTTAAAAGTTTCCACGGTTGATCCTTTGGTTTTTCCCAGTTTGTTCAGAATAAAACCCGATGCATAGAAATCCAGAAGTTTCAAATTAGCTGAAGAGGCAGTGGTGGGACGGTGCAGAGTCCTGTTCGAAGCAGTATGTTGCTTTCTTGACGGAGTGAAGTAAATGCTTACTGAGCAGATGGTCGGGAGTTTAACCTCAGGCCTGCCCCCTTCCTTGCCATTTGTCACTTGCCTCTTTCTATCGCCACTAGATTTAAAATAAAAAGCTGTCTACTGCGCTTTCTTTTACTGCTCGCATCACTCACAACAGTGAATCCATGATCTAAAAATAACCTGCCTCACTAACACAAAAACTACCCTTTCCTTGGCAGTTGTGGAGACGCAGTGGTTATTTTTTTCTTCTTCATAGCATTTTAAGCTTATTGCTTTTGCAATTAGCTTATAGCTTGCTCTCAATTTAGTGTTCAAAATGCACTTCCACAGTTATTAATTGAGAGTTTTTCGATGCCAGATACCATTTTTGCATTAGTATGATTGTGTGGCAAATATAATCATACCCTATGCCCAGGGAGCCGAGAAATTTTCCTTAACGAAAAATTCCTAGACCAGACCGGGAATCGAACCCAATCACCTCCAGCATGGTATTGCTTTGTAGCCGCGCCTTTACCGACTGAGCTAAGGGAGGACCCCGCAGTGGTGATCACATTCTCTAATAACATCGATTGTCAAACTAATCATCCTTCCCCCTTCCCCAAAAGGCTGCAGGGACGTGGCCGGCGCCGGTACTGATCTATAAATAGAATGAAATAGTGAACTTGCTACCAAGCTCCATCTATGTGATTCTCTGTGCAATTACACTAGTTTTGTTCAGCAACGGAGTAGTAACTACGAAACGCACGGTCAACATATTATCGATGTAATATTTCCTGTTTATGTTAACACCGAGTTGGAACCTTCAAAGTATTGGTCCGCTAAATTCGCTATCTCACTCGTTTGATGGCTTTCGGATACCTGGCTGCGTTGACGGACAGGTCTGGGAGATAGTTTCCAAGAACCGGTTTCTTTGTGCGAAAGATGTATCATTCGTTTATTTCAAATTTTAGTTTTCTATACTGGGGAACAATTAGACAAAAATCGAATTACGACTTTCACAAAAACTAGTCAGATTTGAGCGTTAATATCTCAGTCGTTTCTCCAAAGAGTTTCAAAAAATTTGCACCCATCGATCGGACATATTTTTACGCTTCGATTCTGATTTATAAACCTATTGATTTTCCAGCTTATACTATTGAAAATAACGCAAACATAAGGTGTTGTCTTATAATTTAGTTTTGCAGAGTATATTTACTAAATACACAGTATTTACTATCACAGACTTCAAATGTAAGTAAGTATGATCTCATATGCAGCAATGAATGATACATAAGGATACACATTCGCCAATTGGTGTATTCGGTCAGGAAAGAAGCTGTGCTGAGCGGCAATGAGCCAGTATTGAATTGGCAGCTGGCGGTGACAAGACTAGACAAAATAGTCAGAAGGTCGAAAGTAACATATGTAAACAATGACTTCTAGCGTATTTTTCTGGGATCTGCGTGCTCCTACAAACAAAATAGCACCGGAAACAGATACAGTGAGTTATTACCTTCCCGTCGGTAGTGGATGTAGATGTTAGCAAACTAGCATTTCCAAGAAATTTACGTTTTAAGTCATTGTTTACAATTATTACTTTCGACCTTTTGACGATTTTGTCTAGAAGTATCCTGGAGGGTGCTCTGGCGAGCAGCTATTGGCCAGTTAGCTGATATCTTTATCGCCGTTGGTTAGGCAGTCGGTTAACCAAGCCAGTGGTAAATTTGTAGGCAACCAGTTGACGCAACTACGAGGTGCTTGTTGTTGATTGATTTAGTTTATAGCCATCATTCGGTAAGGCACTACGTTGAGTGGTACAAACATGTCTGTGATTAACCCATCTAAAGTTACACATGTTAAAAAAAACATAGACAGGAATTACCACTCACCCTGTAAATAAAATTCCTAAGCAGCTCTGGAATAAGTCTACAAAAAAAGTTCATAGGAAATCCATAGAGAGATCTGGCGGTAGCTCAAGGCCGAAAAGTCATTTGGAAGAAGACGAGAGAATGCCTGTTGGAACAAAATACAACTCTTTGAAAGGAAGTTCATTGGTCTTCATAAGGAGTGAGCACCACAAGCATTCAACTTCCAGGCTTGATATGGGAGTTCTGAAATAAAATTTGCGTTAATTCCACGCCACGCAATAATTTTAGTTTTTACTTCAATATCGAAATAGAAAATACTGTTCTAACGAGTTAAAACACGAACCTAAAAGTAGAGTTGAACCAAACCAAACAGCAATATAATCAAACGTGATAGTTTTTTTTTTTAGTTACTTGATTATCGAAATTTTCAGCCTCGGGCTGGTTCTTCTCCCGTCGTAGTCAGTCAAACACCGCTTTTTTGGGCATTTTCGTTACATTTCCGGGGGTGAGATTCGAACTCGTGACTTTGGCGAGGTATGGATGTTAACAACATCAATCGAATGATGTGCCAGTGTAATTTACATTGCGAAATTATTGGCATCACTTTGTCTAGAAAACAAATAGAATCTCGTCTAAAAGACAATAGAAATAAGGCACAGCATGGAAGTAAAACAATGTAACCATTGTATGTAGTGTACTTTGGTTGACTAAATAGATAAATATTTGAAGAAATCTTGGAAGAAATCTCAAGATATCTTGGGAACATTTTATGTAGTTTATATAAAGGTCATCTAGGTATGAAGAGAATCGATAATTACTTCAGAAATCATACATACAATACAGACCTTCCACAGAAAATTCAAGAATCTTCAGTAGCTATTCTCTTCCATCTACTAATCGAGTGTTTCAATTCTAGTAGGTACAAGTACAAAGTTTTAAATGTCACAGGTGGAAAAAAATGAGCTAGTACACAATTACCGATTTCAATCGAAAATTTGCTACGAGATAATTTGCAAGTTAATTCCCAGATGTTCTTCGAGTATTAAGCAAGAACTGATCTCGTTAAAATTTTCAAATTCAAATAGTGTAACTAATACTTTTACACAAAACTAAGAGCAGTGCCAGCTATCTCAATACAAATATGGAAATCAAAAAACCAATTAATATATGGACTACTACTTATGCCATGGTGACTCATTCTCTTGAACATGATACGAGTGTATTACAAATATAAGATCAAAATAAAGCTGACAAAGGCACGAAAACCCCAATCAACGAAATGGTTACATAATATCATATTTATAACACTCGATAATTCATTAGAATTGAATGACATACAAAACACTGAAACGATTGCATTCAGTAATCTCAACAAGGCACCTCATTCAAGGCATAAATCTCGGCAAGTGAGTCATCAGAGCCACGCGTGCAATTGGACTACATACGACTTCAAAACCATAACAGCTAACCGCTGGATTTGAGTAAACAATCCACCAACTAGGAAACTAAAAATATGCTCACTGACCACCGCGACTGGAAGCAAAAAGATCTATTATTCACCGCAAATTCCGAGTAATAATGCCATACTCGACCCGTATGTGGTTACTCTACTCCAGTGTGGTGGTGTGGTGGTGGTGGTAGATATAGCTGACTCTACCCAAACAGAAAGCTTCACTCGCGCTTACCTATAATGAGTCACCGCGAATAACCGCTGAGACTGCAACCTTCCTCGCCGTTTAGCCTCTCCAATGACACCACGCCGCGGACAGAGTAGCACAGTTGGAGGCTTGAGTTGAATTGCCTAGAAGCACAGTGAACCGTTTCCAGCCGCCCGGAATGTCGCACAGCACCGAACCACGTAGATTGATCTGGTCTTCCCTACACACACCTTAGCCCAAACCAACAACAACAACACCAATACCGACTCCAGCAACCACTCAACTTTAGCAGAAGAACCCAACTTCACTGAAAAGGCTCTCTTTCTCCTCGGGGTACCAAACAACGCGATCAAATCACACAAAGAAAATTTCCTTTCCTGAAATTCTTATGCATTCACTTTATTCCACCTTCATCCTCTCAATAAGCTGTTGGAAATTCTTCTTCGTTTTCGTTTTCTTCGGCTTAATATTATTGACACAATGGACTTTTATTATCATTCTTCATTCTCTTTTCCACCAACACTACGCTTCGTGTACATCCATCGAGCATACCTTGAACCGAAGCCTTCGCCGCCTGCTTTATGCTTCACTCGACTATGCTGGCTTCTACTTTCCACGTCGTCACTCACTCATTCACTCACTCACTGCCCACCGGCCGTTCTTCTGAAGCAGCACCTCATTGAACGGTTTCCTTCCAATGTACCAATCCTCCGCGACACAGTGTACAGAAGAAAGCGATCAAAAATGACCAATTTATTTATTTCATTGAACACATGACGGGGCGGGTCTCGATGTCGTTGGAATACTAATCTATTAGCCGCTCCCCACCACCGTAAGCACTGTTAATTTACTATGTGTGTAACCTTTCTTCCGTCCCGTTCATCGAACCGGGAGTTCGAGTTTTTTTTTCGTTTCGTATGCGCCGTCCGTTTATATACCTCTGATCGCTCGCGCAACACCGACTCAACTGAAGATTCAAGCGAGAAAATGTAGCAACAAACACAAGGCTTTCAGAACACAGTTCTCTCCGGAACGTTGTCTCTCGCATACCAACGCAAATACCCTCTCGTGGACGGGATAGTGAGAAGACCCTTCAGAGTTGAAAGCAACAGATCGTTGAAATGGGACTGTACCTGTGTGAGGTCCATTGAGTACATCGAAAATCACTCTCCCAGGTTCCGTTCCATACAGAAGACGTTGTATTCGTGCAAGTGATGCCAGATTGTGTTTTGCAACATAGATCAGACTGACTTCGTTTATTGTCATATAACGTTATATTTTTCTATTTTTTTAGACATTAAAATTTCTCATAGGTTTACAATTACATGTATTGTAACCATACAATAGAATCTATAGTTTGTACAATTAATAGCATTATTCGCAACGATAAGATGGCAATGGGGGTTATTGTTCCCACAATTGAATCTAATGTAAATTGAGATATCGACAATAGAAAATGGGGGTATATAAACTTAACTATAGTAAAAATCTTTTTTTTTCTATAGTTAATAGGTTATTTTTTATTATTGGATTGTATTTTTTTTAAGGTTTACTGGCGGGACTCTGAATAGAGTACAAACCTCTACGCCAGGCATTTGATGATTTCGTTGCGTAAATTCTTTCGAATCATTTTGCCAGTTGCAAGAAGACGCTGTTGCAAATGATTCGGAATGACCGTTGTTTGTGATTATCCAACTAGCCAGAAAGAGAAGAACAAGTTTTCCTTCTAAGTTTCCAATTTATTGTAGTGAATAAATTAAAAAACTTCGTTTAGTAACTATAAATTAGAAGAAAAATTAGTAATCTCCATTTAATTCCAACTACCTTTGCTTATCTTCGACATATACGCGTATTTCGTCTACAATGTGCAGATTTCTTCAGTGTCTCGTACTAATAACTCGACTGTCGACTTATTAGTACGAGACACTGAAGAAGTCTGCACATTGTAGACGAAATACGCGTATCTGTCGAAGATAAGCAAAGGTAGTTGGATTAAATGGAGATTACTAATTTTTCTTCTACTTTATAATTACAAGTATTCCACTAAACAGCTCATACCGTCTAGGATTCGTTTAGTATTTTTGCTCTTTCTTTCCTCTCTTTTCTCCTGTATATCCTGCTCTTCTTCTTAAATTGTACTATCCGTTACAGCAGCTACTTTTCATCAAAGAATCTATACCGGCTAATGTAATCGTTCGAGAGCAGTCTGAAACGCGTAATTTTAGCCAGCTAGAATTTAGTTTAGCCTTAAGTCTTTTTCTTTTTGTGTAATTAATTTCACGGATAAACAATATGTCTAGCTATTTATTTTAGTTGTAGGATCACTAGTTTTAAGAATTATTAAAATATCAACCAAATACAAAACAGCTTCGTGTCCTTACGTTCATGCTATTCAATCTTCCTCTTTTGTTGAACAATAGCACCGGGTTGCCCAAGTGACGTTCTCCAAAAGTCTTTTTAACCAGTTTTTTCGTATCAAAAATAAGTTTTCATTCTAACAGTTTGAATGACGTCTGATGTTACAAGTCTCAGTAGTCCCAGGTCACTTTGTCCGCCTTAGTCAGTTTTTGTCTTCCGCGTTATTCAGTTAAATTCTATAGTTCTATTGTAGAAAAGTTTACGCTTACTTATCCGTTCATTGCCTCATAGTACGTTTGTAATCCTTATCTCTAAGTCGTTTAATCGCTCCAAAGTTTTTCATGCATGTGGAGCCTAACAATAATTATATGACTTTTGGTCAGCTATAAGATTCACTATTCGGTGGCAAAGTAAAGCCACCTATTCTCTATCTATTACTATTAAATTATCGAGAATAAAGCTGTTATAAGATTGTTTGTATAGCACTGTTGTAATGTGTGGTATTTTTATTATATCTCTTAGAAATAAGAAATAACAAAATAAGAATGGGGCCACGTTCCTACTGAGTGAATCTATCATTCGATTCCCTAAGAATGTCAATAATCTTGAATCTATTGTCTATCAACATAAACTTATCTAGCTAGATTTATATTAAAGCGGCTCATCATGTCAGGGAACGCTTAAGATGTTCCAGTCAAGAGGAAATCCCACATCAATTTCACTGAGGAAAGAGCCCCACCAGACTGCACCAGCATTCAAGGCTTCCAGACAGAATGTTCGTTGGATCACATCTACAAAATCAGTGCATCAATGCCAGATATGTGATATTAAATCAAAATATTCAAGATTTGATATAACCACGTCAGGATATGTTTTTGGTTGCCATCAGTGCTAATGGCGTAGGCCCACCCATCGCGACCAGATCACATATCCATGAGGATGGATTATTGTATTGTAATTGTATGGTTAATTTTATTTTTAATGAATTTAATTAAGTATCAAAACACTACAATTTTCACAGTAGTTCGATAATGGTTTTTAGGAGACAAATTGTGATACTCGTTCGTACTCACAACATCTTTGTTTCCCTACGATATTTTCTGCATCTCCGCTGCTCTTTCGTGTTGCTTTTAACGTAGGGCTACGTCTTGGTTCCCTATACTGGGGTACAATTTAAAAAACATCCTATTGCGACCATCCGAAAACCGGTTAGGTTTTGAGCGTTTATATCGAGTCGTTTCACAAAAAAAAAAATCAAAATGTTTGCCCCAATCGATCGGAAATGTTTCTACCCGTCGATTTCAATATCAAAAAATATTGATTTCCAACATTGAACTATTTAAATAAATTTGAAAAATTTATGGCGCAAAAACGAAAGCCCCCAATTCTCTTTATGAACTCCTACGTAATTAGTGCATGATCTCAAAGGCAACGACCGATTTGCTGACAATGAACAACATATAATAGCAGTTATCAAAGCAGCATAGCAAGTGGTGCACACCGAAACACAATCAACTGTTGTATTAGCGAATCAAAAATGCAATCAATGCGAATCAATGTGAGGTTGAAAATAGGGTATTATAGGGGTATGTGAATTATAACATGGTTCGATAATACATATAATAATATACCAGCATTTAATTTATTTTTTAATTTTGAAAATTAATGATTGCAAGACAACACCACCCTATTTCACCATATAACACGATGCAAAAAAACAGACTACCTAAACCAACGAACCAACTATTGATTTCTAGCATACAAAAATTTACATATGTGTCATAATGGGAGCCCCTGTAGCTGACAATTAAGTGCTGTCACTTTGCATAAATGACACTTTGTAAAACTGCATGTCGGTTTGTAAAAATAAAAATAATAAGTTTTTTCTTGTTTAAAAACCGAGAAAAAATAGTTGAGTTTCATAAAAAATATGTTTGTGTTAGGCAGAACGCCCATTGTACGCCTATTGTAGATGGTGCTCGGTCAAACTGATAATTAGCGCATCCTATCAAAAGCTAAAACAGAATTTCATACAATTCTAAGGGTAGCAGAACGTAATTGAAGAATCTATGTGAAACTCAAGTGAGGTTAAACATCGTATGTCTAAGCGTAGTTGTTGGTGATAGAAATATCAGAAAATCGTAGATTACGATTGCGCCGGCGAATTACATAGGACGTAAAAGTTGAAATGAATTCTGCTATCTTGAAATCTTGTGGAATTCATCATCATCATTATCTACGACTTTCTGCTCTTTTCATCGCCAATACCTTTGCTTTGACAATCCTAAACAGAGTTTTACCTAGCGTCACACCGTAGTGAGGTTAAACATCGTATGTCTAAGCGTAGTTGTTGGTGATAGAAATATCAGAAAATCGTAGATTACGATTGCGCCGGCGAATTACATAGGACGTAAAAGTTGAAATGAATTCTGCTATCTTGAAATCTTGTGGAATTCATCATCATCATTATCTACGACTTTCTGCTCTTTTCATCGCCAATACCTTTGCTTTGACAATCCTAAACAGAGTTTTACCTAGCGTCACACCCACGAAAACTAGTACCAGAAACTAGGGGAATATTATTCTATGCGGTGGTAATCCCAGTTTGCATGGAAGTGGTAAAGATTTCAAAATGCGTTTGAATGTTTGTTTACCTCTTTGTCTACAAAATCAGATATGTCGTTTTGAATAAGTTGTCGACATATAACATAATTTTGATTCAATTGTTAATCTCGATAATACTATCTGTAGGTAGAACAAAGGTTGACATCGAAACACCACTATAATAAATAAATAGTTATTAAATAAATAAATTAATTATTAATAAATAGATGATAAACATAACTTTACAGAACAGAAAAAGAACAAGAACAATTTATTTCAAAGCTCAAAATTATTTAAGGTATTACATTATAATTGTGGTTATCATATTATTGAAAATCATTCACCTTTGTCCGACCACACTGTGCAAACTGTTTGAAAACAAAAAGAATAAAAATACTCACACCAAAACAGCGTCTGCTCCTTAGTACAAGGTAATCCAAGCACCTTCGTTCCGCTCACTCTCCTGTAAAGGCATTTAAAAAATCTTTCGCACTCCGCTGTTTGTGTATGTGTTACGATAAATATCACTCTCCAACTAATCGCGTCTCATCCCACACAGAAATATCTCACAATCCAATTCACTCACGCACCAACACACGAAAAAATAATCCACCAGAGAGCGGCAGCACTCTTCTCATTACCACTAGGAAAATATATTCGAACCGTTCCTCTCTCGTTCACTCGCTTGGTTGACGTTGTATTCAGGGCAAAAAAAATCTCATTCCACCAGCGGGAAGAGTACCAACAAGCAGAAGAAAACAAATTTCAGACCTTGTTTTTATCGGATTTTCACCATTTTCGACAAATTTCTCAACCAAAAACATCAAATCGGCATAGATTGCCTATCCCGGCACATTTTGCGACACTTTTCTGGAGGATTTAAGACACTTTTCACTTGATAAATTCGCGAAACCCGAAGCTGGTAGCCGCCCAGCGTTCAACACGTCGAAAAGAGAACGGTTTTCTGAATCACTCAATCGAAGAACCTGAACAAGCCAGCGAGCAGCAAGAGGAAATTTCGTTGCATGTGTGAGTATATTGCTCACTTGTTGCAGGTAAATTTGAGTGCCTTGATTGCATGCAATAATTTGTTATGAATTACTTGCACGCAAAATGTTTGAGAGTAATGGACGAATCCAAGTGGTGTTATGCCTGGGACAGAAATACAACGTACAACTTGGTACAACCAACAATCAATATGTAACTAGCGATTTGAAATTGGTTCACTGTTGTAGAACCCCTTGGTCCGAATTACACCTTGAAGCCAGCACCTTGTTATACATATTTGCGCCTTTGTTTTGATTTGCTGTGTTATTTTGACAGAGTATTTGAGAGTGTGTTCATGTGAGTTCATTATTAGGGGTGCATTATTGAGCTTGGGACCGAGCTTGGGACGATGTTCTAGTACTGACTGAGCCAAGAAAAAAATCGTTTTTGTATGGGACCTACTGGTCTTAGAGTTAGTCTATGGTACAACCGTACAACTGTACTCCTTAAGTCTAGTACGTACTTTTTGGTACTGGATTAATGTATTTGACAGTTCGTACAACGCTGTACGTTGTATGTCTGTCCCAGGCATTACACCTGACTCCCAAACTTGACGAAAACATAAATTCTTTCGAAATGTACATTGCATGCTTCATTCCAACATAATCTTTTGATAGAAAAATATAACATTTAACATTTAACATACATTTCATGTGCTGATGATTCAAAATTTATTGACTTTTTCAGCTATTTGAAAACTCAAATTTACCAACCTCAGTCAAAATAAATTAAGTGTGTAGGACGAAAATGTCAAAATGCTTCTTAAAATTGAAACTCTAGTTAAAAGCAGTTTGTTGTATGATAGATGAAACATCCAAAACTATTCAATAAAGACATTTTTAGTAAAATAATAATAATAATAATAATGCCCATATTGTGCAGTTTTGGATGTTTTATCCATTATACCTGGTACAGACATACAACGTACAACCAACAATCAATATGTAACTTGCGATTTGAAATTGGTTCACTGTTGTAGAACCCCTTGGTCCGAATTACACCTTGAAGCCAGCACCTTGTTATACATATTTACGCCTTTGTTTTGATTTGCTGTGTTATTTTGACAGAATATTTGAGAGTGTGTTCATGTGAGTTCATTATTAGGGGCGCATTATTAAGCTTGGGACCGAGCTTGGGACCGATGTTCTAGTACTGACTGAGCCAAGAAAAAAATCGTTTTTGTATGGGACCTACTGGTCTTAGAGTTAGTCTATGGCCATACCAACAATCAATATGCAACTAGCGATTTGAAATTGGTTCACTGTTGTAGAACCCCTTGGTCCGAATTACACCTTGAAACCAGCACCTTGTTATACATATTTGCCCCTTTGTTTTGATTTGCTGTGTTATTTTGACAGAGTATTTGAGAGTGTGTTCATGTGAGTTCATTATAAGGGATGCATTATTGAGCTTGGGACCGAGCTTGGGACGATGTTCTAGTACTGACTGAGCCAAGAAAAAAATCGTTTTTGTATGGGACCTACTGGTCTTAGAGTTAGTCTATGGTACAACCATATTGATTGCATATTGATTGTTGTTATAACCATAGACTAACTCTAAGACCAGTAGGTCCCATACAAAAACGATTTTTTTCTTGGCTCAGTCAGTACTAGAACATCGTCCCAAGCTCGGTCCCAAGCTCAATAATGCATCCCTTATAATGAACTCACATGAACACACTCTCAAATACTCTGTCAAAATAACACAGCAAATCAAAACAAAGGGGCAAATATGTATAACAAGGTGCTGGTTTCAAGGTGTAATTCGGACCAAGGGGTTCTACAACAGTGAACCAATTTCAAATCGCTAGTTGCATATTGATTGTTGGTATGGCCATAGACTAACTCTAAGACCAGTAGGTCCCATACAAAAACGATTTTTTTCTTGGCTCAGTCAGTACTAGAACATCGGTCCCAAGCTCGGTCCCAAGCTTAATAATGCGCCCCTAATAATGAACTCACATGAACACACTCTCAAATATTCTGTCAAAATAACACAGCAAATCAAAACATAGGCGCAAATATGTATAACAAGGTGCTGGCTTCAAGGTGTAATTCGGACCAAGGGGTTCTACAACAGTGAACCAATTTCAAATCTCTAGTTGCATATTGATTGTTGCTACTATCATAGACTAACTCTAAGACCAGTAGGTCCCATACAAAAACGATTTATTTTCTTGGTTCAGTCAGTACTAGAACATCGGTCCCAAGCTGGGTTCCAAGCTTAATAACACAATCAATATGCAACTAGCGATTTGAAATTGGTTCACTGTTGTAGAACCCCTTGGTCCAAATTACACCTTGAAGCCAGCACCTTGTTATACATATTTGCGCCTTTGTTTTGATTTGCTGTGTTATTTTGACAGATTATTTGAGAGTGTGTTCATGTGAGTTCATTATTAGGGGCGCATTATTAAGCTTGGGACCGATGTGCTAGTACTGACTGAGCCAAGAAAAAAATTGTATTTCTAGGGTTTTTTTTCATTAGGGCGAATCTGAATTTGAGAGACTCTCTTTGATTACTTTCTCTTTCATTCATATTCCATTCAGCGTTACGTTTTTCATTCAACTATTTTTAGAATATGATAGCTAGTTCCACAGAGAACAGACATCCAAACTAGAATATATTTCTCAAAAAAACTTGTGTAAGGATTCAAATCAAAAAATACGTTCAAACACTATTGCCATCTCTCGGGCTGTGGCCACTTGCGATTTTTAATCGAACATGGGTAAGATTCGTTGACCGTGCGGTGAAAGAACTGAACTGCCAAAAAAATTTAGTTGATGAATAAGATTTCAAGCTGGTCAATGGGTGGCGATGCCAACACCGCCACGCTATTGCCAGTTCATTACGATTATGAAATGGCCGTTAAATTTCTTACACAGTTTCTGAATTTGACTTGGATGTCTGTTCTCTGTGCTAGTACTATTGTGTTTCTATCTGTACTAAAGAATCCCTCAAAAAATTTATAATGGCGCTGTAATAAATGAAGGAGAGCGAGAGAGGAGAGAGCCCCTCATTGTTAGATTCACCCTTTTGAAAAAAAATCCTAGATTTGTATGGGACCTACTGGTCTTAGAGTTAGTCTATGTTAATAATGCGCCCCTAATAATGAACTCACATGAACACACTCTCAAATTTTCTGTCAAAATAACACAGCAAATCAAAACAAAGGCGCTCACGCTTAGACAAGAAAACAGAAAATCCGGTAAAAAATACCGAAAATCGCACAAAAGTGCACATACTGAATGTAGTGGCTATGAGAGTATATGTGAGAGAATAAAGAAAATCGTATTAAACAAACAAATACATACATTTGTGTTTTATTTGTTTGGCTAGATTTCAACCCTGTTAAGAGTAGATATTTAAATATCGTAATAAACAATCGTAAAGTGAGTAGTTACAGTTGTTTGTTTAATACGATTTTCTTTATTCTCTCACATATACTCTCATAGCCACTACACTGAAATTATCGGTAAACATGGATTACCGAAATTTCGGTATTGCTGGAAAACCGGGAAAAACATTAATAATTACTTATTTTTGTACGGTATTTTTTACCGAAACTGCTAGCAGCTCAATGAGAGAATTTTTAACCAAATTTAGGTAAAATATAACGATAAAATCTGTCAATCCACTTTACTGAAGAAGTAAGTAAAATCAAAAGTTTTGTTTCGGTAAATTATACCGATACTTTAGGTTTTGCTACCAAAACCTAATTTTCGGTAAAATGAAAACCGTATTTTCGGTAGTCTTATCTTAGCGTGCAAATATGTATAACAACACACAAAAAGGAAAAAAAAATTTTATTAAAAGATTCGCGCTTTTTTTTCTAAAAAGTGTTTATTTTTCATTAAATTGAGAGTTAAATTATCTACTATAAAAGTTATGTATTGGATTTAAAAGATGTATTTTTTCGGTTCAGTGTGTAAATTTAAAAGTTTCTACTTTTACAGTGAAAATTGTACAACTGTCAAATCCATCAACACAAAGCAAGTCATTGACGTGTTCGGCGTTTGGATTTTTTCGCTATTGTTGTCCGCGTACGATGTGGAGAACTACCAACAATCAATATGTAACTAGCGATTTGAAATTGGTTCACTGTTGTAGAACCCCTTGGTCCGAATTACACCTTGAAGCCAGCACCTTGTTATACATATTTGCGCCTTTGTTTTGATTTGCTGTGTTATTTTGACAGAGTATTTGAGAGTGTGTTCATGTGAGTTCATTATAAGGGGTGCATTATTGAGCTTGGGACCGAGCTTGGGACGATGTTCTAGTACTGACTGAGCCAAGAAAAAAATCGTTTTTGTATGGGACCTACTGGTCTTAGAGTTAGTCTATGGAACTACCAACAATCAATATGCAACTAGCGATTTGAAATTGGTTCACTGTTGTAGAGCCCCCTGGTCCGAAGTACACCTTGAAGCCTGCACCTTGCTATGCATATTTGCGCCTTTGTTTTGATTTGCTGTGTTGTTTTGACAGAATATTTGAGAGTGTGTTCATGCGAGTTCATTATTAGGGGCGCATTATTGAGCTTGGGACCGAGCTTGGGACCGATGTTCTAGTACTGACTGAGCCAAGAAAAAAATCGTATTTGTATGGGACCTACTGGTCTTAGAGTTAGTCTATGGAACTACTGTGTGGTTCTTTGCTTATAACCGGTTCCGTACGCGTTTTGTGGAAATTGCGTTTCGTGAAACAAAAAACTTCGTGATTCTTGACACGATCGACAAAATACCAAACCAACAAACTATGTCTGAAGGATGGGTACGTTCCTATACATTAATGTTGAAGTTTTAATGGCATTAATCAACTCCCTTTTTGCAGCGGTGCCACAAGCGACGAAGAATGGCAGCAGAAGCCAGAGGTTGCTCAATTCCGACATAGACTCTCGTGATGTAAAAAATTAGTTGAAAGTTCATTTTAAAATAAAAATTATTTATATTCATTTATAACGATGCCATGGTTTCATTTCCACAGTTCTACCATAGACTAACTCTAAGACCAGTAGGTCCCATACAAAAACGATTTTTTCTTGGCTCAGTCAGTACTAGAACATCGGTCCCAAGCTCGGTCCCAAGTTCAATAATGCACCCCTTATAATGAACTCACATGAACACACTCTCAAATACTCTGTCAAAATAACACAGCAAATCAAAACAAAGGCGCAAATATGTATAACAAGGTGCTGGCTTCAAGGTGTAATTCGGACCAAGGGGTTCTACAACAGTGAACCAATTTCAAATCGCTAGTTGCATATTGATTGTTGGTTCTACTATATATGTGAAAATAAAAACTTTTAATGAAAAATATATCTTTTATTTCAATCCAAATAGCACATTTTTATTTTAGGTGCTCGATACTCTCTGGAGAAAATTTTATTTTGGAATAAAAAGAATTCACTTTTATTTTCAACGATGCCACACTTTTGGTTTGACAGTTCTACAATTTATTTTGAAAGTTTCAACTCTTAAATGAACAGAGCAGAGACATTTTGAATTGACGGTTTTAAGGTTTTCGTATGGAAAGCAGACCGCTTTCTACGAAAAAGAACTAACGCAATTTTTCAATTCTGGCAATGGTTTTTTTTAATTTTAATAATCATTATTCTTTGTGTGAAGGTGCTGGCTTCAAGGTGTATTTCGGACCAAGGGGTTCTACCAACAATCAATATGCAACTAGCGATTTGAAATTGGTTCACTGTTGTAGAACCCCTTGGTCCGAATTACACCTTGAAGCCAGCACCTTGTTATACATATTTGCGCCTTTGTTTTGATTTGCTGTGTTATTTTGACAGAGTATTTGAGAGTGTGTTCATGTGAGTTCATTATAAGGGGTGCATTATTGAGCTTGGGGCCGAGCTTGGGACGATGTTCTAGTACTGACTGAGCCAAGAAAAAAATCGTTTTTGTATGGGACCTACTGGTCTTAGAGTTAGTCTATGGTTCTACCAACAGTTCTACACCAGTGAACCAATTTCAAATCGCTAGTTGCATATTGATGGTTGCTACTACTGTTGCTTCTACAAGCGCTTTAGTAAAATTCACGAGAGATTTTCGAGCAATTCACAATATGCGTTTTTGCACAACTAGCGCGAGACATTTTTGCGCAACTCATAAAACTATCAAACGCCTTATTCTGCCTCACCTGACTGTATGTATTCCTTAGAGCAAAATCCCATCATCGAGTTCTCCTTCACTGCGATGATGATCGAAAGTGCATCCCAGTCAGATTCATTCCGAAACAGTGTGTGTGTGTGTGTGTGTGTGTGTGTCGTACTAGATTTGTCCGTGAAGAAGGCAGACGTGGTTGGGTGATGTAGTTTTGTGTGTCAAAAGCTGAAAAGAAGTCGTCGTTTGTAAGGCAAACAGAAAATTCGCAAAATTCTAAAATCCTCATCAGAAGACTCATTGCTTGGCAATCTTTCTTTTGAATTAGTAGCAAGACGAGAGCAGAAGAGCTATTGTTACGCAAATAAGGCCGTGTTAGAAGTGGGCAAGCTCTGCCGAAGTCTTCGGGTGTGTTTCGTTCGAGATAGTCGTCAATAGTTTGGTTTTTGGTTCAAGCAAGCTATAGTTCGTTTGGTTGTGAACATTTTCGTTTCAAAAAGCAAGATTTGGCTGGTTGTGATATATTTTCGTATTGGCTTAGGTGCATCCCACAAGTTTTGTCCATAAGAGGAATTTTCTTTTTTCTTGTTGGATTCAAGAAGAAGTATCTTAGGACGGCGAGAAGAAGAAGCAACCTAAAATTACTCATCGAGGCTTCAGCAGCGAACACATTGAAGAGTAAAAACGACAGTACTAGAGCGGCTGTCGTTTTGAGCAAAAAGACAAAGCGAGAGTGAGTACCAGTTCATTTGTATTTTGAGTCACTAGGGGATAAACATTTACAGTGCTAGCGGAAATTCAGAATTTGGACTTAGAATACTTGTCGTTGTTTTCTATATTGGTGTACACTTTTGTTCCTATTGATTTTACGTAGGTTTTACAAACATAAAATCACCCTCTATCATATCTTAAGGTTTTCATAAAGGTTAAAAATTTGGCACGATAAAATCGGAAACAACAAACAAAGTAAATTTAAAACTTCAATTAATTTATAACTTCTATTTCACTGGTCGTTTGCTGACAGTTGCTATTGGTGATTGCATGTCCTACGTTTTTTCAGCCACTTCAGGAATACCTCAAGGGAGTCATGTAGGGCCGCTGATCATCTTGCTGTACTTCAATGATGTGAACCTAGCCCTCGTAGGCCCCCGTCTATCGTATGCCGATGACCTGAAAATCTACTTACGAATTCAGTCCATCAACGATTGTCACCTCCTACAATAGCAGCTACAAATTTTTGCTCACTGGTGCAGCCTCAACTGATGGTTGTTAATCCAGAGAAGTGTTCGGTGATAATTTTCTCTAGAAAAACGGATCCTATTCTCTTCGATTTTAAGCTTCAAGCCACGTTAATCAAACGTGCGACTTAAGTTAAAATATCTAGGAGTTATTTTGCATTCTTAGTAGACGTACAAGCTCTGCATCTCGAACATCGTGGACAAGGCGTCAAGAGCTCTAGGCTTTATTATTCGGACGGCTAAAGACTTCTCCGATATTTAGATACTGCTTGAAGTTCCTTCATCGCTCCTTGGTGCGATCGATTCTGGATTATTGTTTTGTGTGTTGTGGTTTGATATTTAAGTTTAAGTTTATTTTTATTTTTTTAATTAGTTCGTTTTTTTTAAGCTCAGGTGGTATAAAACTTTGCGAAGCTGATTTTCAATATTGTAATTGTTTTGTTTCGTGATTTCAGCAAAAGTGGAGTGCCACTTACTCGTGGCTATTCTTACCGTCCGATCTCTATGCTATCATGTTTAAGGAAATTGTTAGAAAAAAATATCTTATTAAGACGTTGGGTTGAATCAAACAACCTTTTATCAAATACGCTGTTTGGTTTCCAAATGAGCAAAGGAACAAGCGATGGTTTAGCGTTGCTTTCATCTGATATACAACTTGCTTTTGCACACAAGGAGCAATTGGCTTCAGTATTTTTCGATATTAAGGATTCATTTAATTCAGTTTTCATAGATATACTGGCAGATAGTCCGCACAGTAGTGGTTTACCAGGAATTTTTACAAATTTTTGGTATAACTTACTGTCAGAAAAACAAATGACCTTCAATCTAGGACAACTGGCAACTTGCACAATTAGCTACATGGGCTTACCCCAAGGCTCATGTTTAAGTCCCTTACTTTATGATTTTTATGTTAAAGCTATTGACAATTGGAAAATAGATGCAGGCTAAGACAACTTGCAGACGATGCTGTGATCTCCTTTAGAGGTCCGCGTGCAGAAATCTTGCAAAGACCATTGCAAAATTCCCTAGATAATCTGTCCATCTGGGCCAGAAATTTAGGGCAACCGAATTGGTAGTGTTTACTAGAATGCACCTCAAGCTATTGGGAAGAGACATTACCCAATCTTTGACCTTAAAATACCTTGGAGTCATGCTTGATTCAAAATGCACTTGGAGTACTCATATTGCGTATTTGAGACACATTTCTGTCAAAAAAGGATCAATTTCCCGGGCATGGTAGGGTGCACTCTCATCTAGAATACTGATCAAGTGTAGAATCAGTAACAACCTTGTGATTGAAAATTTCGAAGAAATGCTCGAATTGAGTACCCAGTCTAGATTGTTGCAAATCTATATTGCAAGCTGCAGATGGATGACCACAGCTTGCTGGGCAGGTACAAGTAGCACGGAAACAAAAGGAAAATATAACTGGAACGCAATGGCAGGGAATTCGTTAATCGCTTGCATGTAGGGAAGATCACTCATTCCCAAAACATCTCTTACCTTGCGGAAGGGTTGTCTACTTCGGGCGACTAGAGTATCCAATAGTCGTGGTCTGGAGGCATCATTAACTTGGCAATGCCTAACTGCGTGAGCGATGTCATCATAACCGGTTCCACACCTACATAAATTGCTATCGACGAGGTGAGTTTATGTTTATTGTACACGTCATATTTTCAATACCACCATTGGGGCTTGACTAAGCCTGTTGGTGCTGAGTAGTGATCCTCAGAGTACACAGATATGCGGAAGCGGCCATGTTGAGCCAATCGAGCAGCGAGAACTGTCAAAATCTGAGCCAAACGAGCATGTTTACTGTTTGCTGAAATGTTTCGATTGATAAGTATTGAAATGGAGTTAAAATAAATGATTTATATTTATTACGCTTCAAAAATCAAAAGTTAATCATTCGTATTCTGCTGACCTCGTGGTGTAATAACAACATAATATTTGATAATGTTGCTTGTGTTGCTGAAATGAAAATTTGTCGGAATTTGTACAGAAGGCAATTTTTCATTTAAGTCAATTTCACTGAGGTGCCGTGTTGTCAGTATTTTGAAAAGAATTCTGCTCCAGTGTCTAATTCTGTCTGTTTGTTTGGATCGCAGATTCCCTCATAGCCGTTTAATAATGAAATCGCCAAGTCTGAAGTCAACATTAGGAATCACCTAGATACTCATTCAGGTCTGCAATAGTAATCATCAGAGTATTCGAAAAGTTACTAGTCGTCCATACGACAGTTTCCAGCCAACCCGCTTCCAGTCTTGTCTCGATTTTGTAATGTACATATACGATGATACATTGGTGTACACCAACAATATTCAAAACGTAGCTTATGTTGACGATATTCGATGATTTAACACCTCCGCGGGTTGTGCAAAACTTTGCAATACACATCATAGTTGATAGTTTTTTTTTAAATATATAATAAACAAATTACTTGTACGTTATAAATGTAAACAATAAAAGCTAACAATGATGAAGTTACGCACAAAGCTGTAACATTTTACTCTGCGCAAGTTTAGCTTGTATAAACAAAACGAACACCGTTGCCAAACCGTCGGATTGAATTTACGCATATCTCTGTACTTTGAGGATCACTAGTGCTGAGTAAATAAATAAATATTATACGTTCATGATAGAATTATACCAGATGTATTGGTATCGTCACGGGTATCGTTACCGCTTCATATGTATTCTCGTTGCAGATAAAAACTGGAATCAGTTGACTGAAAACTTATTTTAATCGAGCAACGTACGTGATATCAAACGTCAAAATCATAACATTTTATAAGGCAAATTTATAAAATTCATACTGATTCCTTATGTCAAATAATCATAGTGAAATCTTATAAATATCGATTGTGTGGCGTTGGAATTGCATACACGCAAAAAAGAACCGCAGTACAAAACTACCATTTCGAGGGTTATATCAACAATCAATATGCAACTAGCGATTTGAAATTGGTTCACTGTTGTAGAACCCCTTGGTCCGAATTACACCTTGAAGCCAGCACCTTGTTATACATATTTGCGCCTTTGTTTTGATTTGCTGTGTTATTTTGACAGAGTATTTGAGAGTGTGTTCATGTGAGTTCATTATAAGGGGTGCATTATTGAGCTTGGGACCGAGCTTGGGACGATGTTCTAGTACTGACTGAGCCAAGAAAAAAATCGTTTTTGTATGGGACCTACTGGTCTTAGAGTTAGTCTATGGTTATATCAGTTATAGCACAGAGAACAGACGTTCATCTTCCATCTGCTACTTGTGTAAAACTTTAAACCGACATTTCAAATGTATGTCGTTATGCTCCTGGTAGGCGGCGCTGCAGTTGTGCGAGAACTGTTATGCCAATGTTTATCAATACAAAGCCTAGCACATAACCTAAAAAGTTTTGTTTGTTTTTCTCTGCACTTGCTTTTTATACCGGCTGCCAATATTAACTTTTACACACGTTTTTCAAGAAAAGGTATATGGACATCAATGTCTGTTCTCTGTGGTTATAGTTACAGCACGAAATAAACCTGCGCAAAATTAGGCAATGCGCAAAATATAGCGGACTTATGGTATACCAGATGTATTGGTATCGTCACGGGTATCGCTGCAGATAAAAACTGGAAAATCAGTTGACTGAAAATGTATTTTTCTCGAGGTATGTCGTGATACCAACCGTCGGAAGTACACTCAGGCAAATAAACTTAAGTATTACATAAGGTTCAACTTATGAATGATGCTTTGAATTTCATAAGGCTGACTTGTGAATGGATTTAGTTTTACACGATGTTATTCTTGTATGCCTTTAAGCTTTCCTGATTACAAGTGTTGATATGCAATAATGGGCTAGTCACTGGACCCATAACCTCCACGTTCAAGGTTCGATTCCAGGTTGCACTGCACAGACTTTCACGTCTCTTTAAAACTTTAAAACTTGCTATCTCGGAGCAATGCGTGCTGCACTCAAAGAGATTTAAGTCGCACCTTATCCCTGCTGATTCCTTATGGCAAATAATCATAGTGGAATCTTATGAATATTGATAGTTTATTTCGCTGATTGAATGACGTTGGAATTGCATACACGCTAAAGAAGACCGCTGTACAAAACTACCATTTCGAGGGTTAAATTAAGTTAAATATCATTAGTTTTCCGTATCATTAGTTTTACGTATGACCGTAAATTAATGTTTTATGATCTACATACTGTTCCGTATAACAATTTCATTATTTTATTGAATCGATGCATGATAAATCAATTATACGGTTTATGATAGGGGGAATGGAATACGTATAATATTAACTATTCAATGTACGATTTTTTTCTATTCGGGATTTCATATTCTACTCACATTATACATGATATTGCCATAATCATTAATATTATTAATTTCATTTTCTTCCAATAGTTACTGGCAGCACGGATTCGAGTGAACACATCATCAGAGAGCATCGTCAGAAAACCGGAGAGAGATAGAGAGCGTACGGGGTGAGTGGTTGGACAATTGCAGTAGTAGCGCTGAGTACCGAGTGACAGAAGCTATCGAAGTGGACTTGCACAAGTGTCAAAAGGAAAGAAAAAGAGTCTAGCTGCACCAGAAGAGCAGTGTGTTGTTCGATAACGTGTGGTGTAAAAATCGGAAAAATCAGTACGTAAAGATCACAGAAAAAGGTCAGTCGTACTGAAGTGAAGTGGATGTCCTAGGTTTTCGGCTGAAAGTGTAGAAAAAAGTCAAGCCCCTCGGAGGAATACGGTGCTTTGAATAGTTGAAATTGGTAGTTAACAAAAAGAATAACACCTAGTGCAGCAAAACATACATAGCAACAACAAAAACAACAACATCCGAAGAAAATGGCAGATGTGGATGATGTGATAAGTGACCAGGAAAAGATCCGAATCGTGAATGACTTCATCCTGCATGCTCCTCCGGGCGAGTTCAACGAGGTCTTCAATGACGTCCGCGAGCTGTTGAACGATGACCGACTGCTGAAGGAGGGGGCCAGCGCGGCCTGTGCCCAGTATAACAAGGACCAACTCACGCCGGTCATCCTCGAGGGCTCTGGGCTGGCCGTGTTAGTCACAGAGTTCAACGATCTAGGTAAGTTCGTAGACGACGGAAGATATAGTAAGTGCATCGAATTGAAACGAAGGAAGTTTGAACGGTAATTTGTATCAACACGAATTCAGAAGAACGGAATGTTATTTATAGAATCCTTTTTTTCTATCACCGTGGAAAGATTAGCGCCTGGTGTGCTCTGTTCTGCGATGGGTATTTTATTTTTATGGTGACACTTGTCGAAAATACCAACTAACTTTTGCTAAAGCGGGTCGCATCGGTCGCCATCCACCAGCCGAGTGTTATCACAATCGACGATAGCGACGACGGCGACGTCATCTGAGGTGGATTTGACGAACGCAGACAATCAGATTAGCAGACACGAACGGATTAGATGAATAGAAAGAGAATGTATGTAATCGCTTCGAATGTGTCGTCTCGAAGGTACACTGCTAGATTCGTAAAAACGAGGATAATCAAGCTTGGGGAATGGCTGCTAAGCATTGTTTTTCGTTTATGGGATTGGCCCTAATTTTTCTTGTTTACTTATAGACGGTCTGCTGTACGAAGGCTGAATTAATTGAATTTAATTCAAGCGAAGTCGTATCTAGACTCGTATTTGTAAATATTGATAAAGAGCGATGGTTTGTAGTAACTCAAGGGGCTCTAGAGCTATAAAAATACCATAATTCTCCTACAAAATAAGTTAGTTGATTTACCTACGTGATATCCATTTTAAATTAAACGAAAAAAATACATTTGTTGGTATGGAATATTTTTACTAACAAAATTGTTGGTTACTCACGTTTCGTACAGATGCAAATTGCCTAGAAACATCGACATTCCATATTCAAATGCACTGTGGCCGAAAACACAATAAAATGCCACGTGGACTGACCTATCCACTAGTTATATTAGTTATATTCAGACCTAGATTAAATTTAATTATGTCGACCATGCAATCAACTCGACTTGCCTGCCCCTGAACATATCCCCCTTTGGAAGTTATTTAAAACAAAAACCTCTGCTGCTTATCATCATGGACATTATTCACCTGCCTGTAATGTGCATTGACTGGTTCGCAGTCACATCACCGATGAAAGAGAGATGAAGAAAGCTTTCACTTTCAAATGTATGCTGCTCCTTACGTCATTGGCTAGGTTTGCGAATCGAAAAATAGTTCAGCCAACGGTAACGGAAGGAACGCCAAATGCCACCGTTGTTGGTGGCATTTGACGAACCAACCGACTGCGATACGCAGTCTTCGCATAATTTTAACTCGTTTAGCTTTGAAAGCCCGCATCGAATCGCGCTTCCTCATTTACTATGTTTGATTTCGTTAGTGTCGCAGAGACGGTGTCTTCGTCTAAGCGAGTCTCGTATGGAATGGAGGGCAAGCGGTCAAACTGTGGTGACGCTACGCATTGCTCACATGCCTACCGATGTTTTCGAATACGTAAATAGTAGCTAGGCTAGTGCAGTGTCCTACTATAGTCAACCCAGACGCTAGTGCACAAAACCACGGTGATGAGGGACTGCCAAAAGTGGCGTCGTGATTCGCGCGCTCCACTGGAAACAACACCATAAAAGGCAATAGCACGAGACCACCAGCTGCTGGCTGCGGCCGCCCAAATGCCATTACTTAGCTCACACACAACCGAGCCTATATCAGTTAATTGTAGATAGATACCGAACGGAACAGCGACCGACGCAGGAGCGGCATTTTCTTATCGCAGTGTCTTGGATTTTATTCGGTTGGTTGGCTGTGCTTATCAATTTTGTGTGTTTCGTTTCAACGGCAAGAACCGGGCTGTGTTACAAACAGAGAAATCGATGCAACTGTTGGTGCTGTCATTGGCACACCGGTTTACTGTACTGTTGTTTGTTTGCGGGAAGTTGAAACGTACTAGGGTGATTCACAGTTAACTTAGGGCATTCTTTACAAGCTCAACTGATTTACTTCCATGACACAGGTAAAGATCCCAGAAATATCTAAATGTTTAATTGACTATTGTTGAAGTTTGTTGCTTGAACAAAGGTTTGTTTAAGACTAATACATTGTGGCTTTGGAACCTATATTCATGACTTCTTCAACAAAGTAACTGCTACTTCGATAGCATTTTCTTCACTCCCTCTCAGTTACTTAATTCTAACCCTAATATATTGCGTAGGTTCGGGAATTGTGGGGCTCCCAATGATTTCGTCAGCATGTCCGCTTCTTGGTGTAGTTGTGGAATATAGACCGACTGAATCAACATTTACTGCATAACAACACGGAGCCTAAGCATGAAGCTGTTGCGCATTGGCCTTGGTTGAACATTAATGTTGATTCGTTGCAGGTTTGTTTCGCAGTCGTTTCTTTCTTGTAGTGTATCTGCGACAGTTAGGGCACTACGGACTCTCAGAAGCTCAATGTTCACTAATTGACAGCGACTTTCGTAGCTAGCAAGACGAAATGAGCCTCTCCGACGTAGTCTATAAAGCGCGAACCGTGGAAAACGACGTTGAATAGATTCGATTCGCTCAGCGCCATTATTATATATTATATATTCGGCCTCCAAACTTCTGAACAATACTCCAATGTAGATCGCACAAGAGAACAATTGAGCGATTTTAGGCAGTGGAAATTGCTGAAATTCTTCGCCATCTTGAAAACAAAACCAAGAGTTCTAGAAACTTTATCAACAACATATAAAATATGTTGCGAATACGTCAGTTAATAATCCAGTTGAACACCTAGGTGTTTAACGCACTGCATTCGTTCGATAATCGTGCCGAAAAGATTGTAGTTGAAAACAATTGGGTGTTTTTGCCGTGAAAAGGTTATGACTGATCACTAAGCCGGGTTGATCACCAATCAATATAGAGTACACCAATCAGCAAAGGCATCAATCTGTTCTTGGCGGAAACGGCAGTTGGTTATTGAGAAGATACGCAGAAAAATTTCAGGTCTTCGGCAAAAGCCACAAGGATTCACCTATGCAACTGCTAATGGCGATATATTCAGCTTCAGTAGATGACATTGCCACAGCACCTTGCTTCTTAGATGACCACGTCACCGTACAGTCGAATGGATACCTTCAGTAGAAATCCCCAGACGTACTTCCGGTCCAAAAGGTGCTTTTTTCGAACTACAACCATAAACCAACTCAAAATGTCTAGTACCTTGTAAGTACCTCAGGACTCTCTTTGCATGTTGCCACCAGTGCTCCAGGCTAGCTGTATCTTGAAACCTCGACAAATATCCGACTATGCGCACAAATTCGTTCTGGTACCCATCATCAGGTACATAAGGCAAACAATTGATTCCCGATAAGGATGCTCCAATGCTCACCGTACCGTTTCAACTGCAATTCCAAAACGGTGTAGAATCTTCTCGATCAATCCTGTCTGCGAAAGTTTCATGGTTTCTGGTTCTCGATCTCGTTGAATCTTAGTTTCCAGGAAGCTCGTTCATGTTGTAACGATCAGGAAATATGAATATTTTTTTAGATCTAGGGAGAATTTGAATTTTAATTCCATAAGGTAGGCAGTAGTAAAACCCTTGCATTCTGCTGAAATCTTTCCTAAGGCGGGCCCTTTTAAATTATGGATAAAGAAGGAAAGAGACAACTGGTCAACAAAACGAGCCAAGTATTATTGTATGCCCAGTTTCACGATAGGACACGAAGAGTTCCGGGAAAAGGCAAGCTTCCGGTTTGTCCGAGTTTGCTTTCCTTAATCTGAGGATTCACGGTCTCGTTCATTCTGTACGTGACAACCCAACGAAGTTAAAGTGTGCGCGTTCGTTCGTGGTCGTTTCTCTCGTTTTAAAAGGTAATGTGTGTGAGCTTTGCGGAAAGGCAATTTTGTGCGATTAGGAGATAGATTGAAATAGTACAGCATTTTTACACGCACCCAAGACGCAGGCATTCCTTCCCGTCGGACAGATTTTCCCGACCACGTCCCGACCCGACTCAACCGGCCGGAAGCGAAATGATCCGATACAGACATCAGTCCGAGGAGACACGAGGGAATCTCCAGCTTCCACACGCTGGTTCGTAAACATACCGGTGCGGCAGAGTATCCGCCACACGGCCTCCATTCGCCAATTCATCCTGATTCGCCATTGATCGTCGATCGAGGGCGCCACGGAGTGATTTTTTGCCGGTTATAAGACTGAGGATAGCCATGCGCTATTAGTGCCGAGTTCCGTGCCACGCTTTCCGGACTCGTGAAAGAAACGGTGGTTTTGACACCGACAAACCGACATGAAACTCAATCTTCATTATTGATCAAGAATCCATAACGACCGATTCAAATGTGCAGCGATCCCATCTGTTAAAACCTTTAGAATAATTTTATCTAGATCAAATACATGTGTCCAGAAATGCTCAGACATGAACCTTCTCATCAAGTTCCCAAGCGTGTTCGTGTCTTGAATAAACAATTTCAGCGAACACGAAGATAGATGTCAGCAATATAATTTGAACAGAAATTTTAAACCTTTTGCTATTGTCATTCATGTCGGTTTGTCGGTGGTTTTGACGCCGCCTAAGTTAAAGTTTGTCGCAGGAGTACAGACTCAAAAAGAAGCTGCGTTACCGGGAATGTGACGACACAAATATTTGGAACACAAGCATATGAACTAAACACCAGTTTAGTTAGGAAGAAGAAATAATCGCACACAGTTGGAGAGATGGACGAACAATACTACCGTAAATATAATGAAAAATACAATACTAAAATAAATGTTTCTGTTAGCGCTCAAACCTCATTTCATTAATGTAGATATTGTCCATCACTTCTCGTCCTCGTTGTAGTTTGGTGAGTCCGTTCTATCGTGTAAAAGTTTAAATGTTGGGGAGAGAAAGTTCGCTTCAAGATCGGTGCGACGTCTGGTGGCAGATAACGAGACGACCGATGATAGTTATGTCTGTTAAATTCAGGTTTGAAGTACTAGTGGCTCTCACCGCGGTCTTTGAGTGACTATCGTGAATGTGATGGCATGCAATAATATGGTTTTCCGTTTGGTGGTTTCAAGTTTGCAAGCCAACTGGTCTGATCCGGAATTCTTTTTTTTAAATGGACTCGCCCTTGGGAGAGTCTCAACCGGGCAAAATAACATTGGGCGTGTGGTCTCCCCGCTTAAACCTCACGATTTTAAGACGGGTTTTAAGTTTGCAAGCCAACTGGTCTGATCCGGAATTTTTTTAAATTGGACCTTAGGAGAGTCTCAACCGGGCAACAAAACATTTGGCGTGTGGTCTCCCCGCTTAAGCCACACGTTTTTGAGACGGATCATTCGGGTTGGCTACAATGTCAGCCAATGTAATGTTAATATGCAATACCACTTGAATTTCACATACAGGCAATACTGATAACGCGATGCGATAAGACCTTGATCTTCCAGGAATTCGTTGAATCTGGTATTCCAAGATCTAGGAGATTGCTTAAGGCCGTACAAAGATCGCTTCAGCAAGCAGACTCTTCCAGGCTTGGCTCGAACTGCATTTGGTACTTGAATGTATCCTTTCTCTTCGAGTTTTCTGTTCAAAAATGCCGTACGAACGTTCATTCGATGTATCTCCAGCCCTCTTGTATTCGCAATAGCCAAAACAGTTCGAATGGTGTTGAGTTTGGCCACAGGAGCGAAGGTTTCTTCGTAATAGATGTTTTCCGCTGCACACCTAGCCTTGCCTTGTAACGAATTGGATGTCTACCACCGTCCGTCTTTAGCGTGAATACCCACTTGCAAGGAAAAGGCACTACACGTTGCTCTACCAAAATCCAGTTATTTTTCTTGTCCAACGCTTGTAGTTTTCGTCATTGCGAGACTCAGGAACCGAAAGGAAATAGTCTACAGCAGAAAATGTTTCGTGACGTAATACACGTAACACATAATAACTCTTCGAACCAACCTGGTTTCCTGCACTCCTGGTCACCATTCCGCGAAGTAGTCCCGTTCTGAGAGTTACCTCTATTTTCAATTTGTGTTGGAAGTGCCATAGTGCCTTCCCCCAGATCGTCTGATGCTTCCTTTTCTTCCTCGTCTTCAGCTTGCTCCAAATCTTCATCAGGATGAACTTCAGGACGAGCAACCGGTGTAGTTATCTCTTCATCAGCCTCAATTTCAGGATCAAAATACGGCATAACAGCAGCATCTTGTTCTTCGCCATCTTGCTCTTGTACTTGAGGAACCACAAATGAAATCTCCCAGTTAGTGTTGACTATCTTCTGATTTGAACGGAAATTCCTTTTCGTTGAACCGGACATCTCGAGCCACCAACTGCTTCTTTGATACCAGATTCCAAAGTCTATAATCACACGGTGCTCATCCAAGCATTACGCAACATGGACCAGTAGCATCTAACTTCTCTCGTTTCTGTTTCGGAATCCACGAATTAGCCACACCTCTGAAGACACGCAAATTCTCGAACTTTTCAAAGCTTCAGTTGGACTTCGATTTGCAACGTTGCAGCATCACCCAAAGTGACTTTTGTGCTCCGGTTTGGTCTGAAAGAGCTCGTATCTTCTCCGTCACCATTCTGTTGTGGCGTATAGCAGACCGTTGACTCGACTTAAATACCGTGTTGCGCATAGTACGACAGTTGTTGATTGCTGAAATACTCACGTCCACTTTGACTCAGATTTGCGGTTGCCATGGCTTCATATGCCTTGAAGTACCTTGGAGTAGTCAAACAGCTGATTTTCATGAGATATACAACGGCAAAATGGGTGTAGTCATTGACGAATGAGGCGAAATACTGAACCCCATCATGCGTGGCAGATGTTATGTTCCAACAGATGTCCGTGTATATTCTCTCCAGCGGTCTTATCGTCGCGGGTCTTAGGCCGTTGAAAAGTCATTCTTTAAGTCGAGCTCCATTCCATCCACCATCTTCAGCTTGCGGCATCCCAAATAGGAATACCGCCGATGCCACATATCAATCTCACTAGTGCCTTCCGCGTGTGTTGCCAATTCTGCACTCGTGTCAACATCCGTGTACAGGTAGACCAGATTTCCGGACATCACAGCCTCGCCGATGGTTTCTCCAGACTTACTATGGATCGCTCGATCTGGCTTGAACTCCAGCTGGACACCAACCTTGAGTAAAGCTGCCCTTCCCCAGATAGTAGGTTGAACTGCAGATGTGGCACGAATAGAACCTTGCAGATTTTTAACGTCCTCTTTCCGTTGACAGCTTCCCTTTAGCAATACCTTCTTTTGTGCCATGCTTGCCGTGTTTTTTGCACTGTCAATGGTAACGGGGGCGGCCAGCTTCACAAGCGTTGAGAAGTACTTCTCTTGAATAGTCATCTGTCTGCTAGCTCCCGAGGCAAGTATCCACTGCATCCTGAAATTGTCTGGTTTTCATGCTTCACGTGGGCCCCTTCTCGGCCAAGCTGAATACCTGCCGCTTGCGCACGGACGTGCTAAAATGTATCACATCCGAAGCATTTACCCGGAAACTTTGATCTTCCTCCCAATTCAGTCTTCGATTTGGGTACCAAGACCATGTTCTCTGGTCCACTACCACTTTCGCAATATCTGTCTGACCGTTTGCGTTGTTCCGCCAGTAGACGAGCCTTTACAACGTCCAACTTGATCTGATCATCTGCTAAATTTTCCATTGCCATTGTCACAGCATCATACGAACTTGGCAACGAAATAAACAGTTGACTAGCTTGATCAAGTTCTGAAACCGTTGCCCCTGCATCTACTAGTTGCTACGTCCATAAGTAGTAACGCCAGGGATTGGTGAATAAAGGTTTGGGACGCAAATCCCTTCTTGGAAAAAGTTTTGCACAGGGATTTCCACATAGCCTTTGCCGTCTGCTTTTCCCGGACATACTCCAAGTGACTATCCGCGACGAAAGTGACCAGCAATGCCTGGTCCTTGTTGTCCTGATACAAAAACCAACCTTCCCTTGACAATTCTGGAGACGCAGAGGTAAAAACGGCCTCTAACCAGTGATTATCAATCTAATCATCCTTCCCCCCTCTCTGAAGACCGTGAGGACGTGGCCGGTGCCGGTACTGATCTATAAATAGAATGGATTAGTGTACTTATACATTGAAGATGTTAGGCTACTCACAAACTCCATTTATGTGGTTCTCTGTACAATTACAATAGTTCTGTTCAGTAACGCAGTAACAACAAGTAACGCACGGTCTTTTTTAAAATATGATAATATAAAATTAAAGAAGGCTCTAGCAGCAATCTCTGTAGGTCAAACCTGGTTTTCTAAGAGTAATTTTTAAATAACTGTGTGCTAGTTCATCGCTACCGTGTATACTAGATCTGGCGTCCCCTGTGGTGCCAAGTTTTCGTGCAGCGATGCAATTAGCAGCGCAAATCTTCTGATGTGGTCTCTTTTACCACCCGTATTTATATTTTCAGAGAGTGAGTAATGGCGCTATAACCATAAGCCATATGGGACTAGGACAATAGTGAATGCTTAAGTCTCAACCGTTTGAAGAAAAATTTAGCATCACTTAACCTTCTCAGATAACATGCTCCCAACGACCAAATTGAAATAATTTTTTTTTCTGTACACCAAACAGCATTTTGCATAACTTTTCTCTCCAACTATTTCCCTTTTTACTTTAATATCTCCTGAAGACAGGATTTTTTTGAAAACAATTGGACACCTTTTTTGTCCTTTAATGACGTTTACGAGCACGTGATTTTGCCGTTATATTCAGTTTATCATTGCCCTTGGGGGTTCTTTTTGAATTTTCTTTCCCCGTTATAATTTTTTTTTTGAAAAATCATAAAAGAATTAAGTGTTTTCAAACTAATTATGAATCACCGGCAAAAAAAAACATTTTCTAATGGTGAGGTGAGGTGAGGTCTTTGGTGAGATCAATCTGATTATAAATATATTACAAACACTTATTTTTAACTAATACTTAATTCGTTTTAATTTAACATTTCCAAATTTGAAAACTGGCAGCGGGAAAAGAACATGTGCAATTCAAATCTAGAAGAATTGACATTCTTCCTGTTGCGGTGCGACAAGTGAAAGTACATTAGTGTTTAGAAAGTAAAACATTTGGAAAAAAAGAATTTTTAGGCTAAATGCTATTATAATATCTTATAAGTTAGTTATTTTCTCATCGAATTTAATGCAAAAGCTAGACCCAATAAATGGCTAATTGATTGCACCGTAACACTTACTTGTAAGTTCGATAAACATGTTTAATCTTAGCCTAACTAACCATAAATAAAGCAGGTAAAAGCGTGCAGAAAAGGTATTTGTTTGAATTGTCCACAAATTACACATGCATTGTATGTTACAATTTATTGTTAGTAAACCTAAACATATGAACTATTATTATCCGAATTTAGAATAAACTCACAGGTAAAGCAACATTACAGTACAAATACATATGTTGTCATTTGCTCAAAGAAAGTCACCTTATGGATTTGGATTCATTTAAACCAACAGTAGGGATGCTGCTGGGGCCATTCACTGTGATAATAGCTTTTCATTAGAAAAACAGTGTGATAGTGGTTTTTCATTAGAAAAACAATTTCAATGTGTACACAACTGCATTCTATTAACTGTTTTACTACTGGAACTTACATCTGCATTGAGCAAGTTGAACGTTCTGAAAAGCAATCTATTCTAATCCACCAAAAAAGCGATTGAAGGATTTGGTGAAACTAGAGCCTCTAGATCTATTCCGTCCCTAACGGCATATTATAATTTGAGGTAACTCAATGCAGACATCTTCCAAAGTTGGCAGTTCGACAAATTCGGAGGGTAACAAGATGTTAAGATGCGGACCCCGGAAGACTCACTTAACAATTCTTATCAAAATCCAACATAAAAACTAATATTTTGAGACTCGAAAATGTTCTTTGGGTTGGGAGTTGAAATACAAATAGAGGTGGAATGTGGTAAACCTTGTTTAAACTGATAAGACGTGTGTGTAGTGCTATCGACAACATATTTGTGAACGCCGGATTGTTATCTTATGATTGCACGTTTTACTTTATGTTCGAATTGTTATCGGCATTGGTCTTTCATTTGTATTATTTTTCAACCTATGATTTGGTATTCGTTAAAATTTCATGACGATCACACTTGAAAGTTTGAAGCTCATACGATTGGCTGCAACTTTGCTCAAACGGTCATATTTTCCAATGAACCGACAAATTATGACAGTTATACGACGGACAGTTTAGCATAATTGACTTCAATGAATCGCCTTATCTATGGCCTACTGCAATCGTATACCAACCACTTAGATGAATCATCGTTGTCACGCATATTGCATCTGATTACTGAAGCTGGTTTGCGGTGCGCCTGTCTGGAGCCTTGAGGAGCGTGTCGAACCTAGATGCATAGTGGTGTTTGTTTTTATGCGTTTGATCTTCCTTTTTCGATGTGTGAAAATTCATTTTCGATCAAGCAAAGTGCGAATTTGCCAATGAAATTAATTAACAACCATCAACAAAACCATAGGTGTCATCGTATTTCCGCTTTGTAGACGTCATTCGGCCGTTCATTCGGCGTGGAAAATGTGGAATGTGAAACAACACTGGATATAGCAGAGAAATGGGAAAGGTTGTACGCTTCAAATCGTCGTCAATGACATATGATCGCATTCACGTCGTGTGAGTAAATTGAACACAAAGCAAGCAAACACGTTCCAACAAATAAGACAGCATTCGACACTTTACGAGACGTGTTTTGATTCTTAAGTTTCTTTATTCGTCTCCGTGATTCCGCTAATGAAATCACCTTTCGTATTGATAGTTATCTCGTAATAGAGCACTATGTATGAATTGATCAAATAATATTTAACCTAGATTGCATCGTTTGTGAATCGGGTATCTGGAGCAAATTAAATGAGCAGAATAAATGCAATTTTGGAACCGATAGCTGATCGCAATCAAGCTACACCCGATGCCAGAACCACTTTTGAATTAATCTCATCCCAAGGATCTCTATACACCTCTAGCTAATTCTTGTTATTATTTAGCTTTGGTTGGGTATTATGAGTGATACGGATCACTGATCAGCGTACCCGAGCTGGAGCGCATAACTTGATAACTGGTTTTGGTATTTAAGAACGCTGCATAAGAGGTCCTCCCTTAGCTCAGTCGGTAAAGGCGCAGCTATAAATACCAATACCATACTGAAGGTGACTGGGTTTTCAGGGAGCAGGTTGACAAAACTGTTACAAAGTGTAACGTTCTGTTGAAGGTATTGTACCCATTGGTCAACAGAAGGTCTACATTATCCCTGAAAAACATGCTTGCTGTTTTCATCATCTGGTGTCCAAAAGAAGCCGTATTCACCTTTTCGACTTCTTTACGTGACGATCTAGTCCCCTAGCTAACTACTCCAAAACGACCAACTAAGCGTGTTACACTTAGTTGCATCATGTGCCCTTTCGGCCCGATAGGATTACTGGCGCCCTTCCCAATCCAAGGGAAAATCCTTATTCAAGACCTGTGGCGAGCGGGTTGTGAATCGGATCAGGAGATTGTCGACCAGTCTTATGCCAAATGGACACAGTGGAGATCCTTTCTGCCACAAAACGGAAAGTTGAAAATACCCTGATGCTACCTTCGTGATGCACCTCCAGAAGTATATAATTCCTTACAGCTTCATGTATTGGTAGATTCAGGGGAAAAGGCATAAGGTGCCGTTGTTAATATTCGCGTCGTAGCTCCGCATAGAGCACGATGTTCGCTAGTGATGGCGAAAACTAAAGTAGCTCCTTTGAAGCCATTATCGATTCCCAGACTGGAGCTCCAGGCGGCCGTTCTTGGAGTGCGACTTCCTAATTCCGTTGTGGCTAACCAGGATGTACCAGTGACAAAACGCGTGCTGTAGACTGACTCGAGAACAGTATTCTCTTGGATACGATCGGATCACCGAAGTTACAAACTGTTTGTTGCGTTCCGGACCGGAGAGATTCTTTAAGAAACAGTAGCGGCCAAATGGCGCTGGGTACCAACTATATCTAACGTGGCAGATATGCTCACCAAGTGGAGCAACGGACAAGTTTTGGATTCCAACAGTTCTTGGTTCAAGGGTCCTGACTTTCTTTAGGTACCTGAGGTATCTTGGCCAACTCGAAAGCTTCCTCCGCCAAACACTACCGAAGAATTTCGAGCATGCCTCATGTTCCACATTACAGAAGACTACAAACCACTTATTGACGTCATTCGAATTTCCCGTTGGCAAGTGGTTTTGCGCACAGTTTGCATGGCTTTCCAGAAATCAAGTACAGCCGAAGGAAAAATGGTCAACTGTAGAAAAAACAAGCGTGCTCTACCGCTTAGCATCGACTACTTTGGTCCGGTTGTCCTAGCGATAGGGCGAGGCGTTTAAAAAAGGTGGGTCATTGTTTTCACGTGCTTGAGTGTGCGAGCTATCTACCTGGACGTATCTCATAAACTCGATGTGGATTCTTGCATCATGGCAATTCGACAATTCGTCATTAGGAGAGATCCTTCAATTACCATAATCTCGGACAACGGCACAAACCTGAAAGCTGCCAGTAAGGAGCTCTAAAAGTAGTTGAATCAGATAGACATGACCTGCGCAAATGTCTTCACAAATGCTAGAACGACATTCAACTCGCCGTTCGCCCCTCGTATGGAACGGGTATGGGAGCGCATGGTACGTTCCGTCAAGGAGACCATAGCAGCCCTACTCACCGTAAACCGACTCAATGATGAGATTCTTGTCACCATCATCGCGAAAGTGGGGGGAATAGTCAATGCCTGGCCATTGATCTATATGCCAGACGATCCTATGAACCCAGAAGCGCTGAGTCTCAACCATTTTGTCAAGGATAATTCCCAGTATGTCGCTGATGAGCTACGGAAGCGCTGGAACATCCGAACCAAGTGGTTTTAGACCTATGAACCGCTGAAACCAGGAGATTTGGTGTTCATCGTCAGTATGACAATGTACGACGACTGATAGGTATGAGAAAAAGAAAGAAGATATTGAATCGATAGGACAATAATAGATGAAAAGTGCACAGGAGTGGATTAGCTTTTTAAAACCTATTATTTGGGGCGACCCCGGCGTTAACATCCATACCTCTGACGCCAAAGCCACGAGTTCGAATCTCACCCCGGACTAGTTACGAAAATACCCAAAAGGTACCAGCCCAGGGTTCAGTTTTTTTAAACTTATTGTTTTCTTAAATAAGTTTGGCTTTAACTATAACTAAATTTAATGCTGAATTTAAATACTTAAAAGTAAGTTGCCTATGATCTAAATGAAATTAAAATGCTTGCGCTTCCAATTATTAACTAAAACTAGCCTACAAACCCGTTCAATCCCCATCTGCTCAGAAAGCACATGAACACGGGAGAAAAGAATACTAAAATTATGTAAGTAACCTAAATTATCCTAAAATGCTTATTCATTTTATAGTTGAGCTGATTAACTTACGTGCTGCTGCAAGAATTAGAATTCTTTTGCACGATAAAAAATCATTCACAAGAACTGGAGTAAAATTTGAGAATAACCTATTGTTAACGTCACGAAAAGCGGTCAGGTTTAAGTGTTAATATCTCACTCGTTTCTCCGAAAATTTCAAAATGTTAACCCCGATCGGATCAAATCGATCGGAAATATTTCTGCGCGTCGATTCCAATATTGAAAACAATGATTTTCACAATACAAACTATTGAAAATAACGCAAATATAAGACGAAGTCTTAAAATTTTGTTTTGCACAGTAAATTTACTAAATGCCGAGTATTTTCCTATCACAGACTTCAAATGTAAGCAAGGGAAATATCCACTAATGAACGATATAAGTGGGGTGCACTTTTGCAAAATGCTTCATTCGCTCGGCAATCTTGGAGCTGTTCAGAGTGGCAATGAGCCAGTATTGAATTGGTAATTGGCGGAAACTACCCTGGATGGTGCTCTGGCAAGCCGCTATTGGCTAGGTAGCTGATGGCTCTATCGCCTTTGGCTAGGCAACCGTTGCTAGGCAGCCATTCTTTATGAAGTCGGTTGGCGCAACCACGAGCGAAATAAGTGTGACCTAGTTGGCAGCCATCCTTCGGTAAGGCAGTTGAGTGGCATGAATGGTATAAGCCAGCTACCATAATCACCGCGAATGTGAGTAGAAAATGCAAAAATATCGTGAAAGGTGAAAGTCAAACACAGGAGAGGTCCGGTTGAATATTCGCTGTAATACACCGATCGCACAGTTCATTCTGTTAATTGGTACGGCGGAGAGACAGTCTCAGCATCATGTTGTTTCGAAGCGCTCTAGGTTGAACGTAAACATTTATTTGCTCCAGGATTGCAGATCAGTCTATACTGCCCTGTAATGTATCTGCAATAAAAAGCATCCTCAAGGTTTCTCTTCTGGAATGGAGAAGCCCCAGATCGATCAGCTGGCGATTTTCAAAACTGGGCAGATGAAACGGGTCCCTCCAGGGCAGGCAGGTTGAACGGGCTTGACTCTATCAGCTCCGTTGTTGTAATTTGGGTTCCAAACCGTAGAACAGTACTCCAGTGTGAATTGCATCAGTGAACAGTACAGTGATTTGAGGTAGTAGATGTCAGAGAAATTCTTTGCTCTCCTGAAGATGAGCCCAAAGTCCTCGACGCCTTATCAACTACATACGAGTCCAGAATAATTCCTAATTTTTTTACTGGATCCACACGATTTATTGTTGATCCTTCGAGTTTGTTGGTAAATATGATTGGTTCTTTCTTCCGAGAAAACGTGATTACCGAACACTTCGCAGGGTTAACTACCATTCTGTTTAAATTGCACCAGCTGGCGAAAGCTTCGAATTGACGTTGGTGGAAGATGCAGTGACCGGTCGCACGAATCCGAGAGTAGATTTTAAGATCATCTGCATACGACGGTCGTAGGCCTTCGATGACCAAATTCACATCGTTGAAATAAAGTAGAAAGATCAACGGTCCTAGGTGACTTCCTTGAGGTATCCTTGACGTGGCTGGATAAATGCCGGAGTGGCAGTTCCTAATAGTGACTATCAGCTGTCGATCGGTCAGATATGAGCGAAACCATCGCGCCAAGGACGATCATCTCGTCAACAAGAGTTGCATTCTCCATTTTCGTGAAAACGAACCGGCAATGGGTTTCGATTGGATCGTTGTCACGAACCCGGTCTGGTGCCATATATACCATACCTAAAGGTACAGTGTGCGATCACAGATTGACGGCGACCCAGACTTGTTCCACACCTCGCTTTTTATAACTCTTGGCTTCAAGTTAGAATGCACTGCCACGAGAACGCCACCTCCAGTAGACTTACGTCTGTTACTAGAATTTCGAAAGACCTCATACTCACTCCCGTACTCTGAGGGGAGACCGTTCGGGAATCGAGCCAAGTTTCGGTTAGTTTCAATCAAATCATAGCAATCCAATACTGCCAGTCGATAGTCGTCGACATCAGAATCCATTCCCCCGATATTTTGACAAAGATTGGACTCGGAAAAATTGCGACACTTTGTTTTGGGTGTAACTTTATATCGCGTGGGTAAAAATTCCCTTCCCTCGGATATGTGATCTGGCCGCGATGGGAGGGCCTATGCCATCAGCATTGAGATGGTAACCAAAGACATATCCTGACGTGGTAGTATCACATCTTGAATATTTTGATTTAATGCCGCGTCACATATCTGGCATTGATGCACTGATTTTACAGATGTGAACCAACGGACATCCTGTCTGGGGGCCTTGAATGCTGGTGCGGTCTGGTGGGGCTCTTTCCTCATTAATAATGATGTGGGATTTCTTCTGGGCTGCGGCACCTTTCTTAGCGTTCCCTGACATGATGAGCCGAAGCCACGCTTAATTATAAATCTAGCTAGACAGGTATATATTGATAAACACTGTGTTAAAGATTATTGACATATGTAGGGAACCGACTGTTAGATTCACTGAGTAGAAGTTTGATTAAAACTACGAATGTGGCACCACTCTTATTTTGTTATTTCTCATTTCAAAGAGTTATAATAAAAATACCACACATTATAACAATGGTATATAAACAATCTTTTAACGGCTTCTTTCTCGATAATTTTTCAATAATAGATAGGGACTAGGCGTGAAGAAGCTTTACCTTGCCACCGAAAAGTGAATCTAATAGCAGACCAAGATTGTTAGGTTGCACTTGCTGTCAGACTTTGAAGAGATTAAACAACTTAGAGATTAGTATTAGACAATAAAAAGAAGGCAATGAACAGACAAGTGAACGTAAACGATTCCACAACAAAACTATAGAATTTAACTGAATTACGCAGAAGACAAGAACGGACTAAGGCGGACAAAGTGATAGGTTATTATTCGAAATATTTTTTATTCGGGATAGCAACTAGATCCCAGGCTGTAGAGTAGGCTGTAATGTAGGGTTCAAGCCAGTATTTTTCCTTTTTTTTTTTCTCTCCTTGATGGTTACTTTGGAATGACTCAAACTTTTTAGTCAGAAAAATGAGAAGCCTTTATGAAAATATCACCAATAATCCCACATAAACCCTGCATGCTACTAATACTAAATTATTCTCTTTTAATTTCTATGTTACTCACTTTCTGCATGCGATTTTACAACCATCATGGCCGTGAGCGGCACAATAAGAACGTGAGGCAACAAATGTTCATTCCGGGTTTCAAGAGCTGAATGCTGCCCAGGTAAAATTCATCAAATCAGAGAGTATCATGGAAACCGTGAGCCGTATGTAATGGAAAGGAAGATGGTATGTATGTTAGAACGGTACTCCTGAGTCTGGATCATCGGAAAAATAAGGTAAATTGGCATAAAACATCCTGACTGACTGACCCTTATAACACACTTTAAAATTGAAGCTCATTACATACTAATTCAATCGTTTGGAAGTATTATTGGAGGATACCTCAGTGCTGTAAGTGGCCAACATAGGCGCACCATCGTAATTGCCTAGAAATATCATTCGCTGTATGAATAATAAATTTTGTGTATACTCTTGTTGCAGTACTTCTTGGGGTTGACTTCAGTACTACTAGTTGTCAACATAGACTACATCAAAGGCCTGAATGTTGTCCCTAAGAATTATTGTTGGGCAATTCACATATTTTTAGAAATCTATTTACGACTGCATACGGTACAGAGATGCCTTCAGCACTGGGAGCTTTATTTTAGGTATTAATTGGAGATTCCATCTTACGACTGCATAACAAAACATCATCGCGGGAAAATTGAAACTGAAATTTTGAAAAATACTACTGTCCAATACCAATACTTCAATTAGTGCTCAAGTGGCCAACATAGGCTATTGCTTCTAAGGTATTGGTCATAGTAAGGGTGACGTTGGGAAAGGGTCTAGTCTTGACAACCAAGCTGTCACGCAGCTCCAGCTAGATTAGACCTGTGCGCCGCCGCGCCACGCCGCCGCCGCCGACGATTTTATTGCGCCGCCGCTAATTTCGACCGGCGCGCCGCTGCATTTTTTTACCCGCGCCGCCGGGCAATTTGAGTCACGCCGATAAAAATTGTCACCGTATATGCTTTAAGTTTAGTTAAGTTAAGTTCATTAGCCCTTCAGAAACCTGCTTTTATTACTGATGATAAATTATAACATCTCGATGAGATGTGCCATCCAAAGGGTTTCCGTGTGAAACACTGATCAGCTTTGTCGTTTCGTTTTAGAAACTTCATTGTACATATTCGTGTCTCGTATTTTGGTAATTTCGCGAGTGAACTTGACTTTAAAAATAATGAAATGTCCGCCTTAAATGTGGAGAAAATTTCCACCGCAAGTGTACATATTGATACCACAAATAATCGTAATCGAACCAGCGATGTGTGGAAAACAATTGGTGCACTAAAACATGTCAAAAATGGTTTTACACATCATTTGCTTTCTGACAAAGTGTTTTGCAATGTATGTCTAATCGAAGCAAAACAAAAACTCAAAACCCCCTCGGGAACCTTGTCCAAACATTTTGTTCTGATGTAATTTGTAACTTCGACACGGAAAATCAAAAATCCAGCCACATTTAAAATGCACTGGGATTTAAATCCAGCGAAAACATATTCTGAAGTATGAGGCAACCAATAATTAAGAAATAAACTAAACATTGTAGTGAATACTGGTGAATAAAACACAACTATATATCTATGCTTAGGCGATATATTAAATATGGTTGAGCAAAGGTCACCTTCAAACTTTCATATATTCTTCATAATTAACGAATCATTAAATATGATTAATGTTATTTCATAATTTTGTCAAAAATAAAAGAAAATGTAATGTGCCGTTCAGTCTACGAGCTATATCACTTGATATAGACTAGCTTCATATCAATGTTCGTACATCTACTTTTCACTGGATATAATGCATCTTACGGCTCATATAAAGATTCGCTATATCAAGTGATATAGCTCGTAGTCTGAACGCTCGTTGTCTTAAACAAATGGAGTTTATTTCCACAACATGATAGCATTTTGTTAGGCGTGAGAAAGTTCAAAAACCATCTTTAACAATCAGTGTTAATTAACAGTGATTGGACATACCAGATGTTTGCATTGAATAGTCAAGGCAGTGTTAATAAGAGGTGTTTTTTAAATTTATTATATCGATAAAGATTTTTCATAAGGACCTAACTGACAAACGTAAACAATGATTTCTTTCGTAAAATTCTCATCGCACAAAGGCTACCCATTAGGCTATCCCTTATTTTGAAAAAAAAATTCAAGTTAAGAATTCCACCTCTTGAAATGTTTGTCTTAACTAGAAAACAAACATACTTAAATTTGAAGACCGTACGTTGACGTTAAGTGCTCCCCCAATGGACCAGAAGAAATGGTAGTACGGGTGACTACCCACGTGGTGGCAAGCACGCTACTATAGTGTATGGTCCTGCAGGTCGACTAAGATCAGTGTCGTCAGGTTGATAACATTTTATGATTGTTTTTTTTTTTTTCTATTATCAATGTTGTTTGGGACACTTTATCATCAGTACACCAGTTTTTAGGTACAACACAATAAGGTCATCATATGTACAAACGACTATGAACATGACAAATCCCGAAACAAATAAATTGGATAACAACTGAAGTTACCGGTAAATCAGTACATAGTGGACGCTGTTTTATACGCGATTGTAGTAATGTTGTAAAAATATTGATAGTTCGGTCACTGCTCTAAACTCATTAAAATTTGGTTAATCTTTGGATCTTTAAGCTCCTGAATATATGATTTTTATAGCAATTTGAATTTTTTTTTATTGTTAATTTATTTATAAGAAACTAAAAGTATAAAAAATTTTAGTTTCTTAATTTTTTCAGTCATAAATTTTTTAGATATTTATTTATTTTTATTCTCAGATTTAAAGAAAGGGGAAATGCCGGCTTTGGCGGGTTTTCTTCTATTATTATCAGTTTTTTTATTTGGCCAGACAATACACAGAGTGTAAATAGAAGAATGTAGTGACCGAGTTTAAAAATCTCAGAATTTTTCAATATTTAGAGTTTTAGGTTTTTAGATTTCTAGTAGATTTTTAGATTTCAAGTGGATTTTGAGATATTTAGCTTATAATTTTTGAGATTTTTAGATTTTTAGATATTACGATATTAAGATTTTAAGAATTTTAGATTTCTAGTAGATTTTTAGGTACATACAATTTTAGATTTTTGGATTTTAAGACTTCTAGTAGATTTTTAAATATTTAGATATTAAGCTTTTTAGATTTTTAGATATTTAGATTTTCAGATATTTGGATTTAAGATTTTTAAATTTTTAAATTTTCAAGCATTCCTAGAATTTTAGAATTTTAAATTTATGGATTTCTAATAGATTTTTAGATATTTAGATTTTAGAATTTTTAGATTTTTAGATATTTAGATTTTAAGATTTTTAGATTTTCAGGTTTTAAGATTTTATATTTTTCAGATTTTTAAATTTTTAGACTTTTAGATTTTTAGATTTTTAGATTTTCAGATTTGTAGGTTTTTAGATATTTAGATATTTAGATCTCTAGAGTTTTAGATTTTCAGATTTTTAGATTTTTAGATTTTTAGATTTTTAGATTTTTAGATATTTAGATTTTTAGATTTTTAGATTTTCAGAGTTTTATGTTTTTAGATAATAAAAACTAAACTCTTAGCTTCAGGACAAAGAATCCCTACTGAGCCCTTGCGCCACGTCATGCCGGCCAGTTCAGCACAAGGTTGTCCCACTTAGGACCTGTGCAACCACGTAGACTCATTTTTGACAATCTCAGACCTCTCCCCTCTCCCCACGTAGACTTTTCTCCATACATTTTTTTGAATTTTTGTATGGAGCGTAGACTTTGGTCAAACCCCCACAGAAAAGTTACATATCAATATGAAGAAAAATTAGAGACAGTTAAATTTTACCGATAGGCCGAATTTTAGATCCATAGACCCACATTTGAACACTTTCCCATGTTTGCATAATAATGACAGTTTTATTCTATTTGGTTATTACTTATATATACACTGGTTAAGTTTATTAATACAGACAGAACCCAAGCAGCAACCAAAGCGAAATTCACTTGAGATGAGAAATTAGAAGTTCACTTTTAGTTGAAATGTAGTTCCATGGAACTTTTTTGCTGTGTAAAACGACAATTCACGTACAGGCAGAACTTAATTCTGGTCAAAGTGTGATTAACATTAAAAGCAACTTGAAAGTTCAAGAAAAGTTTCTTGTTGATATTCAACGCAACCTTCAAGTTCATATGTTCTTCGTTGAGAACTTGCATTGAACTTCAAAAAATCTCTAACAGAAAGTTCAATTAAAGTACTCACCGTACTTTTAATCATCGTAAAAGGTCACAATACATCTATTTTGAACTTCTTTCCTACTTTTTGAAGTACACGTTAAGTCTTGAGTAACCCTAAAAAATGTCAAAAAGATTCTTTACCTTTGAAGAGTAATCTGGTGTGATGCTCCAAGTTTGACGAGATACAAGAGCAAAAAATGATTTTCCAAATACAGTAAAAAAAATGCTTATTCTACTACCATCGTTAAAATAGTTAGCTTAGTGGGATGCAGAAAATAAAGCAGTCACTCAACAAGGTTGAGTAATCAAGCTAATTAGCAGTTCAGATTGAGTTCTAGATAAACTAATCAGAGACTTTTAGGTTCAGATAAGATTATAGGGAGCAAAAAAGTACTAGTGTATGGAATCAACGCTTCGAGTAAAATCAAAGCATATGGCACAGTGGTTAGTATCCCGGTTTTAAAGAGAGAGGACTCGAGTTGAAGACTAAGTAGTAGGTGTTTATGAAAAATTTGATTTACTTAAGAAAAATCATCAAATTGAACTCAATCATCATTTCAAAACGCAGCATTCTAAAAATAAATTTCCGGCAGGAATAAAGAAGAAGAAAAGTGTCAAATATAAATGGCTTTTGTGTTTTTCTTTTTTGGGTTTGTTTAGTTTGTTTGAGGTGTGTTTTATGAGCTGAATAGCATTCTCTTCAATCTCTGGTATGAACATTTCGTGAACTTCAAAGTTTTTTTTTTTCTAGAAGTCGGTAAGAATGGTGCTAGAAGCTTAAACATTGAATGCGAAATAGAAAGTTCGGTTAATTACTTAAAAAGTGAGCTGCATAGATTTCTCATCATAATCTTTCGATTTGCTGGTAAAGCCAAAAACACCCTTGTATCAGGACTTTTGGTTGCTTGGGAAGCCAAATTCCCCGTCGACTTGTGATGAACAAATTCCATAATGTTAGGTCTTATATATTTGTACACACACTGTTCCACGTCAATTCATTGACTTGAGTATTATAACACTATGGATATCCGGGTTTTCTATCAAAATATAAGACTTGGATCACTCTTTAGTCTTATTATTGCACGTAAAAGTCAAACAGTTAAAAGGGATAAGCATGAGGAAATGTCGAAGGCATAATTTATGCCCGCGCCGATCCACGCCGCCGCCGCAGCCGCCAAGAACGACCGCGGCGTGGCGCCGGCTGCGCCGCCGCCGCCGTTTGAATATACCATATACGCCGCCGCCGATTCAAAATAGATCGGCGCACAGGTCTAAGCTAGATACCCTCAAAAAAAAAAAAAAAAAAAAACTATATCGCGTGGGTAAAAATTAAGGATTTTGGGTAATGCTAGTTTAGAGTGTTATGTTTATGTGTGCAAAATTCGCGATCTGTCAAGTAGTTTTCAAGATGCATTCGAAACAAGAAGAGCTACGCCAGCAAATCTTGGGCGCGGTGATCGATAATCCTGGTCAGTCGCACAGATGGATCGGTAAAAGGCTTGGAATCCACCATTCCACCGTGTCCCACGTTGTGAAGTTGTTCCAGGAGACAAAGACCATCGAGCGGCGCGCTGGAAACGGCCGAAAACCGAAAACGGAATACCCAGAGAAGGCGCGTAAGATAAGGCAGTACTTTAAGAATAACCCGAACCTTTCCTCCCGAGACGTGGTCAAAAAGGTCAATTCGTCGAAGTGGTTCGTCCAGCAGACCATGAAACGGGCTGGGCTACGTGTTTTCAAGGTCAGGAACGCGCAAAACCGGACTGACAAGCAAAACACGGTGGCCACATTGCGTACGCGGAAGCTGTACCGTAAGTGGCTGGTCAAGCCAGGCTGTCTCGTCTTGGACGACGAGACATATATCAAGGCGGACACCAAACAAATCCCCGGCCTCTAGTTTTTTTTGTCGGTACGTCCCGCATGGACGTTCCGGAAAAGTTCCGGAAGAGAAAGATGAACAAATTCGCGAAGAAGCACCTGTTGTGGCAGCCGATTATCGAGAGGAATGCTTGCAGAACCGCTTGCTGCCCTTCCTCCGTGCTCAGGCTGTTCTGGCCGGATCTCGCTCCGTGCCATTACCCCAAGCCTGTAATGGATTGGTACGAAGCGAAGGGCGTTAATGTGGTCCCAAAGGAGGCGAACCCGCCAAATACACAAGAACTTCGTCCGATCGAAAAGCTTTGGGCGATAATGAAGAAGAAGTTGAAGAAAAGCGGAAAAACATTCAAAACCGATGAAGCTTTGATGAAAAACTGGGAGAAATTGTGTAAGGAAGATGGACAAAGCCTCGCCCAAGATCTCATGGAGCAGTGTTAGGAGAAATGTACAAGCATTCAGCTTGGGGGAGGACATTCAATAAATAAATTATGCCAACACATAGCTAATTTATAGGTATTTAATCCCTGAAAATTTGAAAAGTATCCGATTGAAAATGAATTTTTGGTGATCATTTTTGTGTGTCTCATTTTTTCGAGTCCAGTCTTTATATCTAACAAATTCTTCTCAATTGGATGCCAGTGGTGGCTAAACAAGTTTCAGCTTTCCCTTTTCCGCATACCTTAAATCTTTTGTACAATTTCAAACACGGCTCGGAAATTTAAACGGTCTCTATATTATTCCGAAGGGCAAATATAAAGCAAGCTTATGCCAAGAGCAGCATGCCAAAATTTTACAAATGGCGACCGTCACGAAATATTGAAACAAATTTACGATTTTTTTTTTTCGAAAGGGCGAATCTAACACTGCGAGGCTCTCTCTACTCTCGGTCTCTTTCATTTAATACAGCGCCATTATAAATCTTTTGAGGAAATCTTTAGTACAGATAGAAACACAACAGTCCTGGCTACCATACTCTACAAATAGTTGAATGAAAAACGTAACGCTGAATGGAATATGAATCAAAGAAAGTCTCTCAATTGCAGATTCGCCCTAATGAAAAAAAAAAAACCGTAGAAATGATTATACATCATTACATGTAAGGAGTGTATCGAAAAGTAGTTATAAACTTTCAAATAATAAAATAGGCATGAAAACATGGTTAAAATGAACATACTATTTCAGTTTATTATAGCTTAACATGTTTACAAAAGATCCAAACGGAAAAACTAGTCATCATGTTCATTTCTGTAGAATGCCCGTACCTTTGATTTGACACCTGCCATCAAATTCTGCACAGTGACCTTTGTGCACTTCCTGGATGCCGCTGCCCAATTTTTCTTAAAATCGGTCATGTTTTGGGACACTGTACCATCCTTCTTAAATATACGCTTGACTATTGCCCAATAGCGTTCGATCGGTCGCAACTGGGGACAGTTTGGTGGGTTGATGTCTTTTTCTACGAACTTGATGTTATTCTCCGTCAGCCACTGTAGAGTGGATTTGACGTAATGTGCCGATGCCAAATCTGGCCAGAAGAGAGGAGGGGACTGGTGCTTTCTATACAATGGTAGCAACCTGTTCTTCAAACATTCCTTTTGATAAATCTCAGCATTTATAGTTCCTTTTGTATAGAAAATTGAAGAACGCAAGCCACATGTGCAAATAGCTTGCCAAATGAGCACCTTCTGACCGAATTTCTCCATCGCAACAGTCGTATCTGCGGTTGGCACACGTTCCCCAACAGATTTAGTATAAAACTGCGGCCCCGGTAGCGTTCTTGAATCTTCTTTAACGTATGTTTCGTCATCCATCAAAATGCACTGGTCGACATTCTCCAAAATGCAGCTGTACAGCTTTCGAGCCCTGGTTTTGGCACGAGACTTTTGTTCCGGAGTTTGTTTGGGCACTTTCTGCTTTTTGTACGTCTTCAAGTCATTCCTGCGCTTAATTCGTTGAATCATTCCGATGCTGGTCCTGAACTTCTTGGCTAGATCGCGAGTAGAGGCAGATTTGTTCCGTTGAATATAATCCACAACTTTTTGGTCCAAATCGGGGTTGCTGGAGCCGGGTTTCCGGCCACTTCTTGGTAAATCCTTGAGGGAGCACTCCTTACCAAACTTTTCGATGATGCGTTTTACACTTGCCGGGTGAACATTTACTCTTTTCGCAATCTGGTTGTAAGTAACACCCTTTTCGGTGCACCAAGTGTGCAGAATTTTCTTTTTAGTCTCAAATTCAATTCACGACATTTTGAATACAACTTTATCAACGGAAATGAATGAACCGAATAATCATTTTTGACATGTAAACAAAGCAAATGGCGCTTACACGCTAAAAATATATACAGTAGTTTATGCGTAATAACGCATCGAATGTTTATAACTACTTTTCGATACACTCCTTAGCTACGTAGTCCAACGTCACCTTTGCGTACAACCTCATTGGGCTGTCCCTTGTAATTTTTTATTCGGCTATCATTGCTCGAACTGCGTGTGAAAATATGTTCTATTATAATTCTCAAGTGCATGTGATTTGTATGAGCAAAAATATACATTGAGCGAACAAATCGAGAGGAATTCATTCGAATATCGTATGGAAATTTGCCAGAAGATAATATTGCAAATTTCATACGATTCTCTAATGGAAAGAAGTTCATAGGATGATCGTATGAAAATTTTCCTCACAGAAAAAAAAAGTTGCAACCGGGATTCGAACCATGAACCTCGGGATCCAGAGGCGAGCCAAAATCCCACCGGACTACGCCTGATGAGTCATGTCGATTGAATGTGTGTATGAGGCATGTTTTTCTCGACTTAAGCAACAGTAATCATTTCAAACGATTTCGTATGGAATTAGTCTTGGACTCTAGCTTTGCGGTTCATAGTTCCGATCGTATAAAAATCGTACAGATAATTTCCTGAGTGTAAGGCCAGCCATCAGTTTAAATTTCAGTATCACTTCCAGCTTCGATTTAGCTATCTCAACATAAGTCCAAACATAGAATTTATCCTAAGCCTGGTTGCCCTCACCATTTGGGAGTTTGAATTGCAGTATATAGAGTCATCAGTGGATGATATCATTGTTTACAAAAGCAGATAAGAGTTGACACTGAATGTTTACAGAAAATAATATGCTGGTGTCTACCTACATGAGTAAATATGAATCAAGGTCCAAATTTGTCAAGCAATGCCTGATATCGATTCACAGTCCGCACAGTTATTCGCATTTCTATTATATACTCCACACCATTCATATACCTCCAAGTCCATCAAGTTCACACTCGATCTGAAAATTGCTCAATTACCACCCTTTTCCCCTCGTAATTGAACCTGTTTTATGACTCATCGGTTGACTGTACAACAAAAGAAGCCACACATAAAGCCGACAACTAAACTGAATGAAGTCCACCGTGCAGAGGACCGGTATTTTATTTCTCAACCCCCGTTGCCCCCAGCCCCCATTGCTCATGTGACTAATGAAAAATTCATTTGTCGTTTTTTTCTATTTATATCATTGCAGGAGGCGGCCGATACCTTGACCCCCGGACGAAACAGAGCTTTCGGTTCGACCACCTGCGCAAAGAGGCCATCGATCTGCAGAACCACGATGGCGATCACATTTCGGAACCGTGGCGCGAGATGCTCGACATCGAAGTGCTGACGTACTGTGCGAACCACTACCGGAACGGATCCTGCTCGGTGTTTGGCCGCAGCAATAACGGACAGATTACGCTAAACGTGTGCATCGAGGACCACCAGTTTCAGCCGAAAAACTTCTGGAACGGCCGGTGGCGTTCGGTGTGGGGCATCACGTTTCCGGCCAGCGGTGCCGGCTCGGCTGAGCTGAAGGGTATGCTGAAACTGCAGGTGCACTACTACGAGGACGGTAACGTGCAGCTGGTGTCGTCGAAGGAGTTCCGCGAATCGGTGGTCATCTCGAGTGAAGCCGCCGTCGCCAAGGAGATCATACGACTGATTGAGGAGAGCGAACATGATTACCAGACGGCAATATCGGAGAACTACCAGACGATGTCCGACACGACGTTCAAGGCACTGCGGAGACAGCTGCCCGTGACCAGAACGAAAATCGACTGGAGTAAGATAGTGTCGTATAGTATCGGTAAGGAACTGAAAACGCAGTAGGTTGATTAAGGGTGTGTTTCTTTTTCTTCTTTGACGTGGGGCAAGGGGAACGTGTAATGTTTGGAGGGAGGGAAGCGAGGGGGTCGAAGAACGAAATTTAATGAAAACACAAAAAAAAAAGCAAACACTTGTGTCGCGCGAATCGTGCATCGTGCGAAAGCGCCCAGGTAAATCAGCTATAGTAACGCTTGTCCCTCGGAGCAGGGAGTATGTTTACAATTAGAGATGAGGTTATGTGCAACAACGTTAGTGAGCGATAGAAGAAGACGAAAGGCAAGAACAATTATTAACAAATTTAACAAACTTAATTATTTCCAAGAAATGAAGGTAAGCTAGCGATAAAAAATTCGAAAGCAAAAAAACGTAATATTTTGTATACACTAGCAATTGGAAGCGTGTAAAAAAAAGTTGTTAGGGAAAATATGCGTATTGTTTTTTAGCACCACCATGGTCAACGTTTCAACGTCAGGAATAAAAAGTTCAGAGATTGAGAGCAGTCAATGTCTTCAGGATTTGTGGGAACTTGAAAATTTGTCCCATCGCTCCCAAGTACAAATTGGGTGCTTGTTGAAATGGCGTAGAATTCTGATCTCGAGAAAACCGTACTCACGAAATCGTTCGTTATGCTTCAAGTGAGTGCTAATAACCAAGAATGTTTGTCAAATCGACACACAGCAGTTCGTTCGGTGGCAGTGCCATCGCAACTTTTCAAATAAGTGACTTCCACCCAAAATAAATTTCACATAATCAGTGAAAAATATCCACTACAAATTCACTTAACATTCACTGTGACACTGTCGACGGAAAATGAAGTTCCAAATAGAGACATACGAGGAACGTTACTCGTGGCAGCTGCAATGTCCTGTTCGTTAAAAATTTCGTTGGAAAAAACACTGCTGAATTGCGTGCGAAATTAACCGGCGATATCTTCGATTAAATTGGCATCTGAAACGCCATCCGTCATATAAGAAGGCAATCCCGTTTCTTTCCGTTGCTCGTTAACCTGGCGCCAGAAACTCTTAGGATTCGCTTAGAGACGACTCTGCAGCTGATTCTGATGGGAATTATACAAGCAGTTGTTAAGGCATTTGTAGTTTTTATTGGCAAGCTCGTAGTTAGGCTTTGTACAATCTGTATGATATTTGCTGTTTCCGCAGGGCAGCCCTTTTCATACTAAGGCATAATGAGCACCTCCGTGAGTGTCATGAGTGCAGGATGAACACGTATACGTTTGCAATAATTCTAATAGTTTTGAAAATGCTAAAACTTGTGCAAACTGTTGAAAGTGGAAGAATTCGATATTTTGATATTGTAATACACCCGCAAATTCATAAGATCAACATCTTATAAATTCACAGAATTATTTGAAGCAATTTTAACTTCAGCTGGTGACTTGTCAAGAACCAACTAACTCTTTACCTCTGAAATTGGTTGTGTTTAAGTGTTTAAGTGAACCTATAAACATGATCAAATGAGAAAGAGTGCTCATGTACATAAGCGCAGATTATTCTTAACTTCGGAAATTTAACAATTTTAAAATCTTCAGTGACTCTTAATATGGCGTTAAACTACGCAACTACCCTCACGTCAACCATCAAACGGTTAGTTGCTTCTCGTCTACCGTCCATTATAAAGTATTTAAGAAGCTTCTTGATCCCAAGTTGAACTTGTGGCTGGTTCGCCTCTAAATATAGTATTCATACAAAGCGAGTAGGTTTTCCTTGGGGTCTTGATCGACATGAATGACACTATCTTAAGTTACTTTTCAAAGTGTACGACACTCATTCACCCATGATATTCATCGAAAATGAATTTTTAAGAGACTCAAAAAATGCGTTACTTGGTTAATTTTTAACCAAAAATAATCTACCGAATTCCCCCCCGTAGAAGAAACGTTGACCAATTTGTTGTGCTAAATTTTCTGAACAGTCGAACACACTCGGAAGATACGGAACAAAATTTCCTCGAACCTATGAGTTGATCCGTTCGGAGCGGCGTTTCATTTTCCTATTCAAAGCATCGCTGTAAATCGCACCGCACTGTTAGGGATAGTAAGAACAAAACAAGTAAAAATTCTAGTGAACAGATAACAGAAATAAAATCAATTATAGAATACATCAAAAACTCGAATTCACCGACGTTTGGCCTGCTAATAGATAAACAAAGTAAAAAAAGGAAGCTCTTTTTCTAGAGGTAATGTTAAACCAACAACACAGACACACATACACACATCAGTAGTGCAGTTTCAACTCAATCCCGGATGATCGGCAACACTTTTTTACCACTCAACAGTTTGATAGAAATGACGAAAAATGCGCTCAATATAGTTTTAGTACTTTTTTTTACAGAAGTTGACATGTCAGCAAAAGCGACGTGAACATTTTCCGTCAATGCTTTCATTTCAACCTATTTTTGTTTTCTTAATTTCCCTAGCTTTTGAATTTGTTATGTTTGCTTGACACATAAATGGAAGTTCATCCAAAGTTCTATTTATCTACCGCTGTGCAAATCCGCGATTTTCAGCTGCGGCCGATAGACAGCGGTCGGCTGGATAAAAGTGATAAGATAGCGTTTATTTATTTTTTGCGCTGCGTTCAACCAACCCTCGTTGTCTCGTGGTATTTTTTTAAAGCAACTGCAAGCATTTCCACATGATGTTTCGGTATTAAAAATGCAGCAAAAAGTTTATCATTTCTTGTTCAGAAAGCGCATTACTAATGGGCTTTCTCCAGTTGATTTAAAAAGATAAATGAAACTAAATTCTAAAAATATATTCTTGGGACGTCAATTGGTTGTAATTTTCTCCTAAATTGTGAATCATTGATGTTGCATTTGTTTGACAATGCTTTAGATTGCCAAATTTTCTTCTATAACAATCTTATGAAACTTACTGATGACTATTCAACTCAACCGATAGTATTCCTAATCCTTTGAACTGAGATGTGTACGAAAGCAAATCAAGTGCGCTAAATAGTGTATAGATCCCAACATAGCACACCCAAAAATTTGTCGATAAAAAAACTCAACCCCGTAGCGAACCAAAGGCATACCACTTTGGACTTCCTATCAGAATTCCCCCTGAAATTAATTATAGTAAAAATAAATCGGACTGAAAAGCGCAAAACAGAAATAAATCATAAACCAGCGCGCATAGTAAAATCCAATCGCATAACAGCAACTGCAGAATAGACACTGATAAACAATGGCCCTCTTCGTTGGCGAAGCGCGTTCGAAGAAGGATAATATTTAAGAAACAAACAAACAAGCGCATGATAAACGATAAACACATAGGATTAGTGTATCCTAGAAAACTTGCAACCGAAACATTCACTCTCGTACACACACACAAACACGAAACTCCCACTCCCACAAGAGGAAATCAATATGCGCCAACCCGGATGGCAGACCGTTTAAGTTTAGTATGAGACAAACAACTGCAACAGTAAACACACGCAGTAAACCGTTGAGTAATTATGAAAAAAAATAAATTATGAGATAGAAACGAAAAACGCAAAAAACGCAAGATTAAATGAGGGTGGACGAAGAAGACAAGAAGTAAACACAAATAAACTATATAAAATTGAAAAAAGTAATAAAAAATAATGTATATTTAATTATTATTACATATATATGAAAATTAAATAAAAATTCATATAAAAATTAGCACGCTAGTGGTTTATAGTATCCGAAATTCCTTAGTAGTCATATGAGCTAAAGGCTGTATAAAAGTAAATTGATACGCACAAAAATACCTGTAATTCGTAATTCAATAAATTTAAAAATAATGAACTTTGCTTGGTTCCTTTACAGGACTTTTATTGAAACTTAGATGCGGTTGCATTTCACCAGTTCGAACGAAATCTCGAACCTTCCTCTTGATGGAGCGCAATTCTTCAATTTTGCCTGCATTTGCTGGATGTCCTTGACTGCCCCACCGATTCGTCGAAGTCGCTGCTTTGAAAATGCTCAGTATTTTTCGATTGGTCGAAATTCCAGGCAATTCCAAGGATCCATTAGCTTGGGGACAAAATCGGTCTTGTTGGCAGCATACCACTCCAGAACCACCCTGGAGTAGTGACAGCTGGCCGAATCGGGTCAAAAGATGACTGTACCCCTATGCTTGCGGATTCACGACAATACACGCTTTTTTAGACATTCTCCGATTAATGGTTTCGTTTTCGGGCCACTACTGCAAATCGCTTGCCAAATCATAAGCTTCTTAGCGAACTTGTCGGCAAATTTGTCGCGATGTGCAGCCCTTGTGTTTCGTCAAAACACGGTCGTACAAGAGCCTTGTACGCTTTCTAGTGACGGAATTCTGCTTCATGTGCCGCTTCGGATGTTTACTGGCTATGTACGACTTGTAACCTTCCCTGGCAAGGATGTTACGCACCTTTAGAAAGTTGGCGTTGTACTTTCTGGCCACATCTCGGATCGAAAGACCGGGGTTGGCTTGAACGCACCTCAACACCTTGATGCGCAGTTTTTTCGTAGGTCCGCTGATTCTTTTCCACACTCAGGGTTTCCTTGTAGGTTTTTAGCACTCGACAAACTGTTGTTTTCGGCATCTTCAGCACTTTATCCAGCTTGAAACCGGACCTGTATTTTCCAAATGTTTGTGCACAATTTTTTATTCATCTTTCGAGTTCCATTTGACGTTATTTCTGAACGCGGTCGACTACTATGATCGAACTTGCACCAGCTTTTCGCTTGAGAAGTGTAAACAAACCATTGTCAAAGATTTTCTATTCCCAACACTAGCGGCGTGCTAGCGAGCGCGAGGGGTGTACCAATTTACTTTTAATCAACCTTTAGAGCATCACGTCCATCTGTTTAGCTGGTGGACTGAGGTGATCAATTCTGCTACGGGCAAGGCAACTAATCGGACCCAAATTTGTTTCATCAGCATATTTGCTATAGCAAGTATTTGGGCGCACTTCGCGAATAATGTTCACAATATTTGTTCACCTTTCATTTTTTACTCATCTTGAGTTTTATAGATCATTGCACGTTCGCCTTATCAATACAGATTCGACAGTTTGGTTTGCTATTTTGTGCTCAGAATTTAGTACAATTGAAGCAAAATTGCTGACACCAGTGCTTATGCTCCCCGCATTTCCTGAATCAAATCATACAGAATCCGGACAAAGCCAATGAAAAATTTTGTATGAGCTGTTAAAATTCTAATACTTTGTAAACAAGCTCCCTGAACTATCAAAAAAGTAAGGTTAATATATTCTGCGCAATGATCTATGATTTTGTTAAATTTTCATTGGCGCATCAGGAAGCACTGCAAAGTGAACATATGTAGATTAGGCTAAATCTAACTGTTGTTACTAGAACTCGCGAGCTTTCATGCTCCCTTACAGAACCATCCATTTTCTCTCGAGAACAAACGTAGTTGAGCTGTCACAGGTTAATATTTGTTGGTCCTTGGAGCCGGATTTTCCGGTTTGTTGATAAAAATATTAAGCATGATTTGGTAAAATTGAATTTTTTTTTTTTGTCTTGATTATCGAGATTTTCAGCCTCGGGCTGGTTCATCTCCCGTTGTAGTCAGTCAAACGCCACTTTTGGGCATTTTCGTAACTTCTCCGGGGGTGAGATTCGAACTCGTGACTTAGGCGTGAGAGGTATGGATGTTAACCAATACGCCGAGGTCGCCCCCAAATTGAAATTTGGTGGAACTTCGCCACCAGCACTTACGGACAATCCCCATCTTTACCTTAAGGGACTAGTTGACGAGCTTGCCTCAACTGGCGAAAAAAACTCGGTTGGCGCTACGTCACCAATTGTTTATGTGCCCGTGGAACGGAAATAAAACATATGCCATCTTAGCGGAGCAAGCATCTGCGAGTGTGTGCCCATGGTACTGAAGAAAGTGAACGACATCGACGAACAGAAAAGTTACCGGCTTCGTTAAGTTTGGTTATCGTATGTGTCCGTGACACTACCATAGAGTTTTTCGTTATTTATTTAACTAAACAACGCTGAAAGATCTCGATCATAGTAGTCTAACTGTGAAAAATTATACAATTTAGTTATTCTAGAAATAAATCTGTTACCATAAAAACGTTTCTACTCTACTCCCAAGTCTGAAACTCAGTAGGTTATGGACCTTCACAAAACAGTGTCGAATGGAAGATGACGAAGATAATTTTGAAGAAGCCAAAGACCATTTTCATGCGGAACAGGCCGAAAATTCCTCGACGATGAACGATCTGAAGACTTCCCTGAAGAAGCTTGGTAACAGTAACTACGCCGTTTCAAAGTTCCGGATGGAGTTGGTGCTCATCCAGGAAGGATTGTTCGACATGGTGAGTGAAGAGAAACCTGAAAATCTGGATCCCGTTTGGAAGGCAGGCGAAAGACGCAAAAGCACGAGCGTTAATCGGCTTGTCGGTGAACGATGGCCAGCTATGCCACATTATCAGAGCTGGTTCAAGCAAAGATCATTGTTGGCAAGTAAATTGCACGTTTCACGAAAGTTATGCCATGCTTCTTTCAAACCTTAAAGAATCTTCCAGAACAGTTTAATCACTGCGCTGGAGAGCCGATCGGAAGAGGACCCGTTGGAGTACGTGACGAATGAATGCTGTCGCGTGGAGAACCAGTCGGAAGAAAAGGCTCTGCGAACCGGAGATAGTTCATCGATGGTATCGGTGGACAACTCTTAAATCACGTGCCACTACTGTCACATAGAAGGACACATTCGTCGGGACTGCAAAAAGTTATCCAGGGATTGGAAGCAATCAGAGAAGAAACCTCAACAGAAGGCTAAGATGGTGAAGACCAAATCACCAAACGTATGTTTTGCTGTAGAAAAACGATTGGCAGAACGTGATCTGAGATTCCTTGACCCAGGCCCCACGTCTCAAGGATATTTCTGCAGCGGTGTCAATACTGAGCCGTAAAACAAACAACCCATCTCAGAGTGACTGGCAGGAACTGAAGCGTGTTGCACGATAATTGAAGGCAACGTGTGACTACTGGTTACGTGTTAGTGACAACATTCGTGAAATTGGTTTGATTGGCTACTCGGATGCTCTCTGAGCGGAGTGCAAAGAGGACCGAAAATCCAACAGCGGTTTAGTGATTCAATTCAACGGCGATACGATCAATGCGGGTCATGCAGGAAGCAGTCATATGTATCACTGTCCGCTGAAAAAGCGGAATTTGTGGCTTTGGCGGAAGCTGCACAGGAAATGCTGTGGTTAAAACGTCAGCTTGGTTACTTCGGTGAAAACCATCAAAATCCGGTGTTGTTCGAGGACAACCAAAGCGCCCTGAAGATCTGCAAGTAACGAAATATAATGATATAATAAAAATATGGAGCAACCTGAATTCGAAGGCGTACAAGAACAACAACATAAGTCAGCCTTATGAATTTGCAAAGCACCGTTCATAAATTGAATCTTATGAAACCTTTGAGTTTATTTGCTTGAGTATTACAATAGATTTACTATTCACTTCATATGCTAGGACTTTCAACAATTGTGAAACAATACAATTAATAGTAATTGACTCAAATTTGTTCGGAAAAAAAATATTTTTTTTATAGTTAAGATCAGGAGGCGCGACTCTACCTCAGATGCAGGATTTTCATTTGATTTGCTTTTGTGCGATGTGCGCACGCTTAGTAGATAGAAAGAAGATTTTAAAGATTTTGATCAAGGTTTTTTTTTTTTTAAGAAAGACCGTGCGTAGCGTAGTTGCTACTCCGTTACCGATCAGAACTAGTGTAATTGCACAGAGAACCACCTAGATGGAGCTTGGAAGTAGCTTTGCATCTACAATGTACAAGTTCACTAATTCTATTTATAGATCAGTACCGGCGCCGGCCACGTCCTCACGGTCTTTGGGGAGGGGGGAAGGATGATTAGTTTGACAATCGTTGGTTAGAGACTGTGTTTACCTTATAGTCACTAGATTCATAGTCTGGCGGATACAACGACGGGAGCCAATTTGAACTGTCAGTTGGCGGAGCCAATCGAGCATATCTCGAGTAATTCATGTTAAGGGCGGGCCTAAAAGCCATTTCTGAACGATGACTTTAAACGTTGATTTCTCACGAATCACGAGAATCCCACTATATTCTACTACTCCATATGGTAAAACTAACATTCATCAACCAAATGCTGCTTTTATTTCACGAGAGTGATTTAAGATTCAAGAGAAATCGATATTTAAAGTCATTATTTACAAATGGCTTTTAGGCCATATGAACATGAATTACTCGAGATATGCTCGATTGGCTCCGCCAAGTGACAGTTCAAATTGGCTCCTGTCATTGTATCCGCCAGACTATGAATCTAGTGACTATAGTTTACCTCTGCGTCTCCACAATTGTCAAGGGAAGGATAGTTTTTGTGTTAGTGAGGCAGGTTATTTTTAGATCATGGATTCACTGTGGTAAGTGATGCGGATCAATGAAAGCGCAGTAGACTGCTTTGCATTTTAAATCTAGTGGTGATAGAAAGAGGCAAGTGACAAATGACAAGGAAGGGGACGGGCCTGGGATTGAACTCCCGACCATCTACTCAGTAAGCAGAACGGATAACCACTAAGCTATCCAGCCACGTCAAGTTAAAGATTTTGATCAAGGTTTTAAAGATTTACTGCAAAACGATGCAGCACGATGCAAGTTGATGGATCAAGATTCACAAGATGAAACTAGATTTTTTTAAGATTGATTCGCTAGCGTGGCATTTTTCGATCATCTTGAATCTGGATTTAAATGTGTCGCACCCCCAGGTTAAGATACATAACAACCCACCTTGTCGATGTCTCAATTTACATTAGATTCTATGGTGGAGCCCCTCTTACCGTCTTACCGTTGTGAACAATACTATATATTATACATACTATAGATTCTATTGTATATTTACAAAACATTGAAGTGTAAACCTATGAGAATTTTTTTTCAGGTTATTTTGAAAATGTGCAAATTAAAGTTTTAAAATGAATACGATAGATTTACCGTGTATAATCTTGAAAATGTTCAAAATATAATCATGAAATGAGTATTCCAGATTTACCGTGAAAATATTTAGCATCCATAAATCTAAAACAAAACAATCACGAAATAACTAGGCTTATATTATCATATTTTGTTATTTCTCCTGAGAATCTTTGTTGAAAATCAACATTAAAAGTTGTGTAAAAACCGTACAGAACATAGTGATTTGTGCATCTACATTGTACAGAAACGCAGTGCAAAGAGAATACTTCACTCACGCCAGGGATTATCAAGAATTGAAGAGCATGCAATCATTCGCAGATTCCGCGGTTGACGAAAAAGTCCAGCCAACAACAAAAAGAATGTGTCTTTCGGACATCGATAAGAAACCCTTGAGTTTTGAAACAGATTTCAACTTATTTCGAATCAATTCAGAAAATGGCAAGAACGAAAGAAAATCAATGAATACAGGCGACATGGTTAGTAGCATTACTGAATACTAATGACCGATTTCCGTTACAATGCATGATCTGTGTTATGTTACAGTCACTTGATGTTGATGAATCCTCGGTCGAAGTTGCAGATGAGCAAATTTCAAACTGGCCGCGTATTCCAAGGAACAATGTTGATACATTTTTGGGCAACAGGCAATCAACCGCTGTACAAGGAAGTCATCAGAATTTCTCTGGGCACAGAACAACGGAACTGGGATTACATGAGATAATCCCAGAAGCAAACATGGCCGCAATTCTAACAAACCAAATGTTGATGAACAATAATCAGCTTAAAATAATGGCCAGCTTGGCACAGCTCGCTACTTCTGTTGAAACACTGAAGAAGCAAGTCTCATCTATCGACAAATATGCTCAAGTTGAGCATCGCACTCCAGTCGCTGATGTGGATTTCAAACCAGTCAATTCACTCGAGGAATTGGACCGCCTGGAAGCTGAATTGATGGATGAAAACATTATGAAGCGTTATGTTAAAAAGTTAAGTACTATTTGTGGCACTAGCGGTAGATCGGATGGAGTAGACAGTGCGTATCGCCTGATCGATTATATGGCAACTCGGGAAATGATGAACATGTGCTCCTGGACCGGGTTAGCACGAGATGTTGCAGAACAACCCGCTGGAAATCATCAAGTGGGTGCATGCAAGATTCCACTAAAATTTTACGTCAAATTCCGTGAACTGTTCTTCACGGTGATTCGACTTTCGGATGAAACATTCTCGGAAGCTTCGAGCGAAAAGTTTCTAAAAGATGTGATGAAGAACAGCAAGCAGCGATTGAGTTCTAAAGTAACGTCTACTCACAAAAATCGACCGAAGAACCTTAAGTACAGAGTTAGGACAAAGATGAGCAATTTGGACAATTTATAAGTATTTCTTAAGTTTTTACCTTATCATGGCGCTATAGGATTACTTGTCTTACGTAATGAACTGATGAATAAAGAATTAAAAAAAAATTATAGTAGAAAACTAGGTGGAAAAGAACTTGGTAAAATTTAACTAATGCTACCTCTGCTTTTATTTCATAATTACACTATTTCTTAAGATCTGAACAATTGATCTACTTAACTACTGCTTATTGCAGCTAATTTGTTATTTTCTCGCTCATGCCAGTTCTGTCCCATAGTACAAATCAGCAAACCGGGAGAAACGCGCTTTAAGGACATATGGGATCAAGTCCACAGACAGCGAGGCTTGCGAGGTACAGCCATGGATCGAATACAATGGAAACAATTTCTGTGTACAGCCGAGGCCTTGGTCTGATTGGTAAGGTCCACACGCTCCACATTGATTGGTAGAGCCTGGACTGCCTGGACAACGCCACATACTCCGCCTCGTAGGATGATAAGGCCACCGTCGCCTGCTTCTTTACGTTCCAGGAAATGGCACCACCCTGGAACACGAACTCGTAGCCCGTCGTTGATCGCCGTGTGTCCACATCTCCTCCCCAATCGGCATCGGTGTAGCCAACGATCTCCTCATTGCCTTGCTTCCTGTACCGGAGCCGATTGCCTGCCGGGCCCTTCGAGTATCGAAAAATCCTCTTCACCGCCTCCCAATGCCTCCGTCCTGGATTGCTGCTGAATTGGCTTACAGCATTTACAGCGTAGCATATATCAGGACGCGTTGCCTGTGCGATGTACTGCAAACATCCGACAGCTTCCTTGTACGGAACGTTCTTCATCTGCTCTGCTTCTTCCGAGTTCCGTGGTGACATTGATTCATCCAGCCGCTCGTTGGCTTCAAACGGTGTTGATCCTAGATGACATGTTCATCCTGACCAGCACATCTTCGATGTAGCTTTGATGGGCGAGGGACAACTCACCACGCTCTTGGTCTCGGGTGATCTTAAGTCCCAGGCGAAACTTCGCTTGACCCAGATCCTTCATCTGGAACCGCGTGCACAAGAACTTTTTTGCCCGTTTCTTCAGTTTTGCATTGTTTCTGAAGATCAGAAAGTCGTCCACACAGATGGTAACGAACAACATTCTGCCTCCATCGCTCTTGTAGTGTAGGCAGGGGTCGACCTTCGATTGTTTCAGCCCGAACTCGCGTAACGCCTCATCCAGCTGATGTTTCCAGACACGGCTGGATTGCTTCAGGCCTTACAGCGCACTCTGAAGCCGGCATACCTTCGTCATGTCCTTCGCAAATCCTTCTGGCTGTTGCATATAGATTACTTCGTCATTGAGCTTTCCTTGCAGGAAAGCCGTTACCGCGTCCATTTGGTCCACCGGTGAATAAACCTCGTCGAAGTCGATGCCCGGCCGTTGCGAACATTCCTTGACGACTAAGCGGCCCTTGTACCGCTCAATCTTTCCGTCGAGTTCACGTTTTGAAGACCCACTTGTTTTTGATCGCTTCCACGCCTACGGGCAAATCTTCAAGCGTCCACGTCTCGTTGGTATCCAGTGCTGTGAATTCCTCTTGCATAGCCATCATCTACAGGTCTCGGTCTGGTCTACTCAACGCCTCGTTGTACGTGGTTGGATCGCTCATTCATCTGGGGCCTCAGCATTTCGTTTGCTGCTCGTCATCGACTGTTGGGAAACATTTTGGCCAGTATACGTACTATAGGTAATAAACCCTTTGGACGCTGGCGCTCCCGACCGCTGTGCCTCAACTCGCGCTGCATACCAGCCGGTCTGTCTAGTTGCGGTGGGAACGCAATTTTCTCGTCCGCATCTTCAAAAATACTTTCCGAACTGCAGCTCACGTTTACAATGGATTCGGCAGTTGCTACCGCCACTTCATTGTCAATTTGTCTTGGATTTGGTTGACTGCCGCTTCACCTTCGTGTTGTTCTGCAGCCGGCAAATCACCACACGCTTCGTTGATTGCCGTATCCGAAAATACGATCTCCAAGAACTCCATTGGCTTTGATCGCTCAGGTGTTACCTCACCCTCATTAACGATCTTAACGTCACGACTGATGACGACTTCGTTGCTCTCCGGGTTATACAATCTGTAGCCTTTCGTGTCCTCAGCTTAACCAACGAACACACATTTCGTCGATTTTGGGTCCAGTTTCTTCCTCTTCTGCTGCGGCACGTGCACCATTGCCATGGATCCAAAAATCTTCAGGTGACCAACGTAGGGCTTCTTTCCTGACCACGCTTCCTCCGGCGTCTTACCATCTAAGGACCGCGTTGGACTTTGTTCACTGCTTCCGCCCAGAACTTCTTCTGCAAATTGGCATCATTCAGCATGCATCTTACTTTCTCGAGAATCGTCCGATTCATGCGATCCGCAACGCCATTTTGCTCAGGCGTGTACGGACAGGATTTCTGATGTCTTCTTCCGTCCCGCTTCAGGCTTGCCTTGAATCGACCGTTCACATATTCCCGGCCGTTGTCGCTGCGCAAAATCTTCAACTTGCATCCGGATTGGCGCTCCACCATCGCTTTGAAGTCTTCGTACGCATATAAACATCTTCCGTGTAGCGTCGTCGATGAAACTAACGAAATATCGGCTTCCTTCTATTGACGCTACTTCAAGGTCCGCGAAGGTCTGAATGGACCAGCTCCAAACGTTCCTTGGCGCTCGAATTACCGTTGGGAATAACGTGACGAGCATGCTTACCTTGCAGGCATGCGATGCAATCCAGCGTCTCCACGTTGTTGATCGAGCAACCGTTGGTCATCTGCTGCAATCGCTTCAAATTCTATAGCTTCAGATGGCCGAATCTCCTGTGCCACATCTCGAGTTTGCCGCACACGTATGCCTTCTGCACTTGCCGGTTCAATCGGTATACGCCGCATTCAGCCGTGCCAGACGCGAATACTTCTCCGTCTTCGGTGAGCACCTTACAGTCTTCCGCTCTGAACACCATCGTGAAGCCAGATTTTGATTACTGACAACAGGTTTGCCGCCAGCTCTGGAACTTTCAGCACGTCCAGGTTAACGACACCCTTGACCGTGGCCGCCATGCAACTCTTGTTTGCCGTACCGACCTGATACGAGACCTCCTTCTTCGCTTGAAAATTCAATCCGGACCTGGCCATGTGGGTAGTGGCACCAGAATCCAAATACCACTCGCCTTGATCCACGTCGCCCACTGCTGGAACTGCACACATTGCACGTCCTTTTCTGCCCTTGGATGTATCAGGTTTCTCCGGACCATTCGCTGCGTAATGACCCACCTTGTAGCAATTGTAGCACGATCAGTCCTCCGGCTTCTTGGAACCGCCGCCCACGCGGCAACGTTGCTGCTGTGCTCCTTCATCACTGCTACTCCGTGGTCCATGCTTGGCTTTCACGTCCTGTAGGATTTTGGCCTTCACGGCATCCGCCTTCAGTGCCTGTCCTGACGCATCCAAACCCATCACCATCGGCGCATAGTCCTTGGGCAACCCCATCAAAAGTAGCGAAGCGAGCCAGTTGTCAGCCACTGGAATGTTAATTTCCGCGAGCTTATGTCTTGGCTAGACCAACGCATCTGTTGGCCACAACAAAGAAATCAAACGCAGTTTTAGCAAAAACTACAGAACAACTTTTATTGTGACTGTGTCGTTTGAAAGTTAACATACGAATAAAAAAGCTTCTTCTCTCTACTACTACATACAGCCACGACGGCTGTGGAGACTTCTCGACTACTCTGTAAAGCACAAGGATGCCGAGGGGTAGGCCGATGTACGTTGTATATTTAACACTCCTCCTCGACGTGTATCGGTTGCCCTATGCCGAGGACAAACCTAGAGCTTCACAATGCTTTACCAATTTAGGTTCACCGAGCGGTTTTGTGAATAAATCCGCTGTATTCCGCTCCGACGGGCAATATTGCAGTTTCACATCTCCACGGTCGCAAACATCTTTCACGAAGAATTGGCGTGTCTCTATATGTTTCGATCTTTTCGACGTTCGACCCGCAGTTACGAAGGAAATACAACCCTGGTTATCTTCATTGATGATGGTGGCACAATCCTGTCTTTCGCCGAAATCTTGCAACAGGTGTCGAAGCCACACTGCTTCCTGGCACGCTTCGCTGAGAGCAATATACTCTGCTTCCATCGATGACAACGAAACGCACGCTTGCTTGCGACTGCACCAAGAAATTGCACTATTTCCATACAGAAAACGTAGCCACTCGTAGACTTGCGAGTGGTTGAATCACCCGCCCAGTCAGCGTCAGCAAAACCAAGCAAGCGATGATTGTCTCCGTCAAACGTCAACTTCATATCATTCGTTGTGTGTAGGTACTTCAGAACTTTTTTGGCTGCTGACCAGTCCGCTTGTGTTGGAGAACTTACTTTCTGCCCTAGGATCGACATACTTGCAGCAATGTCCGGTCGGCTGTTCACAGAAACGTAGAGAAGAGCACCTACCAAGCTTCGGTAATCGTTATCATCTTGAAGTGGCTTGCTGTTTCCTGCATCCTTTGCGTATCCTGGATCCATTGGCGTTTTCACTGGCTTTGAGTCCGAAAGGCCATACTTTCCGGCAAGTTTCTCGATGTAACCCCTGAGACTAATAGAATAGCTTCCATTTTCAGCTTGTATCTCCATACCCAGGAAACTGCGAAGGTCACCCAGCTCGGTTATTTCGAAATGCTTCCTCAACTCACAGTGAACTCCATCAATTTGCTTTCCATCTTCACAAGCGACGAGAATATCATCGACGTAAATCAGGACGTATACCCGCTTTCCATCAACGTTTTTTGTATACAGACATGGGTCTGCTCTTCCTTGCTGGAATCCTGCTTGCACCAATACCTCGTGAATACGTTTGTTCCAGCAACGTGCTGACTGCTTCAAACCATACACGCTCTTTTGTAAACGGCAAACTAATTTCTCCTTTCCAGCAGGAACGAAACCGGGAGGCTGACGCATGTGAATTTCTTCCTCCAAGTTGCCATATAGATAGGCCGTCTTTACATCCAAATGCTTGAGAGCCATGCCGCGATGAGTAGCCACAGCAAGCAGCGTACGAAGTGTTGCTTGTTTTGCGACGGGTGCAAATACCTCGTCGTAATCCAGCCCGTAACGTTGGCTGAACCCTTGCGCCACTAATCTTGCTTTGTATTTAACAACTTCTCCAGAGGCGTTCCGTTTAAGCTTAAAAACCCATCTGCAACCAACGATCTTCTTCTTCACTGGCGGCTCGACTAACTCCCAGGTTTGATTTGAATGATGCGAACTGATTTCATTTTTCATTGCTTCCATCCACATGTCCTTGTCCGATCTCGTTATTGCATCCTCAAAATTTGCTGGTTCCGCTTCATCCGACTTTGCCAGTTTCGTTTCATAGCCTAAACGGTTCGGCGGTACCCTTTGTTGTTTCGAGCTGATCGTCGTGGGAATCCGATGAAAAGCTCCTCCTGGCTTGAGGTACCGTCGTACGATGATTCCATATCCTCCACGACGTCGTTCTCCGCAAGGTCCAACATAGATTGATCCTCTAACGAAACATTCAGCTCCAGATTCTTCTTCATTCCATCCAAATCTACTTCCAGTCCAGTGGGTTCTGGCGAGGGCACTGCCACTGAATCACGAACCGGCTGATTAGCAATGTCGGTGTCGCAAAACTTAGCGTCCCGACTGACATGGATTGTGTCCTTGCTTTGGTCCAAGAATCGATATCCTTTTCGATGCTCGTCGTACCCTACAAAAGTCATTCGCACAGCTTTAACATCACATTTTTGCCGTTTCTCTTTGGGTACGTATACCAGGGCTTCGCAACCAAATACATGTAAATGCTTGTAATTTGGCAACTTACCCGTCCATAGCTCATACGGTGTTCTAGAGATGGGGGCTGATGGAAGACGGTTCTGCAGAAAATTTGCCGTCATCACAGCCTCACCCCAATATCTCTTGTCCATTCCAGCTTCAGCAAGCAGGCAGCGCATCATTTCCGTCAAGCTCCGGTTCTTCCTCTCAGCAACCCTGTTCTGCTGAGGACTGAAGGGTACAGTCTGCTGAAGAATGATTCCGTTGTCTTTCAAAAAACGTTGTAGAGAGTGCCCCGAATATTCCCCGCCGTTGTCCGCTCGAATAACTTTGGGCTTCTTTCCAAATTGATTGTGCACGAGATTCACAAACTCCTTGATCCGATCTTCCGCTTCGCTTTTCTGCTTCAATAGGTATATTATGGTGAAACGAGAAAAATCGTCAATCATAGTCATCATAAAGCGATTTCCTCGGGGGTGGGTTCTTCTAGCGGTCCGCATAGATCGGTATGCACCAGATCTAAAATAGCGTTTGTTTTTGTTTCGGATGCTGGGAATGGCTCTCTGCTCATTTTTCCTTCGCAGCATACCTTGCAAACCGAACGGATTCCACAGTCAACTAGATTCAGATTCGTTCCCAGTTCGTCTCGTACGATGCGTTCGATTGCTCCAAGTTCGCGATGACCAAATTTGCGGTGCCACATATGCTGGCAGTTGTCTTGATGTTGAACCGCAGCCAACAAAGCCTTTCCGTGTTCCGTCAGTTGATACAAGCTAGCTTTTCGTTCACCTACAGCAATAACAACACCATTCTTGAGCACTTTGCAGCCAGCCTTGTCAAAAATCACCACACAACCTTCATTCGTCATCTTACTGACCGAAAGCAGATTTCCTTTTAGAGATGGCACATAAAGAACTCCTTTCACCAGAATCTTCCGAGGATTTCCTTCTCCATCGATGGCAGTCAATCGTACATCACCAGATCCATTCGACGAAACTTTGCTTCCATCCGCCAGCGTGATCGACGCACCAGCATTCGACACATTTTCCTTGAAGAACAAAACATCGCTCGCCATATGCGACGTGGCTCCCGAATCCAAATACCATCCAGCACCACCACTCTGAATCACTTCGCCACTGGTAAAACAAAAGTCTTCTTCATCTTCATCTTCTTTCACCATCTTCGCTTTCTGGTACTTTTCTTTCCGATCTTTCTCCTTGCGATCCTCTGCAAGCTTCCGGCAATCTTTACGAAAGTGCCCTTCCAAATTGCAATAATGGCACGTCTTCTTCGATTCTCTCTTCCCTGAAAATTTTCCGCTGTCTACTTTCAAAGCCTTGTTTTGGTTCGTCGCATTTTCATTCCGCCGCCTCCACTCATCGACGAGCTTTCCCTTAACATACTCCAAATCCAGCTCATCATCCCTCCTGCTTTCCAGTGCGATAATCAAGACATCGTAAGACTGTGGCAAACTGGACAACAATATTGCCACCAGCCAGAATCCTCCCAGCGTATCACCCATTGCCTCCAAACGTTGCGATAACTCCATCACGCTTGCAATGTGATCCGCCATGTTTCCACCTTCCTCAAGCTGCAAACGAAGCAGTTGCCGCAATACATGAATTTTATTCACCAATGACGACCGGTGGTGAAAGCTCTTCAAAGCTTCCCACATATCCTTGGCTGTTTGAGCTTTCATAACGTGTGTGAGCTGGCTGTTTTCCAATGCAAGCCCGATGATTGCACGAGCCTTTCCATCCTTTGCCAGCCAGGCGGCATCCGGTTGAGCCGGCTTCTGGCAAGAGACCATCTCGTACAGCTCCTCCTTGGTTAAAATTAACTCCATGCGAAAACGCCACGTAGCATAATTGGCATCACCCAGCTTTTTCCACTACGAATTTTGCGTCCGCCATCTTTAATTTTCGTGTCTCACACTTTCACAAAAGAAATCTTCCCGGCGAAAAACTAATTCAGACGGATACTGTTCTTTCTCACACTGCAACTATTTTCGCGCCGCGGATGCCGTTCTGGGCCCATAACCTGTTGGCCACAACAAGGAAATCAAACGCAGTTTTAGCAAAAACTACAGAACAACTTTTATTGTGACTGTGTCGTTTGAAAGTTAACATACGAATAAAAAAGCTTCTTCTCTCTACTACTACATACAGCCACGACGGCTGTGGAGACTTCTCGACTACTCTGTAAAGCACAAGGATGCCGAGGGGTAGGCCGATGTACGTTGTATATTTAACAGCATCCACATACGCTTCCACGCTGTCGTAATTTTCAAGTCGGATCGAAGTCAGCTGCTATAGCAAGCCGATTCGACGATAAATCCTGTCATCTTGAAAAGCAGCCTTGAGTTTGTTCCAGGCTTCTTGCGCGTTTTTCGCATCCATCATCAGGCTGTAGATCGTCTTATCGAGGCTTAGGCAGATCGTGGATAGTGCCTTCATTTGGACGTCCTCATCCACGACTTCTCCTTTCTTTGACATCCAAGCGCACCAGGAATTTTCCCGGATCAACGTTATCTTCATGGCGAATCCGGCCTTCGAGTTTCTCAATCGCCAGAGCCACGCTGCTTCCGCCGGCCGCACGAACCGGTCCTGAACCAGTTCCTCCAGCTCTCGATCCAGTTGTCGCCGCACCGGTTCCGGTGCCTCCTGATCAGTTACTTCCAGCGCCAGGGAACATTTTCGTTCTTGAAAAAGTTTTCTAACTGCTTCGAGAATCTTCTGTGAAAATTATTTTCTGATTATGACCTCTGGGCCCATAACCTATGGCAAAGTACATCTTGTTGGGTTGAATGATAGTACATAGTGGAATGAACATTTATTTATTCTAACAAACTTGGGTTGCTATGCAGAGAGCTTGATCACTTTCATGAATCGTGGATTACTTGATCGCCAACAATAAGATCAAAACCTGCTTTAAATATTTGCATTTTCCATTGAACCAAATGAGGTGCAATTTTTACAATAGCTTAAAAATAACTTGAAAGGCTGAATCACAACGTCTAGTAAAGATATTAAAACAAAATTTCATCTGTATTTGTTGGAGTAAATCGGTAACGCAGGCTGCTGATGACCTCCTTGGAGACCGACGGCCTCCCTAGCAACCTAAGTTTTCTTAAATAAACAACTGAGAAAATTTTGTCATTCCTGTTCAAGACTCCACTCAAGCTAGTTGTAAAATAAATCCCTTCTACTGTTCAAACTTTGCTGTTCCGGTTATTTCCAACAATCAAGAGGTTATGGGCCCAGCACGCTTCCACTGCGGAAATGTGGACTGGTCACAAGCCGAATGTGAGCAAACTACGTGTGTTCGGCTGTAAAGCATTTGCTTGGGTGTCCACGGCCCAGAGGAGGAAACTGGAACCGAAAAGCAAGCCTGCTGTGATGATCGGCTACGCGCCGAACGCCTACCGCCTGTGGGACAAAGAGAAGAAGCAGTTATTCCTGGCCAGAGATGTCAAGTTTGATGAGAGCAGTTTTCCGTTTGCCACCCAGATCCATGACGAAACTCCTTTGGTTGTTGCTCCGTACGAGTTCGAGGATCAAGACGAGGAACACGCTGGTTGCTCAACATGACGACATCCTGACTGACGATGAAGAAGACGAAGTTGAAAACGACGGTGTTGACGATACTGGAGCGCTACCTTCGCAACTAGACCGTGGTTCAAACCTCGAAATGGAAACCCCGAGGCGCAGCGAACGGGAGCGCAGACTGCCCGGTAGGTTGAAAGAATGTCTGGTTGGAAAAATTTTCACTGCCGCGCAATCCCATTCTGCAGATGCATCCCAATACGTTTCTGATGTTCCATTCGACGGTTCCGTGGGACGAGATGAGGCCGAGCGTCCGATCTTCGATGTCCCGGAGGCGTACAAGGAGATTGCTGGACGAGCCGACGAAGCCCTTTGGCAGCAAGCGGTCCGTGAGGAACTGCAGTCGCCAGCTGACAACCATGCTTTGGCGATTGGTGCGATGTCCCGCTGGTGTATTTCCGCTCAAGTCAAAATGGGTCTTCCGAATCAAGCCGGACGAGCATGGCGAACCAGTCCGTTACAAGGCGCGCTTGGTGGCGAAGGGATTCCAGCAGAAGCCCGGAGTAGACTACAACGAAACATATTCCCCAGTAGCGAAGTTGGACCACGATACGAACCGTTCTTGCTGTAGCAACCCATCGAAGGATGCACGTTCACCAACTCGATGTGAAGACCGCATTCCTCTACGGGGAGCTTGAAGAAGACGTCTACATGGCCATACCCGAAGGAGTTGCAGCACCACGATCGTCGTATGGACTCAAGCAAAGCCCTCGCTGTTGAGACAACAAGCTGAACGACCTTCTACTGGATTTCGGCTTCACCTGCCCCCGGCACGATTATTGTTTGTATACCAGCATCAACCATCGAGGGGGGGGGGGGTGAGGTATACATCATCATCATGTGGACGATTTGCTCATCGCTGGCGATCGGCTGGACCTGGCGAAGGAGATCAAGCGTGCTCTTTCCAAGAAGCTACAGATGACGGATTGCGGCGTGGTTAATCATTTCCTCGGAATGAAGATCCTATACGACCGCGCCATCGGATGCATGTACCTGTCGCAAGAAGCTGCCTGTGAACCGTGTGCTGACGAAGTTCGGCATGCGAAGACTGCAACAGTGTGAAGACCCCAATGGAGAAAGGCTGCTTCCTGCCACCACGAGCTGCGAATCCTGTGTCGCATCCGCACCGTCAATTGCTGGGCAGCCTGATGTATACAATGCCGTGTGTCCGACCGGACATCTGCTACGCTGTTGGATACCTGGGGCGCTCAAGTCGAACCTGGTGAGACCCACTGGCAAGCCCTGAAGAGAGTGGTCCGTTACGTGAAGGGGACGAAGAACCCAAGCACCGGTACTAGCAAACGACGACGCCGAGGCACTGGTCGGGTACGCAGACGCCGACTGGGCATCGGATGTTGAGGATAGCAAATCCGTTAGCGGCTACATCTTCAAGGTCTCTGGGAACACCGTCCTAGACTGGCTGCAAGCAACAAACCGTTGCACTGTCACCGTGTGAAACAGGAGACGCAGGCTTTTATGCCGCGGCCTCCGAAGGGCTGTGGCTGCACGGAGGTGCAAATGAGGACCTGAAGGAAGTTCAACCCGGCACGGCATTCAAGGTGTTCGAAGACAACCATGGGTGCATTGGCGATGGCGACAAACACCAAAACCAAACGTGTCGGCTAATGTGGATGTGAAGCACCATTTCCTACGCGACCACGTGGCACGAAGGACGACTTCAAATCGAAGCAATTGCTACCGCACACCAGATACCGGACACGTTCACCAAGCGTCCCTGAACCTGAACGATTGCCTGGTGGAACTGAGTGACCCTCCCAGGGATTTACCGATTCAGGGGGGGGTGTTGAAGTAAATCGGTAACGCAGGCTGCTGATGACCTCCTTGGAGACCGACGGCCTCCCTAGCAACCTAAGTTTTCTTAAATAAACAACTGAGAAAATTTTGTCATTCCTGTTCAAGACTCCACTCAAGCTAGTTGTAAAATAAATCCTTTCTACTGTTCAAACTTTGTTGTTCCGGTTATTTCCAACAATCAAGAGTATTTAATTCTCTATTTTTCGTTCATTTAATTTGCACCTCACCCGAAAAAACAATTCTCATCTTAAAGCTGTCTCACTCCCCACGCAGAATAAGCCTGTTGGACCCATGCTAGATATCATTGTACCTATCTTCGTGATAATCCGGAAAAGAAGAATAAACATGAGCAAGAATCGATTTTTTAAAAGCAATTTACTATTTTTTGTTAAGCAGCTAAATTTATTTACATCAATCCAATCTATTCGAACTCCTCGAAGAAGAACATCATTCCGCCTTCCGTATTACCAGCCGCCGGTCCGTGTCGTTATCCAGTTCCAACTCCGCCCGCGTGATATCCCACTTGTCATCCCTATGCTCGGCCCAAAAGTGAAACTTTCCCCGCTGATTGGAGCCCTTCACGGGGACGGTAAATCCATTGATCTTCCCATCTCCGTACTTCTTCGTTTCCACACCCATATCGAATCCCATTTCCTTGATCGGTTCCCCTAGCACTTGAATTGCTCCTGAAACCACCAAAACGCAACGTGACTCGGTTAAACAATGCTCAATCGAACTCACCTGGATGTGCTCGTAAGATTTTCAGCGACTCTCGATAATAGGGTTGCCTGCGAATACGATCTTCAAGTTTGGATTTCATAATCAACGCCGCGCTAATGCCACCGATGGCAATGTAGGTAGCCGTTTTAACCAAAGTCCTCAGCGATATTCGGGATATCATAATGATGCTCTTTTATTCGTCGGGAATCCTCAAATTGCAAAATATGTCGCGAATGGTAGTTGTTCCATAACATCGATGTCTCGGTACTGACGAGCCGGTGGGTTTTGTTATGGTCTTCTGAATGTCACTGGGAGGGAGCATATAGTATGCTGTGAGAGCGCTGAGAGTGAGTGCCTCGCACTCACAGTCGCACATTGACAGGTCCCAATGTGAACGATGTGAACATGTGAACGAGAATTCAAAACAAACGCAGGCTGATGAAGATTCAGTGTTACATTTGATTTTATTAATTTCCTGAAATTCTTCCTTTATTCGTGCTGAAAAGCTCATTAGTCTAGTACACAATTAATCGAAATCATGAGTTCACTAGTAATGAATAACATGTGTTCACTTTTCCGGCGCTGTTGCACCGTTCAGACAGGCATCGTTCGAAATTATGCAACACCAAAGCCCGGTGGAGGTAAGTTCAACAATGTATAATACACGGATTCGTTTACAAAGCTTATTATTATGTTTCTCCAGCTCTCGGTTCCAAGAAGAAAAAGCTCGGCAAGCTGGGTCCGGTGGTGGAGAAGAAAGAGATCCCAGTGGAAACGGATGCGAAAAAGCTAGTCAGCTATGTGTGCGGTAGCAACCTTCTGAAAACCGGCGAGGATATCAAACTAAAACCGGACGCGGAATATCCAGAATGGTTATGGAGTTTACACGTCGGTAAGCCACAGACCCTGGAAGAGCTGGATCCCGAAAGCAAGGCGTACTGGCGAAAGTTGCGAAGGCTATCCCTGCAGCGGAACAACAAGCTGGCGAAACTTAAGAAGTTCTAAGAGGGGCAAGTTTCGATGGTTATCTTTATTCTGCTAATATATTTGCTCTACTGTAGAATATGATGCCGTACAACTATTTGTGAGGAAGAAAACTGCAATTGTTCTTATTGAGATGCGACAGCATCTTTTTCAATACGAAGAAATCAATTTCCTTTTTTCTCAAAACTTTGAAATTGGAAAAGTATCACACATTGAGTGACAATAGCTGCAATCATCTTGAAAATAGAAATAAAAATATCATAAATCCAGCTGAATGTTGAACTAGTTCTTGGGTTCAAACCTGATAGAAGAAGTTCAAATTGATATCGAAGAGTCCATAAGCGCTGATGGGTGGAGGCCGATAGAGCACGTTGATCTTCATCATCGTCGTGGAAGGCTGTTTTGAATAGAAGTAGAGGACATGCCATTGAATTACACATTTTGTTGATGGGATGAGTTATGCTAACCGATTCCTTGTCGTGATGCGGAAAGTTATCTTTCAAATCTGTCAGTTTTCTTGCGAGCTCCTGTTCCTGAAAATACAAAAATCCTATCAATTTAGAAGTTTCGTTACCGTAAGCGTAGTAAAAGATTTTCTTATTTACTTTCTAAATCATATTAATTAACATTCATGTTTCAATCGTAACTATAGTATCTTATGATCAATGCATAACGGTGATTCAGAACTACAAACTACAAGGCACAACCCCATTGGTGTTCTGATTGATTGATTTGGTGCTCAATAACAAGGAAATAATTGAAAAAAGTGGGAAATATTTTTTTGAGATGTGATAGGTCGTCCAAACTGTCCTGGAATTCAGAACTTAAGATCTACAGTTGAAACAGTAGCTTTATCCGCTACACAATGTTTTGATATGTATTGAAACATATTTAATGAATGTCCTAGATGACCAACAGATATTATGAGATAATCATGGGATATTATATGCCAAACTAACTGACTTAACTTTGTATAACCCATAATGCTACTATTACAATTGTAGACCTTAAGTTTTGCAAGACAGTTTGAATGACCTGAAACCACTGCTACTTGTATAAAACTTTAAACCGACATTTCAAATGTATGTCGTTATGCTCCTGGTAGGCGGCGCTGCAGTTGTGCAATAACTTTCATGTAAATGTTTATCAATAAAAAGCCCTGCACATAACATGAAAAGTTTCGTTTGTTTTTCTCTGCACTTGCTTCTTATACCGACTGCCCATACAGGAGCCACTGGAGCTGCGACACCTTTATGTAACCACAGAGAACAGACGTTCATCTTCGATCTGCTACTTGTGTAAAACTTTAAACCGACATTTCAAAAGTATGTCGTTATGCTCCTGGTAGGCGGCGCTGCAGTAGTGCGATAACTGTCATGTAAATGTTTTTCAATAAAAAGCCTGAACCTGAAAAATTGTGTTTGTTTTTCTCTGCACTTGCTTTTTATACCGGCTGCCCATATTAACTTTTACACACGTTTTTTAAGAAAAGGTATATGGACATCAATGTCTGTTCTCTGTGATGTAACTGCGAAGGAGATTGCTAGAAATATATCAACAGGTGGCTCAACAATTGAAGAATTTGGGTCTACCCATCACCGACCTGGAGAACTACATGGAACGTACATGGAAAAGGTAAGGAGTGTATCGAATAGAAGCTATCCACATACATTTGCGTTGTACGCATGTATTTGTGATGGGTTTTTATGCTCTGAAAACTGCATGCTGTCAGCTTTCTTTTGTTTACTTGTTTGTGCGGTTAAAATTCTGCGTTTTCAAAATGTCGCGTATTGAAAAGGACGTGAAAATTAAGGTTCTGGACACATGGCTAAGTGAAAAGGGTATTACTATGCGAAAATTAGCGAAGCGGTTTGGAATTCATCATGCGTGTGTTAAAACCATCATTAATAAGTTTGGGGAACACTATTCTTTGGATGAGCTACCAGGAAGAGGCAGAAAACTCGGTTCTTCCAACCCGAAACTGGAGCAGTGGTATCTCTAATCATGAGAACAAATCAATGTCAATACGTGATTTGGCCAAAAAAGCAGGAACGAGTGTCGGAATAATCCAGCGTATCAAGAGGCGGAACCACCTGAAGACCTACAAGAAGCAGAAAATCTCGAAACAAAGTGCATAACAGAAGAAGCGAGCAGCAACAAGGGCCCGAAAATTGTATTCGCGTCTTTTGCAGCGTCCGGATACATGCGTTTTGATGGACGATGAGACCTATGTAAAGTAGGACTCAAAAACCCTCCCAGGTCCACAATACTTTACTGCCGTCGTTGGGGAGGATGTGAGCGATGCGGAAAGGTCGATTGAAGTGGAGAAATTCGGTCGAAAGGTACTGGTATGGCAAGCAATATTTTCCTGTGGTTTGAAGTCAGCCATTTTTTACACTACCGGAACTATAAATGCGGAAATCTATCGATCTGAGAGTGAGATTGTTGCCTTTATATAAGAAGCATAGTACACCTCCACTGTTTTGGCCGGATTTAGCGTCGGCTCACTATGCCAAAACCACTCTCAATTGGCTTGCGAAAAAGGGTATAGATTTCGTTGAGAAAAATATCAATCCACCAAATTGCCCTCAGCTTCGACCCATCGAACGTTACAGGGCAATCGTAAAGAGGATCTTAAAGAAGACTGGTAAGGCAGCTGGGAACATGCAGGAGTTCAAAAAAATTTGGGCTCAAGCGTCCAAAAAATGCGATGCAACACTTGTCCGGAACTTGATGAAGAGCATTCGATCCAAAGTTCGAAAATTCGTGAAGGAATAACTTAAATTTCATCCGGTCTTCATTATGTTCAAGTTTAACCTCGTACAATAAAGGATCAATTTTTTGCATGAATAAAATATCGGTTTTCAACATAATTTGAAAGAAAGTTTGAGGATAGCTTATTTTCGATACACTCCTTATATGCTGAAAACTACGAAATCCTCAAACGTATTAGTCCATTGTTAGCTACCGAAGAGACGGAGTCAGTTGAAATATATGCATATTTGGATGGGATTCAAACTTCGAAACAAAATTCTCAGCAGAACTCAAAATGAATGTACTCTTCATCATGAACGGAAGGAACAAGGGCCGAGGAAAAACCTTGCGGAATAGGGGTTTTCATTGACACTATCAATCAACGATACAGTATTCGCTTGAAACAGGAAGTTAGTATAACATCAGCTGAACTGCTTGCCATACGGTTAGCGGTAGCACAAATCGAAGAAAACCAACTCCACAACCAGGTAATCTATACGGACTCGAGATCTGCTTGCGTAAAGCTCGAAAACGCTCAACAGTCGCGGGAGGATGAGAGCATCTTAAGCGAAATCTTACAATCCTGTCGACGATGGAATGTGTCCATTCAGTGGATTCCAAGCCACATTGGAGTACACGGCAACGACGTCGCTGATCAACTAGTAAAACTTGGCACTACAGCCGATAGTGAAATGGATAACAACATTCTGCTTCAAGATGCCATGTTCCTCTTGAAGCAATCCTTGAACGAAAAGACGAATGATTGGTACACCGAGTACTCCGTGGAGAAGGGTCGAAATTTCTTCACACTGCAGCCGAAACCGTGGTTCACTGGGGTGGCCCTAAAAGGAAAGAAAGTTAAACTAATAAACCGATTGATGTCCGGACACGATTTCTCTAAGTTCTGGCTAGCACGGAAGAAACTGGCTTCGGACCCAGATTGCGAAGTTTGTGAAACACCAGAAACTGCCGAACACCTAATTCTGCATTGTCCTAGATATGGATTTCAACGGATGAAGTATACCTTCGACAACAGATACAGAACGCTATTGGATTTGTTGAAAACTAAAGACGTGGATCTCTTCCGCGAAGTGGCTGAATTTGTAAACACAGCAAAAATAACAAAATAACGGACTCGACTAAAACTGTAATCTGCCGCAACCAGGGGGTAGTCCCATGGCGGTAGCTATAAAACAATTCGGTGTACAAAGTGACATCAAACACTAACAGGGCATATAGTCAAAGTTACTGGCCCTACACTCTGGCTGTCAAGGATGGCTCAAACGAGAAAAAAAGAAGAAGACTGCCCGTATTAACTTCTACACACATTTTTCAAGAAAAGGTATATGGAAATCAATGTCTGTTCTCTGTGCTGAAACTATCAGTGTTATCCTATGATGTCTGTGGAAATTTCAGAATATTAATTAAATATGTTTGAAAATTCATCGTAGCTTTTTTCCTAACACTCAGTTTCTGTTGCTGTTGCTGCTTCCACCTATAATGGCCCATGTTCTGCCGGGACTCATGCTGAAAGAGGGGCCTCGTCGAGCACATCCTGACCCGGCAACGCTGGACTTCGATTACGCCCAAGAAGTACCATCCATCAATCAAAACGTGGTCGATTTGCGGTTTTGTCTGCTGCGGTAATCTCTAGGTGTTCTTATACTAGTGACTGTTCTGGAAATAAGTGGTACGAATGGCCATTTTCTCAGAGGCGGCGAATTCAATAAGACTTAGACCGTTATCGTTTGTCCGCTGATAAGTGCTGAAGTTTCCAATTGTCGGTATAAACTCCTCCTGGCCGACCTGGGCTTTCAAGTCTCCTATGATGATCTTGTCGTCATGTCTTGGGCAGCGGACATATTCACGTTCTGGCTGAGCGTAAAAGTCGTCCTTATCATTATCAGTGCTTTCGGAGTGCGTGCTATGCACGTCGATAATGCTGAAGTTGAAGAACCAAACCTTGGTCCTCAACCTGTACATTTCTTTGTTAATCGGGCTATTCCAGCTCACGTGTCGTGCAATGGCTCTGGTTCGTTCAGATTAATTCTAAACGTTCGCACCAAAGATCGTTTCCAGCACACGTCCTGCAGTGCTGCGAAGCCAAACTGGCGATCCTTCAGTACATCCGACAATATGCGAGTGCTTCCGACGGAGGGATCTGCACTTCCATTCTGTCCAAACTAGGTACGAGTTCCTAATCGCTAGTCCTGTTTCATCGCTGCGATATTCGTCGATTGTTCCGGTCCGTATTCTGCTGTTGAGCTTCCCGTGCTTGCTTGTTTTCCCAACAATCAATATGCAACTAGCGCTTTGAAATCGGTTCACTGTTGTAGAACCCCTTGGTCCGAATTACACCTTGAAGCCAGCACCTCGCTATACATATTTGCGCCTTTGTTTTGATTTGCTGTGTTATTTTGACAGATTCTTTGAGAGTGTGTTCATGTGAGTTCATTATTAGGGGCGCATTATTGAGCTTGGGACCGAGCTTGGGACCGATGTGCTAGTACTGACTGAGCCAAGAAAAAAATCGTATTTGTATGGGACCTACTGGTCTTAGAGTTAGTCTATGGTTTTCCGGCTGACTTGCAAGGCCCAGGCCCTAGCTTTCCGAAAGGGTATGTCAGCTCGGTCCCAACCTTAGACGAATTACTCCTAAAAACATAACGCACAACGAAGAGCAATATTCTGTCAAAATAACATAGCGAATCAAAAGAAAAAGAAAAAATCAAGTAACAGAGGCGCAAGGATGTATTGAAATGTGCAAGGTGCAAGGTCCAAAGTGTACTTGAAACCACTGGGGTTCTAAAACAGTGAGCCACTTTTAATCGCTAGTACCCTATTGATTGTTGATAACATGATTGTAGGTCATAACATATCAATAACTCGAATCCCTATCTTTAGTTCATAACGAACTAGAGCTAACAGAATGTATAATAGATTCGAAATAAATGTAATTGAGAATCACTGTAACTATAGTCGTTCTAGATCGTTATAAATAAGAATTACAGACTTGCAAAAGCTGTGTATATCACATTACAACATTCTGCTGATTAAGAAAGTTAGACACAAATGAATGTACAAATGAATATACAAATTAAACTATCCCTGCCTTTGTAAGCTTATGAATTTTTTTTGTTAAGAAATGTGGAATGTATCGGTGCTTCTTAAACCACTTCAGTCACCCCTTGTCATCAAGCACACCTATGGGCATAAATAAACCTTGAATGAGGTAAGAGAGAGAGAAGAAAACAAATCAAGCTGAACAATGCATTAGGTACTAAGTAACATTGAGAGATTCTCTTCGTCGACTCTCTATGTTGTTAATAGTTTGTCTATTGAACGATTTGTTGATGTTCTCGACGTATTGGATCCTTAACTACACTTTATATTACCGATTCCGAAGCTCAATGGATCGAACTGGGCCAAATGGAAAATACAAGTCGAAAGTTTTTGTGTCGAATAGATTTGTGGGCTGTTGTTGTGGATGATCCTTCAGAGGAAGCCAATCGTACCGCATCGTGGAAGTCGAGTGATCGGAAGGCAAATTCAGTCTAAATTTCTTTAGGTTGCATATAGCCACTGTACAGCAATTTAAGTCTGCAAAGCAGATGTTCCGAGGTTTCACGTTCCATGTTACAGAAACGACAGATATTATTCTGAACCTGGCCAATGTTTTTTCAAATGATATCTACTCGGGCAATGTCCGGTTACTATGCCAGTATATGTACAAAGAACTCTTATTGAGCTCCAGAAGCTTTTTACTAATTCTAACATATGGAATTATAAACTTTTTCGATTGAAAACACTTTGGGTTGACCAATCAATTGGTCATCACCCTTTGCTCTTCCCAAGATTTTAATTCCATTTTTATGGCACAGTATGATATACCGCAGAACGGTTCTGGGCCAATAAACTGTGCATTTTAACCTTGCAGTAGGCTGATGATAGTCAGTTGCCGGTTTTGAAGAACTATGTGCTTCCTTGTGACGTTTATATCGCACAGAAAAAAATACCATCAAAACTCGTCCCGTTAAGTTCGCGTTTTACTTTAAAAAAGCTTTGCACGGCAAATTTGTCGTAGGAGCACCTAGTAGAAATTGACGACCTGTTTGACCATCTCGAGGCGGAAGAAGTTCCCTTGTTGGAGGCATGCCAAGAAATTGTGTCGTTACGCCAGTTTCTAGCAGATTTTGGAGAGCGCAAGAAACTCCGGCAGTGACGAAGGAAGATAAACCAGGTTGCCTGGCCTTTGTTAAGACCGAGTGTACAAGCCGGCGATCCAAGCACATCAGTACCAATATTATGTTCATCCAAGAGCTGTGTGAGGATGGAGACATTGTCTAGGAATATTGTCCTATGGAAATCATAATCGCCGACGTGATGACGAAGCCCGATTCCGGAGAAGCATGGATTCACTGAGATGCTAGGATTGAAGAACAAGTGAACAAGTGGAACAGTGAAGTGGAAAAGTGTTGAGGAGTACGGGACGGTGCAACCAGCAGCTCAATAGTCCTGAGGAAAATTGATATAGTTTTTGGCACAGGACTTACCAGCTCCCAATTAATAACTATGGAAAAGCATTTAGCACACTAAGTTGAGAGCAAGCAATACAGGTAATTGTAAATGCAATAAGATTGCATCGCCAGGAAAGAAGAATTATGAATTATGAACTATGAAAGGCAAGCTCCGAAACACGAGGGATGGTCGACAAGGATTCGATGAAAAATTTGATAAAAGTGTGTTAGAGGAATGGCGCAAGTGTCGCACAGGATTTGATGGGTAGCGTTTAGTCCAAGGCGCGGGCAGCTAGTCTAGGAGAGGAGGTTGAATAAACATAGCTAATATGTGTTTATTTATTCACAGAGAGTACTAAAAATATCAGACTTAAAATGAATTGTCGATGATCATTTTTGTCTGTTGCATTTTGTTCGAGTACAATCTTTAGGACGCGAAATACAATTGAAGTAGGATAGTGGACTTCGCTACTTCAACCGTATTACAATCAACCATCAATATGAAACTAGCAATTTGAAATTGGCTCACTGTTGTAGAACCCCTAGGTCTGATACGCCTTGCAATATGCACCTTACAATATTCTTGCGCTTTTCGGTACCTTTCGGTTCTAGTATCTTTGTTGTAGTTTTGATTCGCTATGTTATTTTGACACAATATTTGAGGGTGTGTTGGTACGTTATTAGGGGCAAATCATTAAGCTTGGGACCGAGCTTGGGACCGGTGTGCTAGTACTTTCTGAGCCAAAAAATATATTCATTTTCTTCATGACCATCCACCCGCTGCTACAATTGTACTAGGCTCCGTAACATGGGTAGTTTTGGAATAGCTCCATGATCAATGTTTTGAAGTTTTGATACGACATCGCGCACTAGTAGTGTAATGTTTGTTCGTTATTAATGTAATGCAAACTGGATTGACGGATGCAAAAGTTCTCATCCATGAAATATTATTAGCCAATGCTAGTCTTCTATTTCTTGTTGGTTTTACTATTGTTTCTGATGAAGCGGGGTTTTCAGACCACTTTTTAAGCCATTGCAATGCATTGCTTTGTTTAAACGGTACTTTTTCCATAGTGTAAAATTAAAACCCGAAATTGTCACTACTACTCACTACTCACTACTAATTAACTGAATACCATGAAATTTTGACCGCTGTCTTCTGAAATAACTAAAAATGAGAAATTTGAATACAAAATGGCACTAACTGAAAATGAGGTGAATCCAAAAGCAAGCATCATCTATATGTGAGACCTGGGACTATTTAGCCCAACTAATATGTCCCTTGCTCCCCTTGATACTGAGAATGAACAACAATCTACAACCTATCCGCAATAATGATACCTGATTAATACACTGTTGTGCTTCGTAGCAGACTGAATACATGCCGATGAGCTGCGTCATAGTTCCAACTGTTTTAAATACCAACATGTTCACTTCAATTAAAGACATGTTTGTTTTGAAGAAGAAATTTTGAACTAGCATAACGTAGACCAGTGCCGACGAAACAAGATAAGTAGAGGTTGTCAATACCATCAGTCGTAAAGAAATAATTCTAACAAGCAAAGATTTTTGGCGAGCATATAAACCATACGCTCTGGCTACACATTTGAATCTATTAATCTTTTTTTTAGATTGTTCTGTGGCTATATGTTTTAATTTACCAACATCTTCTAAGTAATTTTGTATCGCAATAAATATACTATCAACGTAGAGCATATTAAGAATCAGCAACATTTCCAAAAAGTAGAACATTATGTAGTACAATAGTTCATCGCACTCTTCACCATAGACTACTATAAAGCTTGGCTGACTGATTTCGTAGTAGATGTAGAAAGTCACTAAAACAACAACTTTTCTCAAAGACTTTTGGTAGATAATTGTTCCTGTTTTCGTGCTTGCATTCTGCCAACTTTGAAGCAGTTGCATGACATTTTTGGCACAGTAGTAGTTGTCGAAGATGCAGCTGTACAAACTGACTACTGTAATAGTTATTCTTATGACGAACATAATGGACCAAACAGATGCTTTAGGAAGTATTTTATCTGGAATTGATGCTCCTACTATAACCAACACTACAGTCGGTGCTATAATAACGAAAAGACCATTCACAAGAGTCCGTTTCATCTTTAACTGGTAGGTTCGATTTGCCACGTTGTATTGATAAGGAACGATGCCGAAATAGTTGAATAGATTGGTTAACTTCATGGCTCACGATGTACTGAAAAATATCAATTGATAACTTCCTGCCTTTCTATGAACCAAACGGCAACATAAGAACTCCGATATACCCACATCATGTCATTTCTATTATTCGTTATCGTGACAACGCATTGTGGTAAAAGTTCTGCTACACCAGTCATTTGTCTATTCATTCAGTAACAAGCACGTGCCGCTGGTAATCGCTCTTATAACTTGACATACTACAATCCGGCGAAAATGTGAAGTAATGAAACATGTATGATGCTTTCATGAATAATAACAAACAGCATCTTCGTTTTTTTTTAGTCCGTCTCATTTGTTATGCTCACGGGTGTGTAACACTTTACGGAGCCAATGTGCAATATCGTTATTAACAATGTTTTATTTTTCGATATTAGTAAAAGTGGGGTGCCAATTAGTCGTAGCTGACTCGAGTTTAATGGGTCACATTATCTTTTGGAAAGGGCTAGACATGTAATAAAGTTAAGGTATCATTTGCTGCTTATGGTTGCGACATCTACCAAATTCTCGGTCATTGTAGTCCCTTCCAGGAACTAAACGCAGATGAGTGACCACACCTTGTTGGGCAAGTAGAAGTAGCAAAGAAACAAAAGGATAGTATAACCACAGAGAACAGACATTGATATCCATATACCTTTCCTTAAAAAACGCGTGTAAAAGTTAATATGGGCAGCCGGTATAAAAAGCAAGTGCAGAGAAAAACAAACACAATTTTTCAGGTTCAGTGCTAGGCTTTTTATTGAAAAACATTGACATGACAGTTATCGCACTACTGCAGCGCCGCCTACCAGGAGCATAACGACATACTTTTGAAATGTCGGTTTAAAGTTTTACACAAGTAGCAGATCGAAGATGAACGTCTGTTCTCTGTGGTATAACCAACAATCAATATGTAACTAGCGATTTGAAATTGGTTCACTGTTGTAGAACCCCTTGGTCCGAATTACACCTTGAAGCCAGCACCTTGTTATACATATTTGCGCCTTTGTTTTGATTTGCTGTGTTATTTTGACAGAATATTTGAGAGTGTGTTCATGCGAGTTCATTATTAGGGGCGCATTATTGAGCTTGGGACCGAGCTTGGGACCGATGTTCTAGTACTGACTGAGCCAAGAAAAAAATCGTTTTTGTATGGGACCTACTGGTCTTAGAGTTAGTCTATGGTACAACGTTTTGGTCCTCGGAGAAGTTGACCTTCACCCAAGTTGACCAAGCACTTGGTCCTTTAAAATACCGATATACACTTCGGTATTGATTTTAACTCTAGCATCAATGAAAACAGGCGGCATTTTCAAACCTTTGGACGCCACCAAGCCATACATCATAACACCAGCCGGATGTTTGGTTTGAAATTTGAATTTAACTTTTTCCGGAACGTTCTCCATTTTCTGCGGTGAAATGAACCGGTCCGTGTGGCTGTTGGCACCTACCACCTTGGCAATATCTTTCGGCTTCTTCTGGGCGAGTAGCAAACTGGTGATCCCTTCTTTCGCGAACATTTTGACGAATTTGCAATAAAACAAATTGAATTTTTGGATGCAGGACTTGAAAGTAAACATAAACAAATACACTTTCGACAGAAATTAGTCACTAGCTACACGAATTAACCCAATATTCAAGTTTGAACATTTTCGCATTATTTTCTGCCGCACCCTGTATTTGTCGCATAATGTCCAGGAACATCTCCCTTGGCATATGGAAACGACGCAGAAAATGCTTCTCGTAGTAGGTTGGTGTGTCGCTAAAGTAGTCCTGGAACAGGTTCTGATGATCGAATCGGAAATCACGGCCGACGTTGGTGCGTCTTGCAGTCTCCCTCTCCGTTTGGACATTTGTTTTTCCACCAATTTATTTTGTTGCCAAATTACAAATCAGCGTTATCTAATATCGTTTGAATGAAAAACATGTATTCACTCACTCACCTTCAGCCTAACGAAAGAGCAAATATTTCTCGTCGTCTGCTAATGACGCTCTACTGGCAGAAAACATTATTTGCTCAAACCCATGGCAAACATTTAACGTAAAACCTACAATCTCTGAAAAAAACTTCTGAGCACTTATGTTGGATGATTGACAGGATGACAGGTGGGTTTAACAACAAGAAATACAACACCGTTGCAAAGAACGCAAAATTGGTCTATTTTTGCTGGTTCTATTCGAATTTTGCTGAAGCAAATCAAGTTTAAAGTTGTTCCAAAAATAGACCACCGCTGAAGATGCCGTTAGTATTCAAACGATATTTTCTGAACAACATTACACGGGCTTCCTATGGTGATTTGATATGTTGTTAAACATGATTTTCTCATAGTGTCGAACTTAAATAAATCTATAATAGAAAACTCAAAAGCGATCTACCTGATTGGTACACTGTTGCACTTCGTAGCATACTGAGTATAGGCCAAAAAGCTGCGTCACGCATCCTATCGTATTGAAAACCAGCATGTTTTCCTCGAGAAGAGAATACGTTTCCTCATAGAGGTAATACTTGCCCAGCATAAGGTAGATCAGGGCCGATGAAACAATGTACGTGTTCGTCGTTAACAGTGTCAGTCGAAACGACATTCTGCGATCAAGCACTGTTTGTTGCCGAATATAGAAATCATACTTCTTCACTTTCACCCTGGTTCGTTTTTCTATGTTTGCGATGCCTTTCAGGTATTCCTGCGTCGCAATGAATATGCTATCAATGTAGAGCATGTTGAGAATCAGCACCATTTCCAGAAAGTAGAACGCTATATAGAAAAATAGTTCATCGAATTGTTCACCATAAAGCACAACATACGTAGGTTGACTGACTTCATAGTAAATGTAGAAAGTAACTAGAAGAACTACTTTTCGCAATGACTTTCGGTAGATGACGGCTTCTGCCGTTGGACAAGGAGTGAGCCACTTCTGGAGCAGCTGCATATGGTACGAGGCATCGTAATAATTGTCGAAGATGTTAACGTAGATGGTGACCACCGTTGAGACCACTCTTATGCCGAACACAATGGGTCGAAGTTGATAAGACGGAAATATTCTATCGCGAACGAAAACTCCGAGAGTAAGTAGCGCCAATGTCGGTGAGAGAATGTTGGTGATAAAATAAACCAATGTCCACTTCACGTCTATGCCGTAGGTACGTTTCACCATGTTATACTGATATGGTACGATGGCGAAAAAATTGAACAAATTAGTTACCTTCATGGTTCCCGTTGAACTGGGCTGCTCTGATTTAGGAAATCAAAGATAAATCCATTGAAGGGATTGAAAAAAACACCTTTGAGTCCTAAATGGATTAAACAGGCAAAACAAGGTAGTTCATCAATTAGTGCCAACATATCATCAATTAGGGCTCATTAAATGAGTGTCAATCAAACGAACATGAATAGTAAATGAAGCAAGAGTAGTGGTAATACGCTTGATCAATATCAATCTACTGCCGCTACTTTCACGCACATTCTCATTACTAATCTTCACACTCAGGTTATTTTACAGAAATCTGTAAAAAATTTCCGAATTCTCAACAGCTGAACGTTCGGTAATCCGATTTTACGGATTTCGGTAAAATTTAACCGAAATCCGGTAAACATTTTACAGATATCTGTAAAATTTCACCGAAATTCGTTAAATCGGATTACCGAACGTTCAGCTGTTGAGAATTCGGTAAAACTTTACAGATTTCTGTAAAAAAATCTAAGTGTGTTTGCTGTTTGATAATACAAATATTTGTTGATTTGAAATTTCTCGACCATTGCCATCGTCCCAAATCTCGTTTACTCTCTTTATCAAGCCAAAATATGACTGGATCATCATACTGCTTGCATAAACGCTTCTGAAGGCATTCCTTGACGTACTTTTGGGTATTCATTGTCTCCGATGTTACGTTCGGGCTAGATATTTTGCCGCATTTGCATATTGCCTGCTACACCTTCTTGCCAAATGTTTCCGTGAAGATGACCTTCTTCGTTTCGGGGACATCCCTGTCCTTGCGTGCAGTGAAGTATTCCGGGAAGGGCTTCATAATCTAATTTCACATACGTTTTATCGGCACCAAAAATTTCTACACAAAATGGTATCATATAGTTTCCGGGCTCTCGTTTTCACCGACGTGGCCTGATTTGAGTTCCTTTTAGGTATCTCCTGCTTCCGGGTTGTCTTGAATTCAAGTCGCTTTTTTGCACGCATCACATTACTTTTTCGCCACATTTCGATCGAAAGCCGATGGTTTCTACTTTTAGGCATCCCTGATCTTCTTGTCAATAGCAAAACTCACTGGACCGGATTTCCGACCACTGCTCGGTGCATCTTCAAAAGTACATTGTTGACCATATTTTTCAACTGCAGTTTGTATTGCTCCGACGCTCACACCTTCTTCCATGGCCAATTTATTTTAAAGAGATTTATACACGATACTTTTTCTCTAGTCCGGAGGAAGACCACGCATATTGAAAAACAACCAGAAGTTTTTTTAGACTATGACCAGGGATGCCAGATTTTTTTTTCAAATGTCTGCGATAAAAATTCAAAATGTCTAGGAATGTATAAAAAAGTCTGTTTTTTTGCAAAACTATACTTATTTCAACAAAGAGACGCAATAAGAGAGCGAGTTATGTCATTTTCGCTATATATAGGAACTTTTTTTTTCAATAGGACGAATATAGATAGAATTGATTGCTTCTTAGTTAAAATACTCAGCAACCCCTTCTAACGGTAAATTTCACAAATATATGATTTTTATTATTGTGAAGCTTGATTTTTGTTGTGACTAACTAACTTGACAGTTATTTTCATGGTGACAATAGCAGTAAAGATCATTGAATTTGATTGTATTTTCTTACACACAAAGAATAATGATTATTAATATTAAAAAAACCATTGCCAAAATTGAAAAGTTGCATTGGTTCTTTTTCGTAGAAAGCGGTTTGCTTTCAAAACAAATACCTTCAAACCGTCAATTCAAAAATTGCCTGCTCTGTACATTTAAAAGTTGAAATTTTCAGAATAAATTGTAGAACTGTCAAATCAAAACCGTGGCATCGTTGAAAACGAAACCAAATTATGTTGATTCCAAAATGAACTTTCGTCTAGAAAGTGTTGTGCAATAAAAATAAAAATAAGCTTCTTGGATTGAAATAAAAATAAAAGTTTATATATAAAAGGATTTATTTTCAGATTAATTGTAGAATTAATGGCATTGTTTGAAAATGGAGCAAATAATTTTATTGCAACATGAACTTTCGTGATGTTTTCCATCACGAGAGGTCCATGTTGGACATTGTCATCCAAATACACCTGAACAACATCTGCTGCCGTTTGTCATCGCTTATGGTAGCGCTGCAAATAAAAAATGGGATGATTAATTAAACTAAAAGATTACCATTCATGTAGTACATACCCATCCTTCAGACAGAGATTGTTGCTATTATCCGGCCTAAGGAAAGCATCGTCATTGAAAACCTCTATACCGCCTTAATCCAGTTGAAACTGTCCACCACTTGTTTGTTATGTAACAATGTGATCGGGGGGGAAATTCCATGGAAACGATAAAGACTACGAGGACGATGACATGCTTTGTGTTGGTGGATTTGACAGTTCTACAATTTTCATGGTAAAAGAACATACTTTTAAAATTACACACTGAACCGAAAAAATACACTTTCAAATCAAAAACATAATTTTTGTAGTAGATAATTTAACTTTCAATTTAATGAAAAACAACCACTTTTCAGAAGTAAAGTGCAAAACTTTTAGTAAAACAATATTCCTTTTTTGTGTGTATGCTTCTTATGCTAGATCGAACAGTACCATAAGTAGGCACTCCAAGATACCCTCGGAATGTGTTAACGTTGAAACAGAAACTCGAATTGTTTTTTTTTTGAATGCGCCATGTCAATCGAAGATTCAAATCCATTACCAAACTTTAGCGGACAGAACACTACTGGGCTGCAACCAATGGTACATAAACATGGTGTGAAGAAAGTCACGCTGACGTCACGGAATATGAGTGATTAGCTGAAGACACGAAGAACTCGTAGTGAGCCGCCATCGAGGAGTTTGAATCAGGCGAGCGTGTAGATCAGACATGTTACAAAATATTACCAGTGGCTAAGTTAGTTGGTCGGGACAAGGGTGAGCCTTCTGATTGGCGAAGTGAACCATTGCACGCTACGATTTGGGCATCTGTATTGTATCTGTATGTATCTGTTATTGTTCCTCTGGAGGACAACACTTTCGGGCAGTGATTTCTAATCGTCAAGGAGTAAAACCCTTTTCGGTTTGACCAAGGGCGGCCTTGCCGTCGTCGACCGACTTGGATTAAAAAAAGCGCCTGTAGTCTAAAACCTCGAAATTCCAACTTATCAACAACTGTCATTCTACACCACAAGTCAGCCATCACTGGATTCGCATTGACGTCGCGAGCGCTCGTCGGAGTCCAGTAAAACCTTCAAGATACGTGCCGATAATTTCGTGTACACTACAGACATTAGATGAAACGTTAATCCCTTCAATAATTTGAACCTTCGAGCGCCTCTCTTATTCCGCGAAGCCTCTCCGGTTGCCCAGAAGTGCGCCGACCCTGTGACTAGCTCCAAGTCTCGCATAGTCCCGAATATTGTCGGGAAAATTATACGTAACAAAAAAGCTTGTACGCTGCTTATCCCATTGTGTCTCCAAGTGGCCAACTGCTTTCGTTTAGAGTAGAGTCACTCGGGCGGACTACATAACCACAGTGCTCAGTATATGTGAAATGATGAGACTAAGGCATAAGTTCATTTAGAATTCATTTTAATATGTCAATTCATCTTTTCTAGCATCATTATGTGTGTATGTGTGTATGTTGTGAGTGTTGTTCATGGCCATGAAAGGGACATACCTGCGCAGGGTTTTGCTTATGTTGCACCGGCAACCAGTTCGTCGACCGAGGGACGCACTAAAGGTGTGCGATATTCTGGTTGTCTCGCGACGGTACTGCAACAGTGGTCGTCACCAACGACAGGAGTTGCTGGTTTTTCGCTACGGCCGAACTAGTGATGCGGGAGAGGCGTCGGCAGACCGGTACTCTACCAGATCGAACGCGAACGAACGTAGGCAGGCCAGTACTTCTTCTCGACCCCGTTTGACTACCAGCAACTGGCGGGCCTCGACAAGCGACGTACTCCGGATATGCACCAGAGCCTAATTCTGTCGGAAAATGTGCCGACGGGCTTTAGCCCGTATAGAAAAAGCGCCCGTTGGACGCTGAAGTCCAACGATACATAATATAAGAACTATGCACATAAAATGAATTCTATTTAAACATTACCTTTTTACCCTTCTTACATCAATAGAAGAAATTATTAAGACGTCATATGAAAACTCGACTTTTATCGAGGCCCACAGAGACAGTGTCATATACCATTCGACTCAGCTCGACGAACTAAGCACATGTCTGTGTGTATGTATGTGCGTGTGTATGTGTGTGTGTATGTGTGTGTATGTGTGTGTGTGCGTTACAAATAATGTCACATCGGTTTCTCAGCCATCTGTGAACCGATTTCAGTTCTGTTGACTGCAAATGGAAGCTACAACATTTCCATAGAACGCTATTGATTTTTTTTTCATTCGAACATTTCGTTACGAAGATATGAACGAAACAGTACTTGACGGTCTATTATAATAATAATCAAACAGTTTAGTCTCCGATTACATACTGAGCTATTTGTGTACCGATTTGTTTTGTTGGTGCCAAATCAAAGCTATGATATCTCCAAATAACTGGTCAAAATTTCATTATGATTGGATAATTCTTCATGGAGATATGACCAAAATAATACCTGAGAGAACGAGAGCACCGAATTGTGAGATGAAAATATACTCGTTGCAGTTCAAAACCAAACAGTACCACTCACACCCATCGATGCCGCTTGCATTCTATTGTGTCAAATCTGGGGCATTGTATAGCACATACAGCGGACTAGCCACACTATGCGACTCTATAGAATTCAAGATCGATTGGCTCGAGTGGTTTTGAATTGCAACGAGTATATTCGAAAATTACAGTTTCCATTTACTATAACTACACAATTTTGACGATTAAGTATTAAGTATTCATTAAGCATCTTGATTTCGTATTGATAATCAAAATTCATTCTGTGGACTAAATATACGAAATTTCTAATATTTGTGTAAATTATTCTTTTATATAATAGGTCGTCAAACACTATTTATGTCAATATTTTAATCACTTCGATAAACAATATGTTCAGGATTGACAAATAGTTCATTTTATAAACTAAATGTTTGAATAAACCTGGATCTTCTTGGAATTTCTGATGAAAATATGTATCCAGTACCATATTGGCCACATTTGAGTTCGTAATTCTGGTGAAGTGTAAGAAGGGTTCAGTCTCACCATCGGTGGATTAATGCGGGTTTTTAAGTTCATTTTGATAGTTATTTTTGAAAAAAAAAAAAAAAATATTGGCGCCCGTGACCACGGGTTATTGGGAACACCATCCCCCTGGTATTTTTGAACTTTTCGGTGAGGTGCAATTGTAAGCTAATAGCTGATATTAAAACGCTTAGTTTGAAAATATCACTTATCATACGAAACCCATAGGGCCGATAATATATTGACTTCAAATGTACTTCTGTACTGTTCTTTCGGAACACCAAGAATTTCGATTCCATTCATCTATCGTTGATAATTTCGAAACAATTGAAAGCGACGCTAGTATTCTTCCTCATCCCGAGCAGGAGTGAATAACTTGAACTGGCCTTTTTTATGAGTATTTATGAGCTCAGGTTAAGAGGTAAAATACCTGAGAATAATACCATAAAATTGTTCCCACAATCACGGAGAAAAAACAGTCCCGTTTGAAACAACAAACTTGTTTGTTGACATCCAAACTAAAAAATGTTGTAAATATCCGTTTTGTAAATAACCTGGTTTGTTTGCGCAAACTCACGCATTTTGTCACAAAGTTGATTAACAGACGTTCTCAAACTATTTTTTTTAACCGAATATCAGCGGTTGGATAGTCAAGAAGTAAATGGATATAGTTTTTGGCTCAGGAAGTACCAGCACATAGGCCCTAAGCTCGGTTCCAAGCTCAATGATGCGTCCTTGTATCTCTAATAACTACATCCGGCCACAGGGCAGGGGAGAACTTTTAAGTTTCATATAAATGTTAAGCATTTGTAATTACTGACAAAAGCAAATATTTATCATGCTAAACGCATGACAAAAGCAAATATTTATCAATTTCGCGGGTTAGTCTGAATCCAACGTATTGGATATTGTCCTTTGTGCCGAAAATTTTACTGTTATTTCAGCGCCATCTTTCGCACCACTTCGGTTGTTTGTTAAATCTTGTTAGTGTCTACGGCGTATGACTTCTTTATGATCCAAAGAATAGTACGCCGAAAACGCGAACCAGATTAAACAAACCATCGAAGTGGCGCGAAGTATGGCGCTGAAATAACAGTAAAATTTTCGGCGCAATGGGCAATAATTCCTCCATTTTGTACACACTTAGATTTTTTTACAGAAATCTGTAAAATTTTACCGAATTCTCAACAGCTGAACGTTCGGTTATCCGATTTTACGGATTTCGGTAAAATTTTACCGAAATCCGGTAATTTTTTTACAGATATCTGTAAAATTTCACTGAAATCCATTAAATCGGATTACCAAACGTTCAGCTGTTGAGAATTTTTGGTAAAAATTTACAGATTTCGGTGAAAAAATCTAAGTGTGTATACTGCAACAGCCTGAAACTATTCCGGAACTTAAACAAGATGCTTTTTTAAACATGGCGTCAGCATCACGTTACGGGCAGAGTTAATTTTCTTTTGTCAGAGGTGCCTATGTTTTACGCATTTTTTTGTCACCGTTGACATACTTAAAAAGACGTAAAATGTACCCTTCATTATTGTATAAAACCTACCGACAAACCGACATGAATGACAATAGAAAATATCTTAATAATTTTGTTCAAATTATACTACTGACATCTATCTTCGTGTTCGCCGAGAACGTTTATCGAAGCCACGAACACGCTTGGGAATTTGATAAGAAGGTTCATGCCTGAGCAATTCTGGACACATTTATTTGATCTAGATAAAATGATTCTATAGGTTTTGACAGATGAGATCGCTGCACATTTGAATAGGTCGTTATGAATTCTTGATCAATAGTGAAGATTAAGTTTCATGTCGGATTGTCGGTGTAAAAACTAGTCACTTTTTGACAAATCAACACCGACAAACCGACATGAATGACAATAGAAAATGTCTCAATATTTCTGTTCAAATCACATCTATCTGACATCTATCTTCGTGTTCGCTGAGAACGTTTATTCTTGCTTTCTTTATAAATGAATTCTTGCTGTATTCTTGCTTTCTTTATAAATAAAAACGCATTTTCGGCTTATTTATCATTAATTCAATAAAGTTTTTTTTGTTTATTTTAGTTCTCAAAGAAACCCATGGGTTAACCGTGATCGATGGTTTGGAAATTTTAAACACATTCGATGTGAGAAATGCAAACAATTTTCTTGAGTAAATTCGCAATCTTTTGTATGCCTTTGTTGATGCATTTTGCATCACGTGTTGATTTTTTTTCTTTAATAATGAGAAGCAAGCGTATAAATTCTGGAGGAAATTAAATCAACCAATACCCGAAAAAAAATTTCATACTCTGAAAAAAATTCTATCGTTATACCGACAATTAAATCATGGTCAAGGTGACTATTGCATATAATGGTTACAATAACCATGAAAATAGACGAATTCACCACGTTCATGGCATTCTTGACTATGATCATGGTAACGAGGACTATTCCGACATTTTGGCAAATGTTGTATCAACTATTTTTAATGGTATTTTTGACCATGATCATAGTCGGTTCAAAATCACTATGCTGCAATAGTCATCCTAACCCCCAATAATGGTAAAATTGACCATCAAATTCCCCTATGTGTAGGTTTACAATTACATGTACTGTAACCTGGGGGTGCGACACATCTAAATCCAGATTCAACATGATCAAAAAATCCCACGCTAGCGAATCAATCTTTAAAAAATCTTGTAGCAGCTTGTGAATCTTAATCCATCAACTTGCATCGTGCTGCATCTTTTTACAGTAAATCTTTAAAATCTTCATCAAAATCTTTAAAATCTTCGTTCTATCTACTAAGCGTACACAGCAAAAAAAAATGTAATATACATCAACGTAATTGATTCTAACGTATTAAAAACCGATGTAATCACGGAAATACGATGCACAATAACATCCACTTAGTGGAATATTATATCGGTCTTCAAATTACATCACCAAAAAATTATCAGTTGCATGAACGTAATAATCACATATTAAAAACATAAATATTACACGAAAACCAATGCACATAAAGAACTCCGCAAAAAATGTTAAATATTACACGACTTTGATGCTTTATCGCATTTTGTTTTTATGTAAAATTAAATCTCGCAACACTGTCAAACTTGTTCTTTTTTTTAGCGTATTCGTCACTCGTCGTCGTTGCTGTTCAAACATGAAAAACAGGGCGGCAAGGCACGCGATGTAACGGCCAAATGTTTACCGCTACTGTTCCTAGCAAACCAGTGTGGTGTTCCGGATTCGGACGAAAAGTGTTGATGCGTCAGGTATTGCACAGATTCCAAGTGTCACCGAAAGCAAGATTTGGAACACAGCAGAAGATCTGGTGAATCAGGTAAGATGTCGTGCATTTTGTTTTAAATTTGGGTTCAAGTCATGATTCTTTTTTTTTAAGGTCCGTTAATTTTGCTCCGACATCAATTGGAAAAAGATCGTATTCCACGCCTTGTACAATAACAATGGGGATCAAGTGTCTAAAATGTCCTCATCCTACTTCATGCAGAGAGGATCGATTGGCGAACCCTAGTATGTGCCTCCTAAGCTGGAACACATGCAAATGTATCTAGAGATTGCTCAATATCTTTATCCGTCGTCGCTGGCCTACCAGGTCTATCTGGGACTTGAAGTAGAAGATTTGTCGGAGCTCAAATGTAAGTCATTCAACGGACTAAACTTCTCCACCAACAATTTGAACAACTGCGCCATCGAAACTCTGAACCAATTAGACGTGGACTCTTTTCTCTATTTTTCGATTTTGGTAGCCAAGAGCTGCTTTGAAGGAGAAAACAAATACCAGGATAAGATTGACACCGGTAAACCACTGATTCGTCCGAACATGATTCCTAGACTTTGTGAGGAAAACAAGGTGGGTTGGAGAGAATTAAGAGGTTTTTCGAGACCCCCTGGCGCGGAGGAAGATTTTGATTTGAGTTTTCTGTATCGTTTACTCTGGTTGCCGATATTGTAGCTTGTAGAGTTTTGCGCTGGATCGGGCGATGTCGTTCCCTAGTAGACTGCCATCTAGCATTGTGCCCGCGGGAATCCCGTATGGTATGGCTCCACCCATGATGCCTGTGAGTATTCTTAATCGCTAATCGTTTGCTTGTGGTAGATCATTGAATGAGTGATTTTTAAATTCGACAGCCATCGATCATACCAGCTGGAATGCCGCCATCAATGAGTCAGCCACCACCGGGACGGGGAAGCTTCCGGGGACCACCACCCACAATTGGTTCCCGCCCGCAAATGTACAACAACTCAAATAATCACCACGATAAACGTGGCCGAGATGATCGAGGGGAGGTGTTCAGGTTCCGAATGCGGCGCCCACGATTCATTGGAAACATAAGCGACCGGGCACCGGATCCGATGATCAAGAAGATCCTTGCCTCTTATGGTACCGTTATCAATTGGAAGCGGGTTTCCATGTTTGGGTTCTGCGAGTATGAGTAAGTAATCCGTCTTATTTTTCTCTTGGTTGTCCTGTCTTGATGAATTTTTGTGATTTCAGTGATGCAGTGGCAGGAGCACGTGCCATTCGGCTGTTGCATGATCTGGAAATCGATGGCGGAAAGTTGGTAGCCAAGGTAGACGCCAAGAACAATGCCTTGCTCGACAACTATAGGGAGGAGAGTAATGGTGCAGTTAGTGAGCAATCGGAGAAGATTGGCGACGATGATTCCACAGATCTTATCACGAGGATTCTTGATGAGTTTAGGGATGAACTGATGCCCCCAGAACAGCCAGACGACTACGGTGTTCCTCGGAAGGAGAAGAAGCAGCTCCAGTCAGTTGATCTTGAGGAGGGAAAGAGGGACATCATCAGCAAAGAGATTGGCAAGTATACCGAGGAAGGGATTAAGAAGGAGAAGGAAAAGGAGCGCAAGAAGGCGCGTGAAGAGAAGAAGGCTGATGGAGGGGACAAGAGGAGATTGTCTTCGCCTAAGAAGGAAAAGGAAAAGAAATCCCGGCGGCGAAGTCGGTCACGTTCCCGCGATCGCGAGCGGGAACGGGAACGGGAGCGAGAGAGGGAGCGTGAACGTGAGCGGGAACGTGAACGTGAACGAGAAACGGAGAACCGAGAACGGATAGAGCGTGAAAATCGAGCAGCCCGGGAAGCCAGGGATCGTGAAAGGGAACGGGAACGTGAAAGAGAGCGAGAACAGGAACGAGAACTATTGAATCGTAACCCGCGGGACATTCAGAAAAAGAAAAAAAATGGAAGAGGAAGCACGAGTTCGGAGGAAAGCTGAGAAAAAGGCTAAAGAGAAGGAAGCCGCCTACCAAGAACGATTGAGGAATTGGGAGGCACGTGAAAGACGGAAGGCTAAGGACTACAAGAAAGATCGAGAAAAGGACCGATGCCGGGAAGAAGAACGCGAGAAGGAGGCGAAGCGATTTGAGGAATTCCTGGAGGATTACGTTGACGAACGGGATGATTCGAAGTACTATAAGTAAGTATCGGGAGTTGATGATACTCCGGGGTTCAGTTTTATAAACTTGTTTTCGTTCCAAAGGGGTTGTGAGCTGCAGCGGCGTTTGACGGAACGGGTGCGTGAGGCCGACCAGGATTCCAAGGATCGCAATAAAGAACAGGAAGAGCTGGATGAGTTGAAGAACAAAATCTTCGCCGACGAATAAGACAACCCGACGCTAGAGTTTGAAAAGGTAACGTTAACAGCTGCGATAAAAGCTGCGTTCGGTATTAATTTATGTTATGCGTTTTAGGCCAAGAAGAAACCCGAAGATTTGTACCCAAGATCCTAATCGACGTTAATCTGGAGCAGTCGCAGCAAAGGGAACGTGAGCTGGAACGTGAATGACAACGGGAACTGGAGCGGCAACGAGATAAAGAAATCGTTACGTTCTGGGACCGGCATCCCGGGAGTTAACCGCCATCGACGCTGAACCCATCGAGTCCGATTCCAGTTGGCATGACGACAACACGTATCGCCTGACATGGCAGCAACCAATAACCTCCACCCAGCAGCTCCTCTCGGTCATCCCTGTCGTGACCTGACCGAAGTTTCCAGCCTTGATAATGTTGATTTACTGCTCGTTGCTGCTGCTACTGCTCCTTTGCTGTCAAAGTTCGTTACAAG